>SJYW01041917.1:6775-16905 GCA_006410735.1 Raphicerus campestris | reverse complement strand
AAGAAGAGTGAAAAGGACCCTGTGTGTGCTCACTCAGCCGTGTCTGACTCTTTACGGCCCCAGGACTGCAGCCCACCAGGCTTCTCTGTGTGTGGGATTCTCCAGGAAAGAACACTGGAGTGGGTTGCCATGCCCGCCTCCAGGGGAGCTTCCTGACCCAGGGATCGAACTTGCATGTCTCGGTCTCCTGCCTTGATTGGCAGGGGGGCTCTTGACCACTAAAAAGGACTCTGGATGCCCAGACGGACGCACTAGGCTCACACCCACCCCTTCCAGACCCTCATCTGCAGTCTTCATGCTCTTGAAAAATCTCTAACTTGGTTTTCTGGTTGTGAGCATCTGGCATTTTTAGAAATAAAATATCCAGGACAGAAGAGAGCTCCCTACAGGTCGGCATCACTAGAGCCCAGATGGCAGTGAAATGAGGGAAGAGACAGGAAAATGAACTGCCCTAGGCCAGGCTCTGGGGCTCTGGGAGCCAGTGGCCGGGTGCCTGGGGGAGCTGGCAGCCGGAAGCACTGGGCAGGGTTCAACTTCTGCAGAAAGCAGTAACTCAAGCTCACGGAACAGGTGGATTTTGTTCAGTTTGGGCATTTGCATCTCAGCTGAGCCCCACCCTTGGAAACTTTGCCACCCTCAGGGGCCCTCAGGGGCCAGTGGGGACAGGTGGGGGATTGCCCTCCACTCTGGAGACAGTGGCACCCTGAGCCGAGCAGGAGCTTTGCTCCTGGGGGTTGGGACAGTGTGTTTGTTCCTTAGGACTGGTGGTGGTGGTGGTGGTGGGGGCTGTCCTCAAGCCCATGGCAGGAACGGACTGGAGATTTTCTCAGTCCAGGAGGCTGTTTTTAAAACTGCTTTGTTAACCTTCCCTGGTGGCTCAAATNTAGGACTGGTGGTGGTGGTGGTGGTGGGGGCTGTCCTCAAGCCCATGGCAGGAACGGACTGGAGATTTTCTCAGTCCAGGAGGCTGTTTTTAAAACTGCTTTGTTAACCTTCCCTGGTGGCTCAAATGGTAAAGAATCTGCCTGCAGTGCAGGAGACCCGGGTTCAATCCCTGGGTTGGGAAGATCCCCTGGGGAAGGAAATGGCAACCTGCTTCAATATTTTTGCCTGGAGAATTCCATGGACAGAGGAGCCTGGAGGGCTACAGGCCATGGGGTCACAAAGAGTCGGACACGACTGAGTGACTAACTTTGACTTTGTAGAGATGGAATTCACAGACCCTGCAATTCATCCGTTTAAAGTGCGAGTCAGTGGTTTCTAGAATAATCACAGATGTGTGCAGCCATCACCACCAGTTTAGAACCTTTCCAAGACCTTCAGAGGCAGCCTTTAGCTGCAGCTCTCCTGCCTCCTCATTGCCCGGCCCCTCAGCCCGGCTCAAGGCTGACCTGCTCTGCTCCATCGGGGTCAGGCGACAGCACACGTGGCCTTCTGTGATTGGCGTTTTCGCAGTGTGACATTCCAAGGTTTATCCATGTTGTAGCCTGTGTCCATGCGTCATGCCTTTTATTAATAGTAGAAATGTATGTCCTTGTGTGAAAAGCGCCTGTTTGTTGATCCCTTCTTTCCTCTCCCCCTGCCCCAGATGTGCAGAATCACGCTGTCAGCTGCAGCCATCGCGTTGTAGATGGCATCCCCAGGGCTCACTTATTCTGTGGCTGCAAGTTTGCACCTTCTGCTCTCCGCAGCCGTTTCGTACCCCTGCCCCGTCCCTGCCTCTGGTCACCACCAGTCTGTTCTCTGCATTTTTGAGTTTGGGGTGTGTGTGTTTAGAGAAGGCTTATCAGAGGTTGTACAGGGGTGGTCTTTCTCTGTCTGACTTATTTACCTTAGCAAGATGCCCTCCAGCCCCATCTGTGCTGTTGCAAATGGCGGGATTTCCTTCCTTTTTATGGCTGGCAAATCTACGACTGCTAAGTGTCATATGAAACTATCATGCATGGGTATATGCCATTTTTCTTTATCCACTGCTCTGACAGTGGGCACTTGGGTTCTTTCCATGTCTCTGCTACTATTAATAATGCTTCAACAAACATGGGGATTCAGATATCTTTTAATGATGCTGATTTTTCCTGAGATAAACACCCAGAAATAGAATTGCTTGATCAGATGGCAGTTCTTTTTTTTTTTTTTTGAGGAACCTCCACTCTGTTTTCTGTAGTGGCTGTACCAATTTCCCTTCCCCGCAACAGTGTGCCAAGGCTCCCTTTCCTCCACACCCTCTCCAACACGTGTGGTCTCTTGTCTTTTGGATGGGAACCATCCTGACAGGCATGAGTTCATCTCATTGTGGTTTTGATTTGCGTTTCCCTGGTGATTAGTGACGTTGAGCATCTTTTCATGTACTTGTTGGCCACCTGGGTGTCTTCTTTGGAAAAATGGCTATTCAGGTCCTCTCTCCATTTTTCAATCCTAGTATTATTTGATATTGAGTTGTATGTGTTCTTTATATATTTTGGATATCAACTCCTTATCGGATAAATGATTTGCGGATTTTCTTCTTATCCAGTAGTTTGCTTTTTCATTTCGCTCATGGTTTCCTTTGCTGCACAGAAGAGTTTTGCTTTGATGTGATCCTGCTTGTTTATTTTTGCTTCTGTTGTCTTTGATTTTGGTGTCAAATCCAGAAAGTCATCGCCAAGACCCACATCAGGGAGCTTGCCCTCATGTTTACTTCTAAAGTTTTATGGGTTTGGATCCTATAGTCAAGTCTTTAACCCATTTTGAGTTGATTTTTGAGAGTGGAGTAAGATAGTGGTTTCTTTCTTTCACATGTGGCTGGCCAGGTTTTCCAAATCCATTTATTGAAGAGGCTATCCTTTGACCATTGAATATTCTTCGTGCCCTTGTCGAATATTCCTTGACCATGGGTGCAGGGATTTATTTCTAGGCTGTATATTATGTTCTGTTCGTCTGTGTGTCTATCTTTATGCCAGTATCATGCTGGTTTGATAACCGCAGCTTTGCAGTACAGCTTGAAATCAGGAAATGTGATGCCTCTTCATTCATTGTCAGTATTGTTTTAGCTATTTGGGATCTTTTGTGGTTTCCTACAGATTTTAGATTTTTTTTTCTACTTTTGTGAAAAATGCCATTAGAATTTTGATAGGGATTGCACTGAATCCATAGATGGCTTTCGGCAGTGTACACAGTTTAATAGTATTAATTCCTCCAGTCCATGAACACAGGATACTGTTCCATTTATTTGTGTCATCTTCAATTTCTTTCATCAATATCATGCAGATTTTAATGTACAGGTCTTTCACCTCCTTGATTAAATTTCTTCCTAGATATTTTATTCTTTTTATGAAACTGTAAATAAGATTATTTTCTCAATTTCTCTTTCTGATAGTACATTGTTCAGCTCAGTTGCTCAGTTGTGTCCAACTCTTTGTGATCCCATGGACTGCAGCACACCAGGCCTCCCTGTCCATCACCAACTCCCAGAACCTGCTCAAACTCGTGTCCATCGAGTTGGTGATGCCATTCCAACCATCTCATCCTTTGTTGTCCCCTTCTCCTCTTGCCTTCAATCTTTCCCAGCATCAGGCTCTTTTCCAATGAGTCAGTTCTTTGCATCAGGTGGACAAAGTGTTGGAGCTTCAGCTTCAGCATCAGTCCTTCCAATGAATATTCAGGACTGATCTCCTTTAGAATGGACTGGTTGGATCTCCTTGCAGTCCAAGGGACTCTCAAGAGTCTTCTCCAACACCACAGTTCAAAAGCATCAATTCTTCAGTGATCAGCTTTCTTTATAGTCCAACTCGCACATCCATACATGACCACTGGAAAAACCATAGCCTTGACTAGACGGACCTTTCTTGGCAAAGTAATGTCTCTGCTTTTGAATATGCGTCTAGGTTGGTAATAACTTTTCTTTCGCGGAGCAAGCGCCTTTTAATTTCATGGCTGCAGTCACCATCTACAGTGATTTTGGAGCCCAAGAAAATAAAGTCTCTCACTGTTTCCCCATCTATTTCCCATGAACTGATGATACCAGATCTTAGTTTTTTCAATGTTGAGTTTCAAGCCAACTTTTTCACTCTCCGTTTTCCCTTTCATCAAGAGGCTCTTTAGTTCCTCTTCACTTTCTGCCTTAAAGATGGTGTCATCTGCATATCTGAGGTTATTGATATTTCTCCCTGCAGTCTTGATTCCAACTTGTGCTTCATCCAGCCTGGCATTTTGCATGATGTATTCTCAGTTCAGTTCAGTTCAGTTCAGTCACTCAGTCATGTCCAACTCTTTGCGACCCCATGAATCACAGCACACCAGGCATCCCTGTCCATCACCAACTCCCGGAGTTCACTCAGACTCACGTCCATCAAGTCAGTGATGCCATCCAGCCATCTCATCCTTGGTCATCCCCTTCTCTTCCTGCCCCCAATCCTTCCCAGCATCAAAGTCTTTTCCTTTTCCAATGAGTCAACTCTTCGCATGAGGTGGCCAAAGTACTGGAGTTTCAGCTTTAGCATCATTCCTTCCAAAGAAATCCCAGGGTTGATCTCCTTCAGAATGGACTGGTTAGATCTCCTTGCAGTCCAAGGGACTCTCAGGAGTCTTCTCCAACACTACAGTTCAAAAGCATCAATTCTTCAGTGCTCAGCCTTCTTCACAGTACTCTGCATGTAAGTTAAATAAGCAGGGTGACAATACACAGCCTTGACGTACTCCTTTCCCTATTTGGAACCAGTCTGTTGTTCCATGTTTGGTTCTAACTGTTGCTTCTTGACCTGCATACCGATTTCTCAGCAGGCAGGTAAGGTGGTCTGGCATTCCCATCTCTTGAAGAATTTCCCACAGTTTTGTTGTGATCCACACAGTCAAGGGCTTTAGCATAGTTGATTAAGCAGAAATAGATGTTTTTCTGGAACTCTTGCTTTTTCAATGATCCAGCGGATGTTGGCAATTGGATCTCTTGTTCCTCTGCCTTTTCTAAATCCAGCTTGAACATCTTGAAGTTTCCAGTTCACATACTGTTGAAGCCTGGCTTGGAGAATTTTAAGCATTACTTTACTAGTATGTGAGATGAGTGCAATTGTGTGGTAGTTTGAGCATTCTTTGGCATTGCCTTTCTTTGGGATTGGAATGAAAACTGACCTTTTCCAATCCTGTGGCCACTGCTGAGTTTTCCAGATTTGCTGGCATATTGAGTGCAGCACTTTCACAGCATCATCTCCTAAGATTTGAAATAGCTCAGCTGGAATGCCATCAGCTTCATTAGCTTTATATATAGTGATTCTTCCTAAGGCCCACTTGGCTTTGCACTCCAGGATGTCTGGCTCTAGGTGAGTGATCACACCATCACAGTTATCTGGGTCATGAAGATCTTATTAGTATAGTTCTTCTGTGTAGTCTTGGCATCTCTTCTTAATATCTTCTGCTTCTGTTAGGTCCATACCATTTCTGTCCTTTATTGAGCCCATCTTTGCATGAAATGTTCCCTTGGTGTCTCTAATTTTCTTGAGATCTCTAGTCTTTCCCATTCTATTATTTTCCTCTATTTCTTTGCACTGATCACTGAGGAAGGCTTTCTTATCTCTCCTTGCTATTTGTTGGAACTCTGCATTCAGATGGGTATATCTTCCCTTTTCTCCTTTGCCTTTCACTTCTCTTCTTCTTCTCAGCTATTTGTAAGGCCTCCTCAGACAGCCATTGTTGTACATTGTTAGAAATATACTTAACTTTTGCATATTAATTTTGTATCCTTCAGCTTTACTGAATGCATTTAATCATTCTCATATATATATATATATATATTTCTTTTTGGTGGTGTCTTTAGGATTGTCCGTGTGCAGTGTCATGCCATCTGCAAACAGAGGCGCTTTTGCTCCTTCTCTCCTCGTGTGGAGGCTTCATTTCTTCTCCTTGTGTGGCTGTTCTAGCGAGCACTTCCAGTGCTGTATAGAAGAATGGAGAGAGTGGGTGCCCTGTCTTGTCCTGATCTTAGCGTGGAAGTTTAGCTGGGAGCTTTTCACCTTTGAGCGTGAGGTTGGCTGTGGGCTTCTCTTGCACGGCCTTTCGTGTGCTGGCGCAGGCTCCCTCTATGCCTGCTCTGCTGAGAGCTTTTGCTTTTGGCTGTTGTCAGAGGCGCTGCCATGCCCGACTGTGGACTGGTCTCTGGGTGGATGTGTGCCCAGAGAGGGTTCATCGGAGCCTGATCAGGAGGCAGAGGCCGGGGCGAGGACTTGCTCAGAGGCCAGGAGGGGCTGGCTCCCTGCTCTGGCCCAAGTCTGCAGTCACTCTCAGGGTTACCCTCGTGAGAGCTGACCTGCAAGTGTATTCTCCTCTGAAGACAGTGAGTGTCTGAGCTTCTGGCCCCACAAAGGCGACTGAGTTCTTTCCTATAATCCTTATAATTCTTATGTAACCTGTCATCAATTGCATGAGCTCGTCTGTGCAGAAATCACTCCTAGCTGGAATCTCCTGATTCTGCGGGTACAGTGACCTAAGGGGACAGACGCTGCAGTGAGGAAATGCATTCAGCTCAGCCCTGGGCTCGGCGCGGGTGGCCAGGGCCTGCTGCCTTGGAGACGCCAGGGGTGCCCCTGCCGAGACGTCTCTGAGGTCCCCAGCCCTGGCATCTGTGAGTGTGGCCCACCTTGTCAACAGAGTGAGGTGCACGCAGGGACCACCCCGCTTCTCTCAGGGCCTCTGCTGCCCCCACGGAAAGCCAGAGTCCTTGGACTTGGGTGTCCAGTCAGAGTCTGGGCTCCTGTCTGGAGAGCTGGCAAGGGCTCTGGGCACTGGTGGCTGGATGCTGGCCGCTGGCTTCCTGACGCCCCGGTGTGGCAGGGAAGGTGCTGTCTGTGTCCTGTGTGAGGTGTAAACCCTGTCCAGGGAGGAGACACCACAGCCCTGCTGGGTATACAGCCCTCCTGGAATGGGCAGGGTCCCTTAGGAACTTGGTCTTGGAGGGTCATAAGCTTTCCTACTCTGCCCGCGTCTTCTTTTGCATGTTTTGGTATTTATTCTTGTATCTGGCTGCATCAGGTCTTAGTGGTGGTGTGTGGACCTTCCGTCGTGGCATGCTGGCTCTCCAGCTGCCGTGTGCAGGCCTCGTTACTCTGCAGCTTGTGGGGTCTTAGTTCCCTGACCAGGGACTGAATCTGCGCCCCCTGCACTGTAAGCTGGGCGTCTTAACCACTGGACCACCACGGAGGTCCCTGCCTATGTCTTCTGACTCCCACCCATCTATCCCCCTGACCCCAGCTCCTAGTACTGTTCTAGGTAAGCAAAGGTGTTTAATAAACACTTGTAAACTGCTTGAAGAATTTAAGCAGTGCTCTCAGAGCTCCCTGGATTCAGACATCACTGGAAAGCAATTGAAGTTGTTCACATGCCTTGGGCTCTTAGCCAGGATGGCCGTGACCTGGGTGCAATCTACCCATCATGCTAGAGGACACATTCCCCACTTCACGCTGCCTCCCTGGGCCTCACCTGGCCAAGGGCTCTGAGTCACGCAATGTCTGTGACGATGGCCCTTTTAACCAAGAGAGACCCAACCACAGAGCCAGGTTTCTGCAAGAATCTGTGTCTGCTGATCATTCATATAGGGCTTCCCTCAGTCTCGCCGTTCATTGAGAATGACAGTCTGGAACTTCTCCGGCTCTAGAGACAGAGCATCACCAGGGCGTGGGGACCAGGCGCCCTCCACCCCCGCCCAACTCCTCTGCTCTAGGAAGGCATCTGTTCTGGCTCCCCTTGAGCCAGGACTTGGGAAAGTCGCTTCTCCGGGGTTTCTTAGTGGTGAAGATGCACCTCTGTTATCCTGAGGGTCTGCACTGAGTTGGGCTTGGGGGTGGATGTGAAGTGATAATGTTGAGATCCGGCCAGAAAAGAGGCCCATCTGACCGTCATTCTGATTGTCCCATGACCAGCTTGTTTCTGCTGGACGCTGTCTTCATGCACACACGAGCACATCCAGCATTGCGCCTACTCATCCTGTGTGGTCCACGGTGGAGTAGATGTTATTTCAAAGAGCGTCAAGGGCTTCCAGTTGTTAGGAGGTGAGACAGCAAACTGTAGTCTGAGAAGCTTCAGCAACACTTCTGCGAAAGCACCTTGGTTCTGTGAACTGAATGGAAGGGTCCCAGAGAAAGCTAGAGAGACTTTGGTTGTTTGCTTAAGTGTTGGCTGTAAGGAACTTCCCTGGTGGCTGGGATGGTAAGGAATCTGCCTGCAATGCAGGAGACCTGGGTTCAATCTCTGGGTTGGGAAGATCCCTGGAGAAGATAATGGCAACCCACTGCAGTATTCTTGCCTGGAGAATCCTGTGGGCAGAGGGGCCTGGCGGGTTACAGTCCATGCAAAGAGTCAGACATGACTGAACAACGATCACTTTCACTTTTTAGCTGGAATAGACGCTTCAAATTCAATGAACTGAATTAGGAAAAAACAAATAAGTTACTGGGTGTAATGCCCTCGATGTCCCATGACATTTTCTTAAAATTTTGGCGCCCCCACCTCCATAAAGTGCATTAAGACGGCAAAAAAGACATGAACACATAAAACAGAGCTATCAAGTCTGAACTTTTTCAAGAAGAATTACGTTTTTCAGTGACTTATTTTTTGTGGACATGGACACTTATGGTTGTGATTATAGACCAAAACAGTGAGAAACTCAAATTTTCAATGAATCAAACCTTTTTTGTGAGTGCCCCAGAAAGACAAATGCTTCTTGATAGTCTTAAAAGACTGCTATGTCTTTCTAGAAGAGAGCTGGAAATCCCGCTCTTTGGTGGGCAGGCCAGACCACCTCCCAGGTGAAAGACTTGAATCTCAGTGTCCCCGAGAAGGGGGCCGAGGAGTTAGGGTCAGACACGTGAGTTCATTTCCCCGGAACACTGGGAGCCAAGCTCGAAGGCGCAGTGTGGGCGCTTCACTCTAAAGTGACAGCGGAGATGCGGGAAAGCAGCCCTGTGACTCAGCTCTCTGCAGTCAGCAGCTCCTCTGGACGCAGCTCTGCAAATACGCTCAACCGGCTCTTTAATTTCGACGCTCCCTGGGGCTCTGGCAGTCTCAGAACCACTGACGCTGGGGAAAATTCCTGACTTCCGGCCCCGGAAGTCTCGGGAGGGTGGAGCCCGTCAGGTGTGGGGTGCGGCGTGGGGCCCGCTCTGCAGGTTCACGCCGTCGCAGCGGCAGGACGGCTGCCGTGACTGCGCCCGTCTGCTGTCAAAGAGGAAGTCTTCTCTTCACTCACTAAATACACAAGGGCTGGGATTTCCACTTGGCAAGTGCTGCTGTTTACCTGAAGGCTGCTTCTCCCTGAACTCAGGTAAAGTTCATCCGCAGCTGTTCCGCGACGCCCGCGACTCTGCGCTCAGCGGGAGGAGGCTCTCGCCCCCGGGACGAGGAGGGCCAGCCGTCTGCCGGAGGAGGCCCAGCCGTCTGCCGGAGGGGGCCGCTGGGCCCTCGCCTCGGGGAGGCCAGACCTCCACCCTCCCTCCGTCTCAGTAGATTCTGGAGCCCCGGCCCCTGCTGGGCTTTAAAGCCCGGCGTTTACTGGAGGTTTCCCTCGGCGTCACCGACTGTTGAATTGTCTTTCTCACACGCGTGCCTCTCAGCCGAGTTCGGGTGGGCTGTGTTTTAAGCAGCGCTGAGGCAATTAATGCAGGTTTCTGAAACGTCCCTGAACGCAGAGTTTTGAGCTTTGCTCTCTGTTGGCGTGTGGTTGATGCGGGGCCGCGGTAGCCTCCCATTAGCTCTTGGGAAAGATGGGCCTCGAGGGGCCTGTGAGCTGTGGGCTCTCCAGCCACTTACCTGAGTCTGTTAACCCGACAAGGCCTCAGAACAAGGCGTGACACACCCACATGTGTACACACACACGCACGCACATGCAGACCCTGGCAAGGAACAACGTGCGCCTCCCTCAGCCAGCACACAGGCCCGCATACACCCCGTGCGGGCTTCTCCCCCAAGGCCGGCCTCGCGACGCCGAGCCCTCAGGCATCCTGCGCCTGTGGACGCCCGGCCCGCTGCCTGGATTCGCATTCTAGCATCTCTGGCTGTGGTGAAAAAGGAGATTCTCTTAGAGGACAAGCACGGGTCCCTTCTGAGAACTTCTGGAAAATGTGCTTTAGCTTCTGAGCAGCTGTGGTGTGGATATCTGGTGGGGGCAGGGC
>SJYW01041908.1:0-13621 GCA_006410735.1 Raphicerus campestris | reverse complement strand
CAAAGCAGCAAGCTGTGTGACTCAGGCACAGAGGCTCCACCCACTCTCTGGTGCCTCCTCCACAGCTGAAACCCAGGTCTGGAGATCTCACCTTCTAAACAACCCAAGGCATTTTCCAAAGACTGACTGCTCCTTTCTTTGGGGGCCGTCTGTTGAGAAAACAGATGTCCTGTTTGGTTGAGACGTGCCTGGGATACACATTCAGTCAATACATTTCATCCACCTGAGTCCCCTCCATTTGTACACACATTGTTGATCAAGAAAGGTTTCATTGTGACTTAAGTGCTCCTGCCCTCTCCACATTCCTGCGCAGGTTGGGAGGGTGCCCTCAAATAACATTCCCTGTCACCATATTTCCCCTATAGCACTTTCAAAGACAAGTGCTAAATGCTGGCTCCCCAACTTCCTAGGTGTGTGATCTTGTGTGAATAACCACCTCTCTGGCCTCAGTTTCTCCTCTGACAAAATGAAGTGATAAACTAGTTTACAGACTTTTGGCGGATAAAATTTATTCCTGTAGATTGCTTTGGGCATGCTCAGTCAACTTTAGTACGACTCTGCGACCCTATGGACTGTAGCCGGCCAGGCTCCTCTGTCCATGGGATTTCCCAGGCAAGTGTACTGGAGTGGGTTGCTATTTCCTACTCCAACCCAGGGATCAAACCCACATCTCTCTTGTCTCCTGCATTGGCAGATGGATTATTTGCCGCTGAGCCACGGGGAAGCCCCTGTAAATTGCTTAGTACATAATACAGGCTCAGTAAATGTTGCTGCTCCTTTTTATAAGTCCCTTTCTTCTCAAATAGTGTGACTTTATCAATGTAAAAAAATGAGAATTTAACCTTTGCAGTTGAATAATGCAAGCCTTGTGCTAGAGACTAAAGTGTCAGGGTCAGGCCTCAACTTGGCTTAAGGGCTGTACCTGCTGGTAGCCTAGACTACACAGGACAGCCGGGCATTCACTTAGCTATAGCCTGCTTCAGAGATGGAGAGAGGGGTGGGACATGATGAAAGATACAGTGCTAACCTCAGTAGCCTAAACTGGGAGAGGCGCCAATTGCCCCGATAATAGTTCATTTCTGGGCCAGAGAATTCAGGTCCCAGGGCTGGCTAGCACCGTGATGACACAGTTCCCACTAAATGTGTCCTGGACTGGGCATGAATCTCTCAGAGGCCCCTCAGATTTCCCTGGTTTCACAAAGTATGGGAAGAAGTGAGACCTCATGGACCCTCCCAGACCTCTAGGGCTGTCTTCTAGGCTCTGTGGCCCCAAGAAAAGACAGACCTCTTGATTAAATCGCTAAAGTGATCCATCTGGTCCAGGCTGTTGTTCTGGTGGCCATATCTGATGGGTGAATACCATCTTCCTCCACAAGCTACCCATCGCCTGGAGCCTCTGCCCATTACAGGTACAGGCTGGTCGGACTGCTTCGTGTGTTGTTGTGGCCTCTGGAAGAACAGGGTTAAGAATGGAGTGGGAGAGCTAGGCATGGGTTGGGTGAAACCAGCACCTCCCAAGGTGGGCCTCTGTGACAGAGTGCAAGAGGGCAGTGTGGGAGTATTGAGGGACTGCCCGGCTTGTAAGAGAGATGAGGTGGGATGTTCTCTTTGCAGAAGGCAGAGCTGACTGGACCTGGACGCAGGGCCCTGAGCACAGGGAGGGGTAGAGGAGATTATAGCTCATCTAAAAACTGTCTAAAGGGTCCACATCTACACGAAATCATTTAGAGTTTAGTCCCTACTCCCATAGGTACGTTGTTATCCTTCTGACTTTATAAACTCTCCGTGCAGATCTGATCCTCCCTTGTATGACTTCAGGTTCCTGCTTGGCTGAGCTGCATCGGGGTTAAGCAGACAGGGAGAGAGCTGGAGTGTTCTGCCTTTCCACCCCTGGGGGTGATCCTGAAGAAGAAACGTTGCTGTCTGTGGTGCACCTTTGCCCCTGCACCACCCATCGCCCTGGTCCCCTTTGCAGGAGTGTGTACAAGAAGCAAGGCAGCCAGGGAAACCCGTCTCCACCTATCCAAGGCAGTGAGCCCATGACATGGAAGAAGAATGGCAAAGAAAAGAGAGAGGGTCCTGGGAACTTTACTCAGAAGCAAATAATCCTGGTGACTCTGTTTTTGTGGAATCTGCCCCTGCCAGGGTCCATTTTAGCATCTGTAGGGACATGCCGGGCTGACAGGACCTCCCCGACTCTTTCTCAGTCCTGCGGTTTGAGGCCAAAGCCTCCAGAGTGGAACCTATGCTGGCCTGGGTTCTGTTGTGGCTATGGGCCCATTAATTCAGGTGCTCAAAGCAGGACTCTTCTCTGAGAGGTCTTTGGTATGCAAAAAGGGCTAAGCATAGCTTCTCCTGAGGTTTTTGTTTTTTTAATTATGGTAAGAATACTTAACATGAGAGCTCCTTTCGTAACATACCTTTAATGTTATTGACTATAAATACAATGTTGTACAGCAGATCTCTGGAGCTTCTTCTGTATTTAGCTTAACTGAANTTAATTATGGTAAGAATACTTAACATGAGAGCTCCTTTCGTAACATACCTTTAATGTTATTGACTATAAATACAATGTTGTACAGCAGATCTCTGGAGCTTCTTCTGTATTTAGCTTAACTGAAACTTTATGCTTGTTGATTAGTAATTCCCCATTTCTTCTTCCGTCCACCCCCATCCCTGGCGACCACCGTTCCACTCTGACGATTTGAGATACCTCATATGGGAAATCATGCAGTATTTGTCTCTCTAGAATTGACTTATTTCACTTAGCATAATGTCCTCAGGTTTGATCCATGTTGACACAAATCTCAAGATTTCTTTTTAAGAAAATATTTATTTATTGGCTGCATCAGATTTTAGTTGCAGCATGCAGGTTCTTCACTGGGCCATGCAAGATCCTTGTTGCAGCACCCAGATTCTCTATTTGTGGCACACGCAGGCTCAGTAGCTCCTCAGTAGGCAGGATCTTAGTAGGCAGGATCTTAGTTATCTGACCAGGGACTGAATGCTCATTCCCTGCACTGCAAGGCAGATTAACCACTGGACCACCTTCTTCTTAAAGGCCAAATAACATTCAGCTATATTTACATACCACATGTTTCAACTCATCCATTAATACACATTTAGGTTGCTTCTCTAACTTAGCTATTGTGAATAGTGCTACAGTGAGCACAGGAGTGCTACTCTCTCTTCAAGAACCTAAAAATAAACAAGTGGGACTACATCAAACTAAAAAGCTTTTGCACAGCAAAAGAAAAAAATCAACAGAGTCAAAAGGCAATTTACAGAACAGGAGAAAATAATGCACATCATATAGGAAGTTAATCTCCAAAATGTGTAAGAATTTCTACAATTCAGTCTTTAAACAAAAATGTGCTAAGGACTTAGATTAAAAAAAAAAAAGTTCTTTGGACAGAGATTTCTCCAAAGAAGACAGACAAATAGCCAACATGCATATGAAAAGATATGCTAATCGTCGGGGTAATGCAAATCAAAACCACAATGAGGTATCACCTGATTCCTCTCAGGATGGCTATACCAGAATAGATGTAGAGGTGATGGTGAGGCTGTGAGACACTGGAGCCCATGGGCAGTGTTGCTATGAAAGGAAAGTGGGGCAGCTTCAATGGAAAATGATGTTTCCTCAAAAAAAANTTGAGAAAACAGATGTCCTGTTTGGTTGAGACGTGCCTGGGATACACATTCAGTCAATACATTTCATCCACCTGAGTCCCCTCCATTTGTACACACATTGTTGATCAAGAAAGGTTTCATTGTGACTTAAGTGCTCCTGCCCTCTCCACATTCCTGCGCAGGTTGGGAGGGTGCCCTCAAATAACATTCCCTGTCACCATATTTCCCCTATAGCACTTTCAAAGACAAGTGCTAAATGCTGGCTCCCCAACTTCCTAGGTGTGTGATCTTGTGTGAATAACCACCTCTCTGGCCTCAGTTTCTCCTCTGACAAAATGAAGTGATAAACTAGTTTACAGACTTTTGGCGGATAAAATTTATTCCTGTAGATTGCTTTGGGCATGCTCAGTCAACTTTAGTACGACTCTGCGACCCTATGGACTGTAGCCGGCCAGGCTCCTCTGTCCATGGGATTTCCCAGGCAAGTGTACTGGAGTGGGTTGCTATTTCCTACTCCAACCCAGGGATCAAACCCACATCTCTCTTGTCTCCTGCATTGGCAGATGGATTATTTGCCGCTGAGCCACGGGGAAGCCCCTGTAAATTGCTTAGTACATAATACAGGCTCAGTAAATGTTGCTGCTCCTTTTTATAAGTCCCTTTCTTCTCAAATAGTGTGACTTTATCAATGTAAAAAAATGAGAATTTAACCTTTGCAGTTGAATAATGCAAGCCTTGTGCTAGAGACTAAAGTGTCAGGGTCAGGCCTCAACTTGGCTTAAGGGCTATACCTGCTGGTAGCCTAGACTACACAGGACAGCCGGGCATTCACTTAGCTATAGCCTGCTTCAGAGATGGAGAGAGGGGTGGGACATGATGAAAGATACAGTGCTAACCTCAGTAGCCTAAACTGGGAGAGGCGCCAATTGCCCCGATAATAGTTCATTTCTGGGCCAGAGAATTCAGGTCCCAGGGCTGGCTAGCACCGTGATGACACAGTTCCCACTAAATGTGTCCTGGACTGGGCATGAATCTCTCAGAGGCCCCTCAGATTTCCCTGGTTTCACAAAGTATGGGAAGAAGTGAGACCTCATGGACCCTCCCAGACCTCTAGGGCTGTCTTCTAGGCTCTGTGGCCCCAAGAAAAGACAGACCTCTTGATTAAATCGCTAAAGTGATCCATCTGGTCCAGGCTGTTGTTCTGGTGGCCATATCTGATGGGTGAATACCATCTTCCTCCACAAGCTACCCATCGCCTGGAGCCTCTGCCCATTACAGGTACAGGCTGGTCGGACTGCTTCGTGTGTTGTTGTGGCCTCTGGAAGAACAGGGTTAAGAATGGAGTGGGAGAGCTAGGCATGGGTTGGGTGAAACCAGCACCTCCCAAGGTGGGCCTCCGTGACAGAGTGCAAGAGGGCAGTGTGGGAGTATTGAGGGACTGCCCGGCTTGTAAGAGAGATGAGGTGGGATGTTCTCTTTGCAGAAGGCAGAGCTGACTGGACCTGGACGCAGGGCCCTGAGCACAGGGAGGGGTAGAGGAGATTATAGCTCATCTAAAAACTGTCTAAAGGGTCCACATCTACACGAAATCATTTAGAGTTTAGTCCCTACTCCCATAGGTACGTTGTTATCCTTTTGACTTTATAAACTCTCCGTGCAGATCTGATCCTCCCTTGTATGACTTCAGGTTCCTGCTTGGCTGAGCTGCATCGGGGTTAAGCAGACAGGGAGAGAGCTGGAGTGTTCTGCCTTTCCACCCCTGGGGGTGATCCTGAAGAAGAAACGTTGCTGTCTGTGGTGCACCTTTGCCCCTGCACCACCCATCGCCCTGGTCCCCTTTGCAGGAGTGTGTACAAGAAGCAAGGCAGCCAGGGAAACCCGTCTCCACCTATCCAAGGCAGTGAGCCCATGACATGGAAGAAGAATGGCAAAGAAAAGAGAGAGGGTCCTGGGAACTTTACTCAGAAGCAAATAATCCTGGTGACTCTGTTTTTGTGGAATCTGCCCCTGCCAGGGTCCATTTTAGCATCTGTAGGGACATGCCGGGCTGACAGGACCTCCCCGACTCTTTCTCAGTCCTGCGGTTTGAGGCCAAAGCCTCCAGAGTGGAACCTATGCTGGCCTGGGTTCTGTTGTGGCTATGGGCCCATTAATTCAGGTGCTCAAAGCAGGACTCTTCTCTGAGAGGTCTTTGGTATGCAAAAAGGGCTAAGCATAGCTTCTCCTGAGGTTTTTGTTTTTTTAATTATGGTAAGAATACTTAACATGAGAGCTCCTTTCGTAACATACCTTTAATGTTATTGACTATAAATACAATGTTGTACAGCAGATCTCTGGAGCTTCTTCTGTATTTAGCTTAACTGAAACTTTATGCTTGTTGATTAGTAATTCCCCATTTCTTCTTCCGTCCACCCCCATCCCTGGCGACCACCGTTCCACTCTGACGATTTGAGATACCTCATATGGGAAATCATGCAGTATTTGTCTCTCTAGAATTGACTTATTTCACTTAGCATAATGTCCTCAGGTTTGATCCATGTTGACACAAATCTCAAGATTTCTTTTTAAGAAAATATTTATTTATTGGCTGCATCAGATTTTAGTTGCAGCATGCAGGTTCTTCACTGGGCCATGCAAGATCCTTGTTGCAGCACCCAGATTCTCTATTTGTGGCACACGCAGGCTCAGTAGCTCCTCAGTAGGCAGGATCTTAGTAGGCAGGATCTTAGTTATCTGACCAGGGACTGAATGCTCATTCCCTGCACTGCAAGGCAGATTAACCACTGGACCACCTTCTTCTTAAAGGCCAAATAACATTCAGCTATATTTACATACCACATGTTTCAACTCATCCATTAATACACATTTAGGTTGCTTCTCTAACTTAGCTATTGTGAATAGTGCTACAGTGAGCACAGGAGTGCTACTCTCTCTTCAAGAACCTAAAAATAAACAAGTGGGACTACATCAAACTAAAAAGCTTTTGCACAGCAAAAGAAAAAAATCAACAGAGTCAAAAGGCAATTTACAGAACAGGAGAAAATAATGCACATCATATAGGAAGTTAATCTCCAAAATGTGTAAGAATTTCTACAATTCAGTCTTTAAACAAAAATGTGCTAAGGACTTAGATTAAAAAAAAAAAAGTTCTTTGGACAGAGATTTCTCCAAAGAAGACAGACAAATAGCCAACATGCATATGAAAAGATATGCTAATCGTCGGGGTAATGCAAATCAAAACCACAGTGAGGTATCACCTGATTCCTCTCAGGATGGCTATACCAGAATAGATGTAGAGGTGATGGTGAGGCTGTGAGACACTGGAGCCCACGGGCAGTGTTGCTATGAAAGGAAAGTGGGGCAGCTTCAATGGAAAATGATGTTTCCTCAAAAAAAATATGAAAGCAGAACTACCCTATGACCCAGCAATCCCGCAGCTAGGTATTTATCCACAAGACTGAAATCAAAGAGAGATTAGCGTTCCTGAGTGTTGGTTGGTTGGTTTCTCTCGAAGTCTGGCGCTACCCGGGCTCCCTACAGCATGTAGGTCCCCGTTGCTTAAATAAAACCTCACTGCCCTTCCCTTCCACTGATCCCAGGCAGATTCCTAGGCACCCCACTGCTTACTCCAAACTGCCTTACAGGGCCAGAATTTTGCTTCCTGCCCGGAGGACTCAAGCCAGGCCTGGGCAAGTCCCAGGGGAGAGAGCGCCCAGCTACCTGCGCATCAGAACAGCGTGACGCGGGCCGGGACTCGCTGTGCTGTGCGCTCCCTAGACGCGTGGCTTCCCTGGGCCGCGGCCAGTCCCGCTCCCCCGGCGGGGCGGAGCGTAGCCTTTTTTGGCCCGAGGAGGAGTGGCCGCGGTCCGGGAGGTCACCGGCCGCAGGGCTGGCTGCTGTCACTTGCGCCCTGTGCTCAGGTTCAGCTCAGCTCACCCGGTTCCCGCGCGAACCTGGAGCCCCAGCCCTCGGGAATAGCAGCCGCAGCGCCAGCCGGCCAGCCCTCCATCCCCCTATCAGAGGCCCTATCATGTGCCAGGGGAGCATCTGGCCGTGCAGGGCCCCCCTGCCTCGCCTCCAGGTGTGGACCTGGATCGAGCCTGTGGTGGCCTCCACGCAGGTGGCCGCCTCCCTCTACGACGCAGGGTTGCTCCTCGTGGTGAAAGCGTCCTTTGGAGTCGGGACCTTCTCCAATCACAGTTCCAGCCCGTCGCCCCAGGGGGCTCTCGAGGACGAACAGCAGAGGGCCATCTCCAATTTCTACATCATCTACCAGCTGGTAATGGGCTTGACGCCCCTGCTGTCGGCCTACGTGCTGGGCTGGCTCAGCGACCGCTGCCACCGCAAGGTCTCCATCTGCGTGCCCCTGCTGGGCTTCCTGCTCTCCCGCCTCGTGCTGCTGCTCAAAGTGCTGCTGGACTGGCCCGTGGAGATGCTGTACACAGGGGCCGCGCTGACCGGACTGTGCGGCGGCTTCTCCGCCTTCTGGTCGGGGGTCATGGCCCTGGGATCCCTCAGCTCCTCCGAGGGCCGCCGCTCCCTGCGCCTCATTGTGATTGACCTGATTCTGGGCTTGGCAGGGTTCTGCGGGAGCATGGCCTCGGGACATCTCTTCAAGCAGATGGTCGGGCACTCCAAGCAGGGCCTGGTGCTGACCGCCTGCAGCGTAAGCTGTGCCACCTGTGCCCTTTTGTACAGCCTGTTCGTGCTGAAGGTCCCTGAGTCCAAGGCCAAGCCCCGCAAGGCCGTGGATATAGTGCCTGGCACTGCCGGCAGGTATGACACCCTGGATCCTGATCAGACAGACAAGCAGAGTGTGGCGGGGCCCCCTCCACCTCCTGCAATGGCTAAGCCCAAACAAATCATCATTGCCCTGCTCTTTGTGGGCGCCATCATCTATGACCTGGCAGTGGTGGGCACAGTGGACGTGATGCCGCTTTTTGTGCTGAGGGAGCCTCTGAGCTGGAACCAAGTGCAGGTGGGCTATGGTATGGCTTCGGGGTACACCATCTTCATCACCAGTTTCCTGGGCGTGCTGGTCTTCTCCCGCTACTTTCAGGACACCACCATGATCATGATCGGAATGGTCTCCTTTGCATCAGGAGCCCTCCTCTTGGCTTTTGTGAAGGAGACATACATGTTCTACGTTGGTGAGTCTGGCATTCTTGGGGAGGCAGGGCGAGGACACTGCTGACCCCCTAAGTAATGGGGTGTACACCCGCGGTGCTGTGGCCTGTCTCAGCTCAGCACCAGAGAACGTCTGCTACCTAGGAGGCACAAGGGACACAGGATTATGCACACTTGAGTTTGGCTGTATTGTGTTATCTGAAATGTAATCAGAGCAGGGTCCATAGCCCTAGGAAGTCAAGGGAGAGTGGTCAGTGGTGCCGGGAGTCAGGAGAGGCTTCAGGATGGCCTGAGTGGAAGAGATGGGGTTGACTTTATCTCCCTGATTTTAAAGGGATAAAGCATTTTCAAGTAATCCAGCTGAAAAGGTCCTTTCATTAAAATCATTTCAGGTCAAGCACAGGCTTTTCAAAAAGAGAGAAAAATCCCCCATAAATGCCTTCCACAACCAATATAATACATTCCCTCAAGGAAGCAGAATGACGTTTCTGAAGACACAGACAACCACCAGCGGAGCACTCTGGACCAGTGCTCTCATAGAACTTCCCAGAGTGACAGAAATGTTCTGTAACGTTTCCACCTAATGCAATAGCCATTAGCCATGTGTGGCTATGAAACCCTTAAAATGTGGCTAGTGCAACTTGAACAGAACTTTTCACTTTATTTCATTTAAGTAGTCATGTGACTTGCCAGTGTCTAACGGAACAACTCTAGACCGTTCCCAGAGACCACCCTTTGACTGAGGTCACATGGCTCAGAAAAACATCTCACAAAATGGCTAGATTACTTTTAGCAAGCTCCCAGTTAAACAGGCCAAGTGCAAGCCTGAGTAACCAACCTCTCCCCATCACTTCTAGCCACTCCCACCCCACTCCCTCGCCACACACACACACACACACATCAGGATGAAGAACAGGGCTAGAGGGAAAGAGCGGGGTGCAGCAGCTGTGTTAGTGGCACACGTTTCTGGATGCAGCTTGCCAAAGCTACTGAGACTGCGCCCCAGAGATGATGTAGGGTGAGGGCAAGACACCTCCCTCCTGGGAGGCAAGGAGCTGTAAGTCACTTGAGTGACATCAGCTCCATTTCCTTAGAAACCACTTAACTCTGCCAATAAAGACGCCCTTCACCACCTGTCACCATGTCCCCGCTGCCTTGCCACCTTCAAGATGGGTCTGCAGCGTCTACAGCTCCATCCCAGAGCTCAGGGAGTCAGCCTGCCCTGGGGCAGGGTGGGGAGGTGGCTTCTAAGGGAGGTTTTTCTGTTCTGATTTACTCTTTGGCCAAGGCTGGGCTCCGGTGCGGCGTGTTCTCTTGTGCTTCTTTTCCAGCTCGGGCCATCATGCTGTTCGCTCTCATCCCCATCACAACCATCCGATCAGCAATGTCCAAACTCATCAAGGGTTCCTCTTATGGTGAGTGAAAGGAATCTGAGAGGTTTCAGAGCCACTTGGTTTGAGGCACAGGGTTTGGACTGACAGAAGGCACAGGAGAGAGCTCCAGCAGCAGCCTTGAAGACACTGGGCACACACCAGTGTCCATCCAGGGCAGAAGGGGTGGGAGCAGGAGCAGGGGAGAGACTGGGAAAGTCAAAAAGAACACTGCCACCCATGGGCCGTGGGGAGAGCCAAGTGGATGGAGGCCAGAATCCTGGCAACATGCGCTGGGAACACAGAGGGAGTCAGGGAAGGGGAGGGGCCTCCCGAGAGCCTCCCAGAGACTCAGCTATCGGGGAACACGGAGGGACAGCACAGTAACCTTGGTAACCTCGGTCCCTTCCACAGGAAAGGTGTTTGTCACCCTGCAGCTGTCCCTGACGCTGACTGGGGTGGTGACATCCACGCTGTACAACAAGATCTATCAGCTCACCATGGAGAAGTTCATCGGCACCTGCTTTGCACTCTCCTCTTTTCTCTCCTTCCTGGCCATCCTACCGATTGGGTAAGACAGGAGCAGTTCCTGCTCTTTGGGCTGGGGCTGAGGTCAAGGACTGTTGGAGCATTTCCAGCCTATTATCATAAAGTATTTACTTTTCACATTTACACAATGGGTTCTGAGTAGGCTCTCCCACTAAGAAAAACTTCTCCTGTTCCCCCAAACTAATAATCTGGTAATTTGGGAATTCCCTAAAGTCATAAGTAATAAACAGAGGGCCTCAACATGCTGGCTCACTTCCTGGCAGTTTTGTAATAGGAGCCTCATACACTTTCTGGTGATCAGAGGCTGGGATAAGAAACCCTCTCGAACCACCCAGACCTTGTTGAGTCTCCTTTAGGTGACAGTCATCCGGCCTCACTTTCAAGTATTCTTTCTTCTCTGTATCTTGGGAGGGCTTTGAGCACCCCTGCAGGACATGGGTAATTCCTCTGACCTCTCTGGGGAAACTGTCTCATTTGTAAAACAAGAGTGCTTACATTCTGGGAGATAACAGGCAGGAGGAAGGCTGGAGATACAAAGGCCCGTGGGGAGAGTTGCCAGCTGAGGTTATCACCAATATAGACCACATGAAACAGTCTGGTCTTCAACCAGCCCCATTCAAAAGAAATACAAAACCACAAGCACAAGCCATATTATGTGACTTTAAATTTTCTAGTAGCCACGTTTAAACACAAGTAACAGGTGAGATAATTTTAATAATATATTTGACTTGGCCCAATAGCTCCAAAATATCTTTGTAATCAACCTACAAAATCAATGAGTTCTTTTGAATTAAGTCTTTGAAATCCGGTCTATTTTATACTGACAGCACATCTCAACCTGGACTCCATTTGAATACAAGAGTTCAGAAGCCAGTGTAACTAGTGGCTACTATAAGACAGCCGAGCTTTGGTCTGTTCAGGCCCTGTTCTCACGCTTGTATCAATCCCACCAGAGGAGAAAGGAACACAGTAATGACATTCACAATAAGACACAAAGGACATGATATGGATTTGCATTTTAAAGGGATCTGCTTGGTAGTACACTGGAGCCCTCCATATCATTAATGGTGGTGTTCTAGGCTGCAGAGTAGAAGAGTTGAAGGCAGGTTGGGAAAAGCTAAAGGTAGGTTGGAAAAAGTGGGAAGTGGATGGTGAAAAGGGCCACCTTTGGATTCTCGCANCCTGTTCCCCCAAACTAATAATCTGGTAATTTGGGAATTCCCTAAAGTCATAAGTAATAAACAGAGGGCCTCAACATGCTGGCTCACTTCCTGGCACTTTTGTAATAGGAGCCTCATACACTTTCTGGTAATCAGAGGCTGGGATAAGAAACCCTCTCGAACCACCCAGACCTTATTGAGTCTCCTTTAGGTGACAGTCATCCGGCCTCACTTTCAAGTATTCTTTCTTCTCTGTATCTTGGGAGGGCTTTGAGCACCCCTGCAGGACATGGGTAATTCCTCTGACCTCTCTGGGGAAACTGTCTCATTTGTAAAACAAGAGTGCTTACATTCTGGGAGATAACAGGCAGGAGGAAGGCTGGAGATACAAAGGCCCGTGGGGAGAGTTGCCAGCTGAGGTTCTCACCAATATAGACCACATGAAACAGTCTGGTCTTCAACCAGCCCCATTCAAAAGAAATACAAAACCACAAGCACAAGCCATATTATGTGACTTTAAATTTTCTAGTAGCCACGTTTAAACACAAGTAACAGGTGAGATAATTTTAATAATATATTTGACTTGGCCCAATAGCTCCAAAATATCTTTGTAATCAACCTACAAAATCAATGAGTTCTTTTGAATTAAGTCTTTGAAATCCGGTCTATTTTATACTGACAGCACATCTCAACCTGGACTCCATTTGAATACAAGAGTTCAGAAGCCAGTGTAACTAGTGGCTACTATAAGACAGCCGAGCTTTGGTCTGTTCAGGCCCTGTTCTCACGCTTGTATCAATCCCACCAGAGGAGAAAGGAACACAGTAATGACATTCACAATAAGACACAAAGGACATGATATGGATTTGCATTTTAAAGGGATCTGCTTGGTAGTACACTGGAGCCCTCCATATCATTAATGGTGGTGTTCTAGGCTGCAGAGTAGAAGAGTTGAAGGCAGGTTGGGAAAAGCTAAAGGTAGGTTGGAAAAAGTGGGAAGTGGATGGTGAAAAGGGCCACCTTTGGATTCTCGCATCACATTGTATAGCTTCCTGCGCTTGCATAGAAAGGAGCTTCCTAAGACAGAAGCCATCAGTCATGAGGGTTCTTTGATTTCACAGTTGAGAAAATAAGATCAAACAGTTGAGAGAATTTGTACAAAACAGCAGACTTGATTACCAGTGCAGTCTCTGGCCAGTTTTCATTTTCAAACTGTCCAGCCCTTAGGCCTTTTCATGTGCCCCTGTTTTCATGAGAGTCTTGGATGAACGGGTTGGGCTTAGCTAGACCTGACCCACAATGCAAACTTCTCTAGAGTGCCAGCTCTTTGTCCAAGTGAGTAATGGATTAATAACTGTGCCACTCGGAAGTTACCAAGTCCTGTTTGATTGGCAGTTGGTTGAAACAGTCTCTTTGACCTAAACAGATCAACAAAAAACAACAAAAGAAAACAAGTCTGACTAGACTAGTTAATATCTCATAGCTAGAGAGATAAACAGACAAACGAAAGCAAAAAGAATATGCAATAAATGGTTCCTTTCTACAGGTTCATTGCTTTCCCTTCTTAGAGAGACTTTGGGGTATGTGCAACAGGCGGGCTGCTCTCACCCCAGGTGGGGAAACCTCACTCCAATGGACTTAGGCCCAGTCCTACATTGTGTGCATGGAATTTTAAGATATCTAGGATCTTCCTCAGCTTATACCACAGAAGCCAGGTCAGTATTTTGAACCAATCCTAAGTAGTAATGCTTACGTGAATTGAGACACTCAACTAGATGCCTC
>SJYW01041904.1:43123-58909 GCA_006410735.1 Raphicerus campestris | reverse complement strand
ATATCATGAATAACAATACTATGACCCTATCTGTACATGTTTTTTTATACATATATGAATGCATTTCTTTTAGGCATAAGAAAGAATTTGTTAGACTAACAGGTACAAGAATGCTGAGCTCAGTAGATACTGCCAAACAGGTTCCCAAAGTGGTTATGCTATTTCATGATCCCAGCACTATATAAAATTTCCTATTGCTCCATATCTTTGCCCACACTTGATACTGTTCCTTTAAAAAAAAAAAAAGCCATTCTGATGCCTACATATCATTGTGATTTTAATCTGTATTTACTTAAAGACTAAAGATAAAGAGCACTTTCTTAGGTGTATTGGCCATGATATTGCTCCATAAGCACAGCACAGGTCCAGTCACACTGGCTTTGCTTTAGTTCTTCAAATATAACATGTTCCCTCCACCATGGGGCCTTTGCACACACTGTTCCCTTCGACTGGGAATTCTCTCCTGTCCCCTCTGTCAACTCTTTGTCTGATAAACTCTTAACTTTTAATCCTGCTTCAAACCTTGTAGCCCATCCTCGGGAAAGTGTTCCAGATCTCCAGATTGAGGCAGGTTTGTTGGGTTAGAAAAGCATGGTGTTATGGGTTGAATTATATCTTCCAAAAACATAGTTTCAATCTCTAATCCCTGGAACCTCAGAAGGTGATATTATTTGGGAACAGAGTTGTTGCAGATGAAATTAGCAGATGAAGATGAGGGCCTAAACCTGATGGCTGGTGTCTTTGAAAGAAGGGGAATTCTGGTTACAGAGACAGACACACTGAGATGAGAGATGATGTAGGAGGGAGGCCGCCTGTGACCACAGAGGCAGAGACTGGAGAGATGCCATACAAGCCAGGAACACCCAGCCTGGGATGCCTGAGGACTGGCAGCTGGAAGAGGCAAAGAAAGATCCTCTACTAGCAGCTTAAGAGGGAGCTCAGACCTACAAGCACTTTGATTTCAGACTTCCAGCCTCTGAAACTGTGAGAGAATGAATTCCTGTTGCTTTACGCTGTTTGTGACACTTTGCTACGGAGGCTCTCAGAACTAATGTACCTGGTCTTCTCCTTCTGTGCATTCATCATAGGTTGTCACTGGGCAATCTCACCCTTGAGTTATTTTTCAAAATAATTTCATTTCCCCGTTTCATGACCCAAGGCCAAAATAACACTGGAGGAGGCATCCTGGACTCTTCTTTTTCTCTCTTGCATCCAAACCTCATTCTCCTCCTCGTCAGAAAAGCCTGCTTTCAAAATATCCAAAACCCAACCACTTCTCACCGCCTCCACACCTCTGGCTTGGCTGGAGCCAGCATCACTTCTCATGTAGGGTGCTGACGTCACTCCTCTCAGGCCCCCTGCTTTGATGCCTGCTTCCTTAAGTCAACACAGAGACTGGGTTACTCCTTAGCACTTGCAAAGCAGAGCATGGCATTCCTGCACCCCAAACTTTTCCACAGCTCCTCAATTGGCTCAAGAGTAAAAGTCAAAGTCCTCTCAGAGTGATGTCTGGGCTGGCGACTCCCCTCTGCACTCCCTGAGCTCCAGCCACCCCTGCTCCTTGTTAACTGGTAACGTTCAGCCTGTTGTCACCACAAGACACTCAGTTTACTCCCACTGCTGGAATGCTCCTCCCGCAGCTGCCCGATCCCCTGCTGATCCTTAAGCTAGCTCAGTTCAGTTCAGTTGTTCAGGCGTATCCGACTCTGCGACCCCATGAATCACAGCACGCCAGGCCTCTCTGTCCATCACCAAGTCCCGCAGTTCACTCAGACTTTCATCCATCGAGTCCGGAATGCCATCCAGCCATCTCATCCTCTGTTCGTCCCCTTCTCCTCCTGCCCCTAATCCCTCCCAGCATTAGAGTCTTTTCCAATGAGTCAACTCTTCCCATGAGGTGGACAAAGTACTGGAGTTTCAGCTTTAGCACCATTCCTTCCAAAGAAATTCCAGGGCTGATCCCCTTCAGAATGGACTGGTTGTATCTCCTTGCAGTCCAAGGGACTCTCAAGAGTCTTCTCCAACACCACAGTTCAAAAGCATCAATTCTTCAGCGCCTAGCCTTCTTCACCTTAAGCCAACTTGGCCTCAAACCTGACCTTGATCACTTTTAACTATAACCTGACCCTGCCCCAGAGATGGCCCTCCTGATCCCACTGTTGGCTATTCATTGTTACATTTCTCACTTTTTGAAATACTATAAAAATCATGCTGTTACATTTCTTGCTTTTACGTGCCTCCTTTTGGCCACCTGATGTGAAGAGCCAACTCATTAGAAAAGACCCTGATTCTGGGAAAGATTGAGGGCAGGAGGAGAAGCGGGTAACAGAGGATGAGACGGTTGGGTGGCATCACCAATTCAATGGGCATGAATTTGAGCAAACTCTGGGAGATAATGACGGACAGGGAAGCCTGGCGGGCTGCAGTCCATGCGGTCAGACAACAGTCAGACACCGCTTAGGGACTAAACAGCTCCCACTAGATAGTAAGTTGTCAGATGGTGAGGATCTCTATTTTGGCCACGGAGGCATCCCAAGGACCTAGGACATGACCCAGGACACAGGAGGCCTTCTGTAAATATTTGCTAAAAGATTAGAGAGCATCTCTGGGTTTGTTCACCACTGTCTCCCCAAGACGTCTGACAGTGAAGAACGTGGACTCCTGCCTCCCAGTTGTATGTGCCCAGGAGACAGTGTGGCTGGGCTGACAGCCCGAGGGCCCATCTTCACGAGGCATCATTTGAGAAGGCACAGCGGGTTCTGCCAGCTGGATGGACATGAGGCCCATGGGGATGACTGTTGACACCCCTCAAACTTCTCTGGTCCTGCTAGAATGGTACTAGGAGACTCAGCGGTCAGGCAGATGAGTCAGAAGGTGGGGTGCTGGAGGAGACCCCAAGCTGAACCTTCCCCTGGGCACCTTTGCATGAGAGGCAAAGGAAGGAGCACGGAAAACCCTTCCCTCTGTATCTCAGCTCTGCGCTTACTAGGTATCGGGTTAGGGCAGGTCACNAAGGGGCTTGCATAACTCAGCGAAGCTATGAGCCATGCCGTGCCCAGACCCTGATGCTGGGAAAGACTGAAGGCAAAAGGAGACTAGGACAGCAGAGGATGAGATGGTTGGATAGCATCACCAATTCAGTGGACATGAACTTGGGCAAACGCTGGGAGACAGTCAGGGACAGGGAGGCCTGGTATGCGGTAGTCCATAGGGTCACAAAGAGACATGNCTGAAGGCAAAAGGAGACTAGGACAGCAGAGGATGAGATGGTTGGATAGCATCACCGATTCAGTGGACATGAACTTGGGCAAACGCTGGGAGACAGTCAGGGACAGGGAGGCCTGGTATGTGGTAGTCCATGGGGTCACAAAGAGACATGACTTAGTGGCTGAACAACAACAACAATGCAAATGTATAACGAAAGACTCACATCCACAGTATTTTTAAGAAAAGCAAACAGACAAAAAAAAAAAAAAACTCTATTATTGATAAGGACAAGGAGCAAAAGATCTGAAGAGGCATTCACGAAAGAAGATGTCTTAAAGGTGAGTAAACAAGAGTCATTAGCCTTCAGGAGAATGCTGAAGATTAAGATGACAATGAGATACCAGTACACACCCAACAAAGACATGAGAAATCTAAACAGCATATTAAAAAGCAAAGATATTACTTTGCCAACAAAGATCTGTATAGTCAAAGCTACGGTTTTTCCAGTAGTCTTGTATGGATGTGAGAGTTGAACCATAAAGAAGGCTGAGCGCTGAAGAGTTGATGCTTTCGAACTGCGGTGTTGGACAAGATTCTTGAGAGTCCCTTGGACCTCAAGGAGATCAAACTAGTCAATCCTAAAGGAAATTAGTCCTGAATATTCATTGGAAGGACTGATGCTGAAGCTGAAGTTTCAGTACTTTAGCCACCTGATGAGAAGAGCTGACTCATTAGAAAAGACCCTGATGCTGGGAAAGATTGAAGGCGGAAGGAGAAGAGGACGACAGAGGATGAGATGGTTGGACGGCATCACTGACTCAATGGACATGAGTTTGAGCAAGCTCCAGGAGATGGTGAAGGACAGGGAAGCCTGGCATGCTGCAGTCCATGGGGTCCCAAAGAGTCGGACTCGACTGGGACTGAACAAGAAAGACGTACTATCAAATGTTGGTGCAGAAATGAAGCAAGACTGCTGGCACAAGTGTTAACTGGTACAACCAATTTGGAAAACTCTCTAGCAGTACTTGCTCCAGGTACTCATCCCCTGTGCTGTATCCAGATACTCAGTTGTGTCCAACTCTTTGTGACCCTATGGACTATAGCCTGCCAGGCTCCTCTGTCCACGGGGATTCTCCAGGAAAGAATACTGAAGTGGATTTCTGTGTCTTCCACCAGGGGATCTTCCCAACCAGGGGATCAAACCCTCATCTCTTACGTCTCTTGCACTGCAGGTGGGTTCTTTACCAGTAGCGCCACCAGGGAAGCAATTCTAGGTATATACCCAACAGAAACATGTTCATGCATATGCCAAGACTCACGCAAGAATGATCCCAGCAGAACTCTATGTAACAGCTAAAACCTGAAACAAGTCAAATGTCCACTAACATGAGGATGAGTAAATTGTGGGATAGTCAGTGACTAAGCACAGCATAGCACAGTCATGCAATAGAAAACTATAATGAAAATAAATGAGCCATAGCTCTACACGATATGGATGAATCTCATCAACAAAATACTGACTGAAAGAAATTAGCCACAAACAGAATACAATGTATGATTCATACAATGCATGCATTTAAGTTCAACACAGGTAAAAATGATCTCTGACAGTGGTGATCTTTGAGAAGGAGTCTCAGAGATTCTGATCACGTTCTATTCCCGATCTAAATGACAGTTACAATGGTGCATTCTCATTATATCAGAGTGGTGTAGGTGACAACCAGTGAGTTATGCCCTTATGATTCCTAGACTTTTCTGCATGCATGGCACACATCAATAGTAATTTTTTTAACAAGCTTAGCTTTTTTTGTCTATTACAAAATACTGTGTGCTTGCTAAGTTGCTTCAGTCATGTCCGACTCTTTGCAACGCTATGGACTGTAGCCCGCCAGGCTCATTTGTCCACAGGGATCCTCCAGGCAAGAATAATGGAGTGGGTTGCCATGCCTTCCTCCAGGGGATCTTCCTGACCCAGGGATCAAACCCACATCTCTTGCACCTCCTACATTGGCAGGCGGATTCTTTACCACTAGCACCATCTGGGAAGTTCATTACAACATATTAATACGAAAGTAAGTCTATGTATCCAGTTCAGAATTATGCTGAAAGGATAAACCCCTCTCCCCAAAGAAAACCTGTATACTGTATGATTCCATTTATCTAACATTATTTTTTTTTAATTACAGAAATGGGGCACAGATCAGTGGTTGAGGAGTTAGGGACTCGGAGAGGAAGGGTGTGAGTACAAAGGGGCGGCATTAGGAAGCACTAAGGTGACAGAAATGTCTGGATCTGCGGCATTCACTTCAGTGAAAGTACACACAGCACAACGGCACCGGACCACACGCACACACACACATGTGTGTGTACACGTATAACTAGCAGAGTCTGAACATGCTCTGTGGACTGCAGCAATACCAACGACCAGATTTTGTTATTGTGCCAGTTACACAAAATGTCAGCACTGAAGGTTGCATAAGGCCCATTTGTTTGCAGCTTCCTATGGGTTTATAATTATTTCAAATAAAAAAGTTTTTTTTTAAGTTTATTTATTTTATTTTTATTTTTATTTTTTATTTAATACTTTATTCTATTTTACAATACTGTATTGGTTTTGCCATAAAAGGATATCAAAAGGAAAAACCTTCTCATAATGTGTTCAGGGTTATTTACTGATAAAGTCACCAGCTATACAGGCATCATAGACTTCGGGGAACTCCAGCTTAAAATTTTGCAACCTCTCCCAAACCCATCCTAAACACCTATAAAGATGCAGTTAAGGAAAGACCCCCAACAATGCTTCAGCCTAATGCCAGAGGTGGAAGGACATTCACCATATGTGACTGCAGGGGAGACAACTGAGAAAAAAAATGCAGATGACCACAGGAAGGACAGAAAACCCTTCAGCCCTCTTGCATGCCTCTATTCATGCGAACTCCAGCAAGGAGAAAATAGGACACATACCTCTGAAGCCCAGATGTGGCTTTCTGGGGTGGCCAAGTACTCACCTCGCCCTCTAGCCATGTTTTCACAACTGTTGGATCAGAAATCCTTAACACACAACCAGACAGGATGTAGGGGCAGGTGTGACGGTCTGAGTGTGGGGACAAGAACAACACTGCCAACAGCGTATGGAGGCGACTAGAACTCCCCGTGAGTTCCGTCGGGTCAGACTGTCTATGAGGCAGCAGCGAGGGAAGAAGCTGGCTCCACAGAAGCGCAGACTACGTGAAAGCGAAAAGGCTGCTAGAAAGCAAAGACTGGGCTGGGGGTCTGCACGCTGACTGGGCCAGCATCTCCAGATCTGAGGAAAGGTTCAGACTGTCTCCAGGGAAGACAGTCTGCCTGGATACTGCCTCAGTTGAAGCTGACTGAAGAGCAAATGCTGTTTTAGTCTGTGAAGAACAAAAATTCCACAGGAAGAACATTAAAAGAGGTACAGCACCCAAGAAACTCCAAAAGAAACCATGTGATTTGATGTAATAACCAGGAAAATGTTTCCCCATAAAGTGTTCATAAAGATCTACTATTTTGGAACTATGGTCTTTGCCAATGCGGTAGGGGGAAAATAAATAAAAACCTTAAAAATGGAAAAGGATAAGAAAATTGTCATTATTTAGTATATACTGATTTTTGCACCCAAATCGAAGTTAACATACAAATAAATTTATAGTTAATAAGACTTTAGCAAGGTTATCAAGTATAAAATCAACATTCAAAGATCAACTGTACTCCTGTAACACTATCAATAAAGCATTAGAAAACTGAGATTAAAAGAATCGCAGAAGAGCATCTAAGAATAAATCTATTAAAAATATGGAAGACCCATATATTAAGAGATATTTTAAAAGAGCTAAGAAATAAGGAGATATATCACATTCATGGATTAGAAAACTCAGTGTAAATATGTAAATCTTCTCCAAACTGATTTTCTGGAATTAATGCAACTCGAGTCTAAATTCCAAGGAAGGTTTTAAAGAGTTTGACTGAAAAAGCGAAAGTGAAAGTGTTAGTCGTTCAGTCATGTCCAGCTCTTTGCCATCCCATGGATTATAGCCTGCCAGGCCCCTCTGTCTGTGGGATTTTCCAGGCAAGAATATTGGAGTGGGTAGCCACTCCCTTCTCCAGGGGATCTTCCTGAGCCAGGGATGGAACCTGAGTATCCCACATTGCAGGCAGATTCTTCCCTGTCTGAGCCACCAGGGAAGCCCAAAGAACGTGACTAGATGGTGCAAATATCTGTGTACAGACACACACTCAGTGAATCCAGAGTGACCAAAACTACTGAAGAATAACAAAGCTCCGCTCTATCAGTTACCAAGGTTTATTATGAAGCTATAATAATGAGGTATTTTATGGATGAGTATAAAAGTGAATAAATGATAAAAAACAGAACTGAGAGCCCAAAAACAAAGCCAAGCATACATAGACTCTTGATATCCAGCACATAGGGTAGCACTGCACAACAGTGGGCAAAGAATGACTGTTCCCTTTAGGTACTTACAAGAAAAACATCAAACTGAACTTCAATCTCATATCACAAACAAACAAAATCCATTCCCAGTATATAAAGACGTAAATGAGAAAGAGAACAAAGGTATAAGAAAGCATTAGAAAGCAATATAAAGAGTAGCAACCATGAAGAAGATTGATATATTTGACAACATCATAGTTAAGAATTTCCATTTATTAAAAGAGTTCATAGGAACAAAAATTAAGCCACAAAAGAAAGAATATATTTGGGACAAACAATATAAAGTCAAAACTCATACTTGAATGGATAAATTTATAAGAAAAAGATTGAGTAGGAGCTTCATCCAAAAAGATATTTAAATGATAAATAAATATATGAAAAGACGCTCAAACTCATTAGCACTTAGGAAATGGAATGAAATCACAATGAATTACCATTTTACACCCAGTAGACTGGGTTTCACTGCTGGCTCAGTGGTAAAGAATTTGCCTGCAACGTATGAGATATGAGTTCAATCCCTGGGCTGGGAAGAGCCCCTAGAGAAGGAAATAGCAACCCACTCCAGTATTCTTGCCTAGAGAATTCCAGAAACAGAGGAGCCTGGCAAGCTATGTTCCTTGGGGTCAAAGAAGAGTCGGACACACCTTAGTGACTAAACAGCAACCACAGATTGGCAAAATATTAGAGTGACCACACAATAGCTGTTGGGGATGTGGAGCCATGGCAGCCCCACACCGTGCTGATGGAAAACGAGGAGGAAGTGATCAGTGAGGAAAACAACTGAGCATTTGTTCAACAGCCAAGTGAACCCAGCCTTTCCACAACTAACTTCACACACACCAGGAGAATCTCAAGCCCACGGGCACCAGGATGTGTGTGTAAGAGTTTTCACTGGCAACCCTTTTCATAAGAGAGACTGAAAACATGTCAAATGTCCTTCAGCATTAAAACAGATAGAGAAATTGCCGAGTATTTCTATGATGGAATAAAAATCAATGAGCCAAGAAAGCAGAACAGTGATAGAAATGTACACAGAATGACTGCACTGAGATACATCTCAAAACAGGTCAAACACACCAATTTAGAAACACAAATGTAAGTGGCAAAGCTATAAAGAAAGCTGAGGAAATGTTAACAACGTTGGGATGGAGGTAACCTCTAAAGTTGAAGGGTTGAATGTTGGATAGGGAGATTAGCAATGGCTTGACTTCTGGAGCCAGGTGATGGTTACATAGGAGTTGGTTTTATAAATATTTGTTAACGGAACATATATTTAGTGGACTTTTTCCATAAGTATGTATTATTTCACAATAAAAGTAGGAAACATTCTACACAAAGCAGTATTCTACACAACGCAGAAATACCACTGCAGAAAATTATACCAGTGATAGTGATGGGGTAACAAATGTGTAAAGTGCACACTGAACGGACAAAAAAAAAACCATGAAAATACACACAAAAAGGGAGGGAAGTAACACTGATTTTTTTTTTTTTTTGTAAACTAGGGTACTATAGAAGGAACAAAACTCATATAAGACTAAACATACTCTTATCATGTGATCCAGCAGTCACTCTCCCCGGTATTTACTCAAATGAGCTGAAAGTATATGCTCACGCGAAAACCTGCACATGAATATTCACAGCGGTTTTATTCTTAACTGCCAAAATTTGGAAGCAACGGAGATGTCCTTTAACAGATGAATAAACAAACGTATGTGGTGCAGCCATATAATGGAATATTATGCCATGATCAAAAGAAATAAGCTCTCGAGCAAGCCATGAAAAGACACGGACGAACCTTAAATGTAAATTGCTAAATGAAAGAAACCACTCTTTAAAGGGTACATACTGTATGAGGCCAACCACATGCCATTTTGGAAAAGACAAATCTCTGAAGACACGGGTCGCCAGAGGTCTGGAGGAAGGAAGAATGAGCAGGATGAACACAGGAGGCTTCCGGGGCAGTGGAACTAGTCCGTTATGCGTGGCAGTCACTTGTCGTTATGCTGTTGTCCAAACCCGCAGAATGTTTAACAAGAAGAGCAAACACTAAGGCAAACACAGACTTTAGCTGATGAGAAGGTGGGTGTGTGCCAAGTCGCTTCAGTCGTGTCTGACTCTGTGCGACCCTATGGACTGTGGCCTGCCAGGCTCATCTCTCCATGGGGATTCTCCAGGCGAGAATACTGGAGTGGGTTGCCATGCCCTCTTGCAGGGGATCTTCCCGACAAAGGGATCAAACCCATGTCTCTTATGTCTCCTGCACTGACAGGGAGATTCTTTACCATTAGCGCCATACTCTACTCAGTTGCAACAAATGTACCACATGAATGCGAGGTGTTACTAATAACAGAAGCCAGAGCTGGAGGGGAGGTACGCGGGAATTCTTTCCTCTCATTTTTCTCTAAGTGTGAAAAAACTGCTCTAAAATAAATGAANCGCGGTCCTGCAGACACACTCAGCCTCACTCCCCTGGGCTGGACCCTCGCCCTGCGCTCGGCTCTGGGAAGCCAAGAACGGCCCAGATGTGGGGCAGATGTCCTGTTACCCCTGAGATCAACATGTGGGAAACAGAGTCCCCACAGCGAGTGGCAAAGAGGCAGAAACAGGCAGGGCCCCTGGCACCTTCTCTAGGAAGATCTACTTCCGGAATGGTTACCTACAGATGTGATTCCAGCCCCAGGCAGCCAGGCTTGGCCACTGCACCGACCACGTGTGTCCTCGGGGAACCCACCTCTCCCCTCCTGTGCTCCATCCCCTCATCAGTGAAATAAGGACACACGCTGTCTGCCTCGCTGGAAATCATAGGCCGCACACAGACACCGTATATCCAAGCACGGAGGGCAGTGCCTGACAGACGGTGACCAGTGAATAAAAGACAACCTCCCTCTTCTCATTGTTCATATGAGTCCTGAGTTCCCACCGTCACAGAGCACCAGCCCAGTGGCTGGGCAAGTAACAGCCGACACGCGCCCCACGAGTCACCATTTACAAGGCATCTTCTCATTGATTAGGGCTTCCTCTGTGGCTCAGCGGGAAAGAATCCGCCTGCTGATGCAGGAGATGTTGGATCCCTGGATCAGGAAGATGCCCTGGAGGAGGAAAGGGCAACCCACTTTGGTATTCTTGCCAGGATAATCCCATGGACAGAGGAGCCTGGTGGGCTACAGTCCACGGGGTCACAAGCAGTTGGACACAGCTGAGCAACTGGACATGCATATAGGTTCTCATAGATTGAAGCGTTCCATCTTGGCAGATACCCATCAAAGGCAGGAAAAGCTTGCTGTGAACATGACCCTACAGATGGGAACACAAGGCTCAAAGGAAAAGAGACCCTCCCAAGGTCACTGAGAGACCAGGAGGCGGCAGAGTGGGAGCCCTATGCCAGGCCTAGGCCCTTCCCAACCTCCTCTTCTCTTGCAGCGAGAAAGGCAGCATATGGTCTGTAGAGATGAAAGGAGAGAAGTGGAAATAGTGCTCAGGGGAGGAGCCAGAGCCAAATCAACATCTCCATCTGGGCTGCGCGACAAAACCGAATTCCTTAAAAGCAGCAAACGGAATTGCCAGTGGGGGCCGCATGTTCTATTCTGGTTCATGGTGATACATATCAAGCGTCTTGGTTGATAGGAAACTATTTTCCCCCCTCTCGATATACAAGGAGCTTACAGTAGCAGCCCCAGAAACTGAAAAAACTCTTTGCTGCATATTTGCATTTTCCCCAGGAAATTCCAGCCCAGGAGCATCGGCACTTTCTCTCTCTCCTGAAGGACGCAGCCCCGAGCCCTGAGCCCCTCCCCAGCTCTCGGGAAGGACCCCGCCTGGGGAGGAAGGTCTTGGCCCCAAGCCACTGAGGGTTCTCGAAGTTCCCCAGAGAGGCCGCCTTGCTGCACTGTGGCAGATGATAATTTCACTTTCTCAAATACCACAGAACCAAGGAGGGTCTTGCAGGAGGACAAGAAAAACCCAAACTAAGTGGTTAGAAACTGGAGGTCCCTGTGTGTGTTAGCAGGAAAAGGGTCATGACGCGGGGCGGGGACTGCCCTGTGCCCTCTTCCAGATCCCAAATCTGAGAGAGCCAAGGTCCTGGTGGGAACAGGTTTCCCAGGGATCAGGTAAAAGCCTGGGGACCAAAAGGCTGAGTGGAGGAAGGATGTGCTTGCTTCGGTTACCTAGCAACCTGAAAGGTCTGAGCTGGAGATGGAGGCATCGGGTGTAATTTCTTAAGTTTTTTTTTTTTTTAACCAGGAGTGGACCAAAGTCTATCGATCAATCAACCAACCACCCAATCAGTCCCTCACACACGCTTCTTCCCACCCATCCTCCCATCCCCCACTCAGCCTCGTCTTCCCTGGGAACCCTTCCAGTCAGCCCCTGGCCCCCTGTGGGCCGGCCTTTTGTTCAGAAGACTTGGTCTCCACCAGGGTCCCTGGAGCAGAAGGGACAGCCCCTCCCAGCCTCTGGGCAGCGGCAGCTACCTTGCTGACTTACAACCAAGTAAGAAGCCCTCAGCCTTTTAAAAAGACACCCGTAGAACAGCAGCAAGGTGGGGTGTGCCAGGCCCTGCCAGGGGCACTGCAGGTATCTCAGTTTGGGTTCTGCCTGGAATCAGCCTGGGACAAGGCTTTGTGCTGCAGGAGTGACCAGGGGAGGTGATTATTTCATGAAGCACAAATGAAGAAGGGAAGACAGTGAGACTCGGAGAAGGAGATGCCAACAGCCTGAGCTGCAATGCTGGCAGGAAGCCATCAGGACTCAATGTGGCTGGGAGACCTGCAGACCCTGGGTCGAAGCTGCCTCTCACCCATCCCTCAAGAGACTGGGAGGCTGTGCCTTGACCTTCTAACCTCACACCACCTCGGAAGCTTCTTGTTATTACTCCCCTGTCACAGGGATGAATTCAAGACGTGAAGATGCCACCTGTGCCCACAGGGGCACAGCCAGATTCTGAATCTCTCTGAATCCTAAACAAACTCTGCCAAACCCTTACATGTGCCTCTCATGAACCAAGTATTCCATAAAAGTCTGACGTAGAGCCTTGAATTAACACCTGAAGGTGTCGTGTGTGGCTCTGACATCCCTATGATGCCCAGATCAGTAGCCAATGGGATGCCAGTCAGTTACGGACACGAGCCCTTCCCATGCCATTCCAAGGCACCCCGACTTTATGGGTTTCATGATCCCAGGGAAGCCAGAGGACCCTCAGAAGGCCAGAGAGGGCAGAGCCACTGCTCAGGCTCCCTAACCACCTCGGACACACCCAGAGAAGACCCCCACCTCAGAATTCCAGGTTCCCGGGGACTTCCCTGGCAGTGCGGTGGCTAAGGCTCTGTGCTTCCACCGCAGCAGGCAAGAGTTCGATCCCTGAGTGAGGAACTTAAGATCCTGCACGCCATGAAGCAGGGCCAAAAAGGAAAAAGAAATCCAGATTCCAGGGCCCAGGCTGCTGTTGCCGTGAGACCCAAAGCACTGTCCTCCGTGAGACCCAGAGCCAGGGGTGCTCAGGGCACACAGGAAACACGACGGCTGTCTTCAGAAGCCAGGCCTCCAACCCAGCTTCTCCAAACACACAGGTGTCTGCCCCTTCATCACCCACACACAAGCCTGGGTTTCTACAACCACAGGCACGGTGGGGAGATCTGCCAGCATGAAGAGTTGACTTTGGAAAGCATGTTGGAAACAGAGGTGGTGTCTTAAGAAAGCTGCTTGCTGATGTACATGAGAAGACCTTTTCTGTAAAAAGTCCTTTCCCTTGGAATTCTCTAGGAAGCTGATCTGGACAAAAAAAAAAAAAAATTGGATTTAACTCTTCCAGAGAGCATATAATACCATGACGCAAAGATTTCTTGTTATTTATTTAGGTGTGCCGATAGCCTTGTGATTGCTTTTAAAGTATGCAGGGAAACATTTACAAACACATGCTCCTAATCCTCACACTCCAGCTTGGCCCAAGAGAAGACATTTCCAACCGAAGGGCGAAGCGTGCAAGAAGCCCCAAAGGGTGCTGAAGCAAAAGCTTAAAAGCAAAGCTCTTTCCAGCAACTAGCTGGCAGTGCATAACAGAAAGGACTTTGTTTACAACCAAATATGCTCATATAACAACTCCCTGATTATCGCCAGCCCCTCCCCTTCCCAGGCCGGAGTAGGACACAGGACAAAGTACAAACTCGCCAGTTCTGGGCACAGACACACAAACAAATGTGGCTCACTGCCCACTCTGCGAATTCCATGGGCTCGAGACAGAGGGTCGGAGCCATGGGTGTGATGCAGGCGAGCGTGTATTCCAACAGACGTGCATGCTCCCCAGCCCTTGAAGGAAGCAACCAACACGTAGGAACCCAAAAGTTCAAGGCTACTTCCAGCCCAACGGGAGAGGGAGAATAAAACATCTTCAAATCGCTTACTGAGTCTTGTTTATGAACTTGTCTGTTTTTCACTACCTCTTGGGGCGGGGAGCAAGGCGAGTCAGTTATGTAACTATGGTTTACTTCTCTGATGCCCTTTTTTTTTCCCCTCTAAAAGGAGTATGGTTCCAAACCAAAGCCATCAATTTGGAGATGACATGGAAAGTACATCCTACATCCACTCACATGTCCAAACTGTGGTCCCTCGTCTCACTCTTCACCCTGGGATGAGGAAAACGGGGCCCAGAGACTCATTCTTTGGACCTCCAACTGCAGGGGTCTAGAAAATATTGAATTTGGCAAGAGATAGTTGAATAAACGGAATTAGAGAAAAGCAGCTTGCCAGGTCCTTGTGAGGAAGAACATTCTAGCAATCAGTACTATTTATCCAATGAACAGGCAGCCTTTCAAGGTGGTGAGCACCCATCAGTGGAAACATAGGCACCTAGACGAATGTAGAAGCCCAAGATGGAGCTGCTTATGCCCACGGTGCCACATTACCAAATTTAAACTTACATAAACTTCTTGGCACTAACAATCCCTTCCTGACCAGAAGTATTCAGTTAATTCCCAAATGCCAGGTCAACTCTGGATCTTCTCACCCCAAACAAAGTTGACTGTATCACCCCAGCCAACCAGATATTTTCTGTTTTCTTCTCCTTGCTCTTTGTTCTATAAAATGTTCCTTCCTTCTGCCCCTTTTGCCATTCCCCACAAGGAGACTGCCTGCCCACTTCATGAAGTGCTTAAGTCAGGATCATCTAAATAGACTTCTTCAACCATTTTTTTAACACCAAGTAGCCTGCTGGCAGAATCCTGCAATGAATAAGAATTTGCTTACAATGAACACTTAGGTTCCTTGAAGATCTAAAATTCTGGGATTTGCTGATGTTCACAACGAGGGCCTCAGACACTGTACGAGATTGAGTCCTACTCAATCACAGACAAAGATTTCACAGTCTTGTATCCTGATGGGGATGGTTGTTCCGTGAATCTATAGACGTGAAACAATGCAGGACTACACACACACACACTCTCTCACATACACACACCCCTGCACACACACAAGAGTGCACATGAAAATGGAGTGTCAAGTGACGTTAGTGGTAAAGAACCCACTGCCAATGCAAGTCAGACGTGAGAGACATAGATTCAATCCCTGGGTGGGAAAGGTCCCCTGGAGAAGGAAATGGCAACCCACTCCAGTACTCTTGCCTGGAGACCAAGGCATGGCCTGAGGAGCCTGGTGGGCTGCAGGCCTTAGGGTCACACAGAGTGGGACATGACTGAAGCGACGTAGCACATCATCTGAAAGTCAGAAGTATTGTACCGATGTCATTTTCCTGCTTTGATACTGTATATAGCAGTGATTCTTAGCCCCCTGGGGACATGGGACAATGTCTAGAGATATTTTTAGTCACAACTCGGAGGGTGTGATTAGCACCTTGTGGGTCAAGGCCAGGCATGTTGCTAAACATCCTACCATGCACAAGACAGCCTTCCCCATAAATAAACACATACACACAAACACACACACACACATGTCAACCCCAAAATGTCAATACTCCCAAGGTAGAGAAATCTTGTATTATAGTTCTAAAAGATGCTATCATTGGAGAAAGTTGGGAGAAGGGTACACAGTATCTCTCTACACTATTTTTACAATTTCCTTCCTGTCTATACTTATTTCCAAATAAAAACCTT
>SJYW01041904.1:9234-37102 GCA_006410735.1 Raphicerus campestris | reverse complement strand
AGCCCCAGAAACTGAAAAAACTCTTTGCTGCATATTTGCATTTTCCCCAGGAAATTCCAGCCCAGGAGCATCGGCACTTTCTCTCTCTCCTGAAGGACGCAGCCCCGAGCCCTGAGCCCCTCCCCAGCTCTCGGGAAGGACCCCGCCTGGGGAGGAAGGTCTTGGCCCCAAGCCACTGAGGGTTCTCGAAGTTCCCCAGAGAGGCCGCCTTGCTGCACTGTGGCAGATGATAATTTCACTTTCTCAAATACCACAGAACCAAGGAGGGTCTTGCAGGAGGACAAGAAAAACCCAAACTAAGTGGTTAGAAACTGGAGGTCCCTGTGTGTGTTAGCAGGAAAAGGGTCATGACGCGGGGCGGGGACTGCCCTGTGCCCTCTTCCAGATCCCAAATCTGAGAGAGCCAAGGTCCTGGTGGGAATAGGTTTCCCAGGGATCAGGTAAAAGCCTGGGGACCAAAAGGCTGAGTGGAGGAAGGATGTGCTTGCTTCGGTTACCTAGCAACCTGAAAGGTCTGAGCTGGAGATGGAGGCATCGGGTGTAATTTCTTAAGTTTTTTTTTTTTTTAACCAGGAGTGGACCAAAGTCTATCGATCAATCAACCAACCACCCAATCAGTCCCTCACACACGCTTCTTCCCACCCATCCTCCCATCCCCCACTCAGCCTCGTCTTCCCTGGGAACCCTTCCAGTCAGCCCCTGGCCCCCTGTGGGCCGGCCTTTTGTTCAGAAGACTTGGTCTCCACCAGGGTCCCTGGAGCAGAAGGGACAGCCCCTCCCAGCCTCTGGGCAGCGGCAGCTACCTTGCTGACTTACAACCAAGTAAGAAGCCCTCAGCCTTTTAAAAAGACACCCGTAGAACAGCAGCAAGGTGGGGTGTGCCAGGCCCTGCCAGGGGCACTGCAGGTATCTGCGGTCTCAGTTTGGGTTCTGCCTGGAATCAGCCTGGGACAAGGCTTTGTGCTGCAGGAGTGACCAGGGGAGGTGATTATTTCATGAAGCACAAATGAAGAAGGGAAGACAGTGAGACTCGGAGAAGGAGATGCCAACAGCCTGAGCTGCAATGCTGGCAGGAAGCCATCAGGACTCAATGTGGCTGGGAGACCTGCAGACCCTGGGTCGAAGCTGCCTCTCACCCATCCCTCAAGAGACTGGGAGGCTGTGCCTTGACCTTCTAACCTCCCACCACCTCGGAAGCTTCTTGTTATTACTCCCCTGTCACAGGGATGAATTCAAGACGTGAAGATGCCACCTGTGCCCACAGGGGCACAGCCAGATTCTGAATCTCTCTGAATCCTAAACAAACTCTGCCAAACCCTTACATGTGCCTCTCATGAACCAAGTATTCCATAAAAGTCTGACGTAGAGCCTTGAATTAACACCTGAAGGTGTCGTGTGTGGCTCTGACATCCCTATGATGCCCAGATCAGTAGCCAATGGGATGCCAGTCAGTTACGGACACGAGCCCTTCCCATGCCATTCCAAGGCACCCCGACTTTATGGGTTTCATGATCCCAGGGAAGCCAGAGGACCCTCAGAAGGCCAGAGAGGGCAGAGCCACTGCTCAGGCTCCCTAACCACCTCGGACACACCCAGAGAAGACCCCCACCTCAGAATTCCAGGTTCCCGGGGACTTCCCTGGCAGTGCGGTGGCTAAGGCTCTGTGCTTCCACCGCAGCAGGCAAGAGTTCGATCCCTGAGTGAGGAACTTAAGATCCTGCACGCCATGAAGCAGGGCCAAAAAGGAAAAAGAAATCCAGATTCCAGGGCCCAGGCTGCTGTTGCCGTGAGACCCAAAGCACTGTCCTCCGTGAGACCCAGAGCCAGGGATGCTCAGGGCACACAGGAAACACGACGGCTGTCTTCAGAAGCCAGGCCTCCAACCCAGCTTCTCCAAACACACAGGTGTCTGCCCCTTCATCACCCACACACAAGCCTGGGTTTCTACAACCACAGGCACGGTGGGGAGATCTGCCAGCATGAAGAGTTGACTTTGGAAAGCATGTTGGAAACAGAGGTGGTGTCTTAAGAAAGCTGCTTGCTGATGTACATGAGAAGACCTTTTCTGTAAAAAGTCCTTTCCCTTGGAATTCTCTAGGAAGCTGATCTGGACCAAAAAAAAAAAAAAAAAAAAATTGGATTTAACTCTTCCAGAGAGCATATAATACCATGACGCAAAGATTTCTTGTTATTTATTTAGGTGTGCCGATAGCCTTGTGATTGCTTTTAAAGTATGCAGGGAAACATTTACAAACACATGCTCCTAATCCTCACACTCCAGCTTGGCCCAAGAGAAGACATTTCCAACCGAAGGGCGAAGCGTGCAAGAAGCCCCGAAGGGTGCTGAAGCAAAAGNTTTCACTTTCATCAAGAGGCTCTTTAGTTCTTCTTCACTTTCTGCCATAAAGGTGGTGTCATCTGCATTTCTGAGGTTATTGATATTTCTCCTGGCAATCTTGATTCCAGCTTGTGCTTCTTCCAGCCCAGCGTTTCTCATGATGTACTCTGAATATAATTAAATAAGCAGGTGACAATATACAGTCTTGACGTACTCCTTTTCCTATTTGGAACCAGTCTGTTGTTCCATACCCAGTTCTAACTGTTGCTTCTTAACCTGCATACCGGTTTCTCAAGAGGCAGATCAGGTGGTCTGGTATCCCCATCTCTTTCAGAATTTTCCACAGTTTATTGTGATCCACAAAGTCAAAGGCTTTGGCATAGTCAACAAAGCATAAATAGATGTTTTTCTGGAACTCTCTTGCTTTGTTGATGATCCAGTGGATGTTGGCAATTTGATCTCTGGTTCCTCTGCCTTTTCTAAAACGAGCTTGAACACCTGGAAATTCACAGTTCACATATTGCTGAAGCCTGGCTTGGAGAATTTTGAGCATTACTTTACTAGCGTGTGAAATGAGTACAATTGTGCGATAATTTGACAGAGTCTTTAAATGCTNCGAGCTTGAACACCTGGAAATTCACGGTTCACATATTGCTGAAGCCTGGCTTGGAGAATTTTGAGCATTACTTTACTAGCGTGTGAAATGAGTACAATTGTGCGATAATTTGACAGAGTCTTTAAATGCTTTATAAACTGGTAATTATTGAAATCTGCTTATTTTGCATCCTCCACAGACACGATAGAGTACAAGAAAGACAGAAAATTCTCAATAAGTCTTTGCTGCATGACTTATCCTGGCTGAGGGCCTTTCATGGCATTGGGAAAGAGTGCTTCTTTCTGAGACCTTTCTGTTCTCAACCTAATAAAGCATTTATTTAGCTTAAGTCTAAGACCCTAACAAAGGCCTGTTATCATCTCCCAATAGTGTGAGCAGAGCTCAGTAAAGTGCTAACTTATCTTGGATATTTGCCAAGCAATAAGAGCAACCCTTCCAGCTGGGTGTAATAGCTGGAGCAAATTTGGAAACCAAAATGGCAGCTCAGGACTCCTTCTGTTCTCTGAATTCTTCAAATGGTATTTTGTTTGATTTTTTAGGTCAACTCATTGCTTGCTTCAGCTGGGAATCTGTTATGTGTATTTCTGTTAAGCAAGGTAAGCCAATGTTTATACATTCATTCATTCACTCATTCATTCCTGAGACTCAGGATTCTGCTAAGCCAATTTCTATCCCACAACATAAATCCGTACTTGTTAAATAATCCTCAAACACCTTACAGAGCTAATCATTTTTCAAATATTTATGAACCCCACAGAGAAGATTTATATGTTAAGCTGCTTGACAAGGAACAATAAGAGTGTACAGGTCCAAAGAACATTCTGTTGAAGCAAATGTTGTCAAGACATCAATACTTTTTATAGCATTGTCATAATGAACTTTCACACCTGCTTATTTCCCTAATTATCCCCAAGACGTTTACACTCAGAGAGAATGAAAATGAAATTGTTTTTTCTGAAGATCAGTAATTTGAAAAATTATCTGCTATATAAAGAAAAATACACGTTCAGGCACAGTCATTGCTAAAAATATAGTCTCAAGATAGCTGCTCACAAAGAGAGATACTAAGTTGTTATGGCAACGATGATTATAATTACAAAGCTGGAGGGTTTTTCCTGCTCATTACTCTGTTGAGATGTGGTGGTTTCGATGGCAGTGTCCTTTGTAATGTCCTCAGTCTCATTACTGCATAATTACCCATTTCATATTTAATTTTCAACATGCTTGTTCTCACTCTTAGACTCTAGCTTCGGCGTCTTTTGATAAGCCTCATTCTGAGCTGATGGTTCTTCCTCCCCTCGCTGCTCAGTTTCCCTCTTCAGTACCGCCTCTGCTTTCTGATTTCAGCTTTAGTTTGACCTGGGGAAACTTGCCTTGGCTTGAGATATTCCGCTTGTAAACATTAAGATGCTGTTGTCAAAACTGTTAAGAAATCATGCCGACAGACACCTGGGGAGACGTTGAACTCAGATAGTCAGAGGCTGCTCAACATCCCTGGAGAGTCAGCATTTCCTGGTCACCTGCTATGTACAGGACAATATGTTAGATGTGACACCTCTGACCTTTGTGAGGGCTTCTCTCTGTGCATCCCCTCACATCTCCATCCCTCTTGGTGAGTCTGGTCCGGTGGTCCGGTGTCTGCATCCTGCTGGAGTGAGCATCCTTGCCCTCTGATTTCTGAGTGGTTAAGGTCAGTGAGAGGTGTCAGCAGAAGATAGGAGGCTGGGAGAGAGAGAGAGATCTAGGTACTTCTCCCCCCAACCCTTCCCCATCCCTCCCCACTTTGGTCCCAGGGGTGCAGTTGGTAGCTGCATCTTCGTGTTGCCTGGCAGCCTCTTCCTCTGCCCCTGTTCTGCAGGCTGATGGGCAGTGATGGCTTCCTGCAGATCTAAGCCTGCTCCCACTGGTCTCTGGCCCATCACGTGGTCCACGGTGCACTTAGGCACGGGCCCCTGGTGCTGGTCACAAAGGATTCTTGGGGAGGCTTTAGCCACATCTTTACCCCACCTTCCAGTGGAATTGCTTAAGATCGAAATTCCTCAAATTTGGAAATTCTGGAGCTGCTACTATGGTCACCTAATGCATGAAACCCTAAAGAGAAAGAGCATTAATCTCTGCGGAGCCCCCAACTGCATGAAAGGGAGGTCGCTGGGGACTGCGGTCAAGATTCTGTGGTTCCCCTGCAGGGGGCATGGGTTTGATCCCTCATTGGGAAACTAAGATCCCGCACGCCACACAGCCAGAGAAAAGGAAAGAGAGATGCTCAAAGCTGTTAGCAATCAGAGGAACAGAAATTTAAATGATGAGGCATCAATTGGCAACTATTAGCTGCACAGAAGTGAGAAAGCCGGAGAGTGTCAAGTGCTGGTGATGATGCAAGGTTATAAGACCCTCCTCCCCAGCTTTGCTGATGGGTATGGGGGCAGGTGACCTCTATCTAGAAGGCAGACTCATTTTCCCTGATGCATTCCTAATGAACTCATGCCCACCATACCTGTGTTCTTTATTTGTATAAGAGAGGCCATGAAAGATTATGGACCCAATGGAAAAGAAAAATTTATCTGAGAAGTGTTTTCTTTAAATCCCTAAAGTGCTTGTACCAACAGAGAATATTGTATTAACCTAGATGCAGATTACAGAAACAGTGTCTGCCTTGCCATTTGAACACAGAAGACCAGCTTAACTAGTTTTTTCTTTTCCACCAAATTGAATAAACCAATCAATTGTATGGCACCATCTTCAAGAGTCAACCAAAATTAATGATTTTAACCTTTTATTCTTCCATAACTTTCTAGTGACTTTTAAGAAGTAATAGATATAGAAATAGGGCAATATATTAAAAAGTGTTTGTAATATATACCCTTTTGCCATGCAGAGACTGTATTATATAAGTAACCCTGAACAATAAAAAGAAGTAGATCCTGTTCTCAAGCTACAATAGCCTGATTGAGATCACAACACTGATCATATATCCAAAGCAGAGCAGAGTAGTTTCTTTTTGATTCAGTTTAATTACATCTACCCTTAAGGGCACAATCAGGAAACACAGTTTAAAAAAAAATCTGGGCACATTCCTTCACACCTGGGTTTCACTGATGACTCGGCGCAAGCTGTAAATCACAAGCTGAAAGGCCGAGTGCTTTGGAGGGGCTCAGGCGTAAAGGATGGAGCTCCTGGGAGCCACGAACACTTCCTTTCCCTCCCCCTCAGCACATTCTCTCCTCCATGTGGAAAGGAGGGCAAGTCGTCACATCTGGTTATAAAGTCTGTAGCTAAGAATCCATTTCTACTTCTAAGAAGGTTGAAAATCCAGTGCTTTGTGCATCCAGCCAAAATTGGCAGCCGCTGTAATGACCTGGATAAAATTCTTAAATCTCTTTTAAAACCAAGCTTCCAAAGTCCAGTGGATAAAACAGAAAGCCTGTTTGTTTATTGTTTCCATTCTGCATCCCAGAGGTAGGGGTGAGGGCTGTTCAGTATTCAAGTGTTTAAATTTCATATGTAGAAACAACCTCCCAACATGATTACCCATCCAGGAGAGGCCCATCCAAGGACCTGCAGCCCGGAGCACTAATAGGTAACCCAGCAGAGGCAGACCAACTTGGGCCTGAGGGCCTGTCTCACCCTGAGTCTATGCCTCACTAGCTGGAGCAGAGGCTGACTGTGCCATCCTGGCCTCAGTTTATGCATCTGTGAAGTGGGAGAATCTGATCCTGACCTAATAGAGAATCGTGGTGAGACTTTAATAATATGATGCACGTAACTGCTTAACTTGAAGCTTGGCACATAGTAGGTGCTAAGGGAAGGTAAGCTGCTGCTCTTATTTGCTGTTTATCTTGTCGTATTGGACGTGGTGCATGCTCATCACTGTCTAATGAAGAAAGGAGACCCCACACCATGCACTCCATCTTTCCTGGTATGATCCTCCCCCCTGACTTTTGCACAGATTTTGCCACCACCTGGATGCTCTCTGGCCCTTCCTTTCCTGGAAAACTGTTTGTACTTCAAGATCCCCTCCTGGGGAAGCCCTCCTTGATTGCAGGTCCTCTCCCCTCCCGCCAAGCTTGTACAGCACCCTGCACGTGGCCCCCACAACCCTCAGGCAGTTGTGAGTTTCCCACTGCCCAACGAGCTCCTCTACGGAGAGGGCGCAGAAAGCACTTGGCTTGTCTCCTACACGCAGAAGGTGCCTGGTACTTGCTGGCTGCATGTCTATGAAAAGTTCTTAGCAGCATAAAAGCCTGTTTGCTCTCTGGGTCCCCTTCAGTACCTGTCCCAGTGCCTGGCGTACTGGAGGTGCTCAGTAAGCAGTCGTGCAATGAAATCGACTCTCGAAATTCATATCACCCGGACTGCATTTTTCTCCAAGTGACCCGTCCAGCCTTCCAGTGCAGCCTGGTACCTGAGATACCCACCTATCCTTTATCATCTTGTACCACCCAGCCCTCTGGTCCTCCGCTGACATGGGTGAAGCCCTCCTAGGGATGGGTGCCCCATGTGAGGAAGAAAACCCTGATACTTCTGATAGACCAGAGACCAGGGAACCCTCCCTGTCTCCCAGTGATGGAGCTCAGGAGCTGGGGGAGAGGCTTCACTGTGAATAGAGAGCGCTCCCCAGCTGTCCTGGCCACTTTAAATTTTACAAAGGATCTTGTTCTCGAAGGAGGAAAGGAGGAGAAGCCGGAGCCAAAGCAATGAAATTTTTAAACCCCCCAGAAAGCCAGATTAAACAAGGTTTGCCAGACACAGCTACAGCTTGACAAAAATAGGAGAGTTTCGGCCTCTGACATGGGTTAGCCTGGCCGGACCTGTCCATCTCCCATTGATTCCCACCCAGTTAGAGGAGCTTCATGAGTTTGTCCCATCTCAGCTAAAGCAGCTCTCAGCTCCTTCTTTGTAAAAAAAAGTTAATGAGGCTTATAAAGTGAAATAAAAATAGCATAGCAATGAAAATCACCACTTTCCTTCTTCAAATGAAACCTTTACAGATATTAGTTGTATAAATGAAATCTCTTTCAGCCTTTAGGTCTTGATTAAATGTCCCTTGCTCAGGGAGCCCGTCCTGGAAAACGCAATCTCACAGAGAACTTCTCCCTTCATTTCCTTCTTTTCCTTCATGGCACCCGGAACACCTTGTCACTGTTTTCTGATGGCTCCGGTTCTTGAGTCAGTAAGAGAGAGGCTGACTGAGAGAGTGGACCCTGGATCAGTGGACACAGGACACGTGGGTTCAGTCCCTGGATCGGGAAGATCCTCTGGAAGAGGAAATGGTAACCCACTTCAGTACTCTTGCCAATATAATCTCCTCCCACAGAGGAGCCTGGTGGGCTACAGTCCATGGGGTTGCAAAGAGACAGACATGTCTGAGTGACAGAACAGACACGCACACGTGCACACGCATGCACACGCGCACACGTACGCAGGCGCACACACACGCGCGCGCACACACATATAACTGAATCTCGTTACAGTACACCTGAATCACTGTGAATCAATTATATACTTCAACTAAAAATGTATAAGGAAATCAGGGTGGTGGGGGAGGGTTGGATTGGGAGTCTGAAATTAGAGGATGCAAGCTATTCTACATAGAATGGATAAACAACAAGATCCTGCTGTACACATAGCACAGGAGACTATGCACAATATCCTGTCATAAACCATAATGGAAAAGAATTTTTAAATTATAAAAAAATCAGATTAAATAAAAATAGGACCCACCTCACAGATTTGGGAGGAGCGAGTGAGTTAACTGGTGTACAGTGCTGAGTTTAGGGTCTCACCCTGGGAAGGATCAGATTGCGTCCTTGTCACCCCCACTGTTAGCCTCTCGGCTTTTATTCACTAAGGGAGAGAGGCTTCCAAGCTTCCCGGTTGCCCCCAGGTCTAATCTGCTTCTCGTCTGCCCTGGCCATGGCATCTGGCTCCTCCCTTCCACCCAGCGACCCCCTCCCCCATGCCTGTGAACCCCAATGTGGCCATCACAGCTCCTCCTGCCCAGTGAGCTCCCTGATTTCACCGCCGCCCTGCCTCCTACCCCCAGCCTCTCCCCACTCCATCCTCTTCCCTTAAACTTGAATTTCCCCACCTTCTCAGCCAGAGGACAAGCTCACATCCTTGGGTACTTCCCAGCCACTCACAGGACAGTGCCCAACCCCAGGGTCCACGTGCACTGGGCACCTCTCAACACTTCCCCCTACTCTCCATCCCACCATGATGTCCAGATACAGAAATGAGGTCACATCATCCCCAAGGTTCCCCCCCATTCCTGCTCACCCACGTCCCCAGCCAGGAACCACATCACCAACTGCAGGAAGCGTCTCCCAGCCAGCCCCTCCACCTGCTCTTGCTCCAGACTCCCACATCCCCACATTTCATCCCAGAAGTCTCTTCAGAAATGTGGAAGAAAGGGGGAACATAGACAAGACCATGGACTAATCTCACTTAACTGTACTGAGCCTCAGCTTCCTCATCTGTAAAATGGGACAGTTATGCCTACCTAGCTCAGAAGAGAGCCAGAATAAAGATGCTTCATATCCTAGAAACCCCACAGGAATGTCAGGCTGGTGCCAAGCCAAGGCTCTCAGCCCTCCTGTCTGCCCACAGTAGCCCTCCACACTCCAGCAGACGTAGCAGCTAAGGATCCTAAGGGGTCTGTCAGATTGCCCCTCTCCCAAACATCCCCGATATAAATCATGTCAGCCTCCCTCAGCTGTCTCTAGGCCTCTGGGCCCACGTGCATGATTTCAAAATTGTCCAAATTAAATCCAGAAACTCCAATACTTCATAAAAGTCACACTGCAAATACCCCTCCGTGGATGCCAAACCCCCAGAAAAATGCTATTAAATAAATACTACATTTTGCAGCACGGGCACTGAATTTCCCCCAACTTTGTTCCCCCGAGGACTGGGGCTCTTCCAAAGATAAGAAATCTCTGCAGGAAACCTCTCACATTTTCCTCAGGATTCAATCCATTCCCGAGCACTTTCTAGAAGGAGAGCGTGAAGCAGGGTCCCAAGCCAGCAAGAGACAGAATGATGAAAGGAACCCCAAGTGGTGCTGGGTGGGCAGAGCTAACGTGGCGGCCTCCCCTGCAATAACCAGCCCTTGTTTTCTGCTGGAAGTTTCCGACTGCGCGGCAGCTGCCGGATGGAAGCCTGCTAACCATCTGGGGCTCACCAGCAGGATTTACGAGTTTCTGCCCCGGCAAGTTCAGCACAGTGAACTTCATGCTGAGAAACACCTGTGAGAAGCCCTAGAAATGCGTGTGCGTGTGTGTGTCTCTGTGTTCCAAACAGCTGGACTTCCGTGGTGGGGGCCCCCCTCTGTGTCGAGTGTTTACAGGAGGCAGCCCAGACGAGGTCGGATACCTGTTCCCGCTGCCAAAATGATTTGCTAGTGTAATTAACATTCAGGCTGAAACTGAAGAAGGTGGTTCAAATCACAATGACTATTTTTAGAGGCCTCCTAATGGAAAACTCTTTTCCTTTCAAACCATCAGCTTTTCTATCATTAGCACAGGGGCTATTATCCAAGTCAGATCTTTTCTTTCTCTTCAAATCTCTGTGCTTTATACGATGTTATTATCAAAATGCTTTCACTTGGGATGGACAAGACACTGAGCAAGTCACGTCGCCCAGGTGGGTGTGAGCAGGGTATCTTGTGTCCTCGGCCATCCCACACAGCAGAGGGAGGCCAGTCTCACCACCACAAGCGCCCTGGCCCCACCCCACGGCCCACCCTGACCCTGCCGAGGATCACAGGGTGACATGGAGCCACCCCTGTGCTCTTGTCTCTTAGGAGCTCCTTGGAAGAAAACTATGACCAACTTAGTGTATTAAAAAGCAAACATGTTACTTTGCCAACAAAGGTCCATATACTCAAAGCTACGGTGTTTCCAGTAGTCAAGTGTGGATGTGAGAGTTGGACCATAAAGAAAACTGAGTGCTGAAGAATTGATGCTTTTGAACGGTGGTGTTGGAGAAGATTCTTGAGAGTCCCTTGGACTTCAAGGAGATCCAACCAATCCATTCTAAAGGAGATCAGTCCTGAATATTCATTGGAAGGACTAATGCTGAAGCTGAAACCCCAATACTTTGGCCACCTGATGTGGCCTCATTAGAAAAGACCCTGAAGCTGGTAAAGATTGAAGGCGGGAGAAGAAGCGGATGACAGAGGATGAGATGGTTGAATGGCATCACCAACTCAATGGACATGAGTTTGAGTAGGCTCCAGGAGTTGGTGATGGACCAGGAAGCCTGGCCTGTTGAAGTCCATGGGGTTGCAAAGAGTCAGACAAGACTGAGCGACTGAACTGAACTGAAGCATCCCTGAGAGCGTTGACATAACTGGAAAATGAATTTTTTAATGTTCTTCCACTGTTCCAGTGATCACCACATAGATACTCTCCCATAGGCTCACTCTTGCACTCAGAAATAGTTCATGAGTGTTGCCTTGGTGCTGAGAGGGCTTGGACCCTGGAAGAGTTGAAGACGCACTGATGTACGCAAGCGGCACCCCACCCCCTCCTCACTGCCTCAGAGAGTTTATGTTCTAGAGAGGAAAGGGGTAAAGTCAGTAACCAAAACATCATCAAAGCATGCAGCTTTGGGTAAACACTTTAAAAAGAAAAAGAAGGGAGAGAGGAAATGAAAGATGAAGGTAGGATGGGTAACAAATAAATGAAGAAAAGAGGGCGGAGAGGGTAAGGGAAGACCGGGTGCTCCAACAGGTAGAAAAGGAATGAGTCCAGTCTAGGATGAGATTAGGCAGGGAAGCCCTCATGAGAAGTCTCAGGACCACCAAGTGCGTCTGCCTGAGGCACCAGGGACACTGCAGGGGGAGCAGGCAACCAAGGAGAGTCTTCCAGAACAGCTGGAGCCCAGCAAAATCCATCCCACCCAAATTCTGTCTCTATAAATTCAGACTGCAGTCCACACTAAGCTCAACCTTTTTTTTAAGGACCATCTTTTGCTAAAGTACTGAATCTGTGCTGAAGAAAGTGATTTGCTGGTGCCGTGCCCAGAAAGCAGCGGTGTGATTTACGTTCTGTGCTGCTACACTGGATAGAGCGAAGCCTATGGACCCGCCACTTGCTCCCTTTCCCCAGCCATTCACTTAGTTCTAAACGCCATGGTCCGGGGCCGCTTGGATCTGATGAGGCTTAATTGCTGGGTTATTCAAAGCCCCCAGAATATTTCTCTTCCCAATCGCATGTTATTAAATCTCTGCTGACACATCCCCAAATGCAGGGGTTGACGGTCAGTCTCCGATGTCTACAGCATGACTCAAGTGAAAATCCAGTAAAAGCTCCCCGTGGAACAGCTTTCAGCAAGGCATCTGATTTCATTTAGAATCAGCCAAAAAGGCCAAGCATGAGCGACTGATTATACCATTCTTCTCTCCATGCCCCTCCCCATCCCCTGCCCCGAGCTATCTGATCATGGCAGGAGTGGGGGTTGGGGGAAGTGGGGATTGTGGACTTTTCTCCTTGTCCAGGGATGGTACTACCCAGGAGGGCCACAGGGAGGTCAGTAGATAGGACCATCAGAGACCCACTCTGCAGACCAGCCTGCAGTGCCTGCTGGGTCTCTGAGAGCCACGTCCCATGAGCTCAACCCCACCACATTGGCCCAACCACACACTGGGCCCCTGCCTTGGGAGAGTTCTTTGACTCCTCTTCCCTCTGCGCATTCTTTGGATGTGGGGTTCCTCTTAGTGACTGACAAAGACCATGAGCTCTTACCCTCAAAGAGCCCTCCAGCGTCATCTCAGCATTAATCAAAACTGACTCACTCCCCACCCCATAGGTTCTGGAGATAGGCCCCCTGCCTCACCTCAGAGCCAGGCCCACAGGTGGGGGCACTCTTGCAGCCCCCTGATTCCACGGGCTCCAGAATTTTACATCTCAGCAGGCCTCCCAGTAGTGCCCATCAGATACAAGCACTGGTTTGCCTCAGAAGTCAGTGACGAGTATTAGTGGAAATGACCCAGACTGTAACAGAGGCAAGATACGGGCACCCACGGCTTCTCATCCACTGATGCTCAGTGCTCTGAGTCACCGCAGACCTTGAGTTAGTTTCCTGGGTCTGCCGCGATGCAGTACCACAAACTGGATGACTTCAAACACGTTGAGTTTACCCTCTCACAGCAGAAGCCGGGGTCTGAGACCAGGGTGTCCCCGGGCCACGGCCCCTCCAAGCACTCCAGGGGAGGACGCCCTCTTGCCTCTTACAGTGTCTGCAGCCCCAGGTGCTCTTGGCTGGGGCTCAGCCCCTCAACATCAGCCTCCATCTTCACATCACCATCTCACCTCTACCTGCACCTCTGTGCTTTCACATCCCATTCTCCATGAGTCCATATCTGTGTCTAAATCCCCGTCATCTTACAAGGACTGTGTTTATTGGTGCTGGGTGGAGGCCCCTGCTAATGACCTCCCCTTAACTGGATTAAAGCTGCAGAGACACTATTTCCAAATAAGGTCGCATTCATAGACACTGGGGGTGAGGTCTTCAGCATATCTTTTGAAGGGACACAATCCAACCCATAACAGATCTGGATGATATTTACCTAGCTGGGTGACTCTTTCATGTACTAATGCATTGAACAAGTATCTATTGAGCACCTACTGTGTTCCATGCACCATGCTGCTTGGTAGGGCCTCTTGGCTTCCAGGCCTCTCAGTCCAGTGGACAAGGGAGCAGATAGTGGAGGTGAAGTGTGATTCGGGGATGCTCACTAGGGGCAGGGCAGCTCCTCCACCTGGCGGGGCTCCTCCTCCAGTCCTGGAGCATTGAAGCCACTTCTCAGGAAGTGATGATGGCTCTGAGAATGACAGATTCTGACTCCCCAGTCTGAGAGGTCCAGGAAGGAGGATCTCAAGAGCCCTGGAATGGGAGAAGCTTAGGATCTTTAGCTTATGATTTTTCCAGGAGTCATGTATGTGGATTTGTCCAGTAGTCATGGATGTGAGAGTTGGACTATAAAGAAAGCTGAGCCCGAAGAATTGATGCTTTTGAACAGTGGTGTTGGAGAAGACTCTTGAGAGTCCCTTGGACTGCAAGGAGATTCAACCAGTCTATCCTAAAGGAGATCAGTCCTAAATATTCATTGGAAGGACTGATGATGAAGCTGAAGCTCCAACTTTGGNGATCACCGCATAGATACTCTCCCATAGGCTCACTCTTGCACTCAGAAATAGTTCATGAGTGTTGCCTTGGTGCTGAGAGGGCTTGGACCCTGGAAGAGTTGAAGACGCACTGATGTACGCAAGCGGCACCCCACCCCCTCCTCACTGCCTCAGAGAGTTTATGTTCTAGAGAGGAAAGGGGTAAAGTCAGTAACCAAAACATCATCAAAGCATGCAGCTTTGGGTAAACACTTTAAAAAGAAAAAGAAGGGAGAGAGGAAATGAAAGATGAAGGTAGGATGGGTAACAAATAAATGAAGAAAAGAGGGCGGAGAGGGTAAGGGAAGACCGGGTGCTCCAACAGGTAGAAAAGGAATGAGTCCAGTCTGGGATGAGATTAGGCAGGGAAGCCCTCATGAGAAGTCTCAGGACCACCAAGTGCGTCTGCCTGAGGCACCAGGGACACTGCAGGGGGAGCAGGCAACCAAGGAGAGTCTTCCAGAACAGCTGGAGCCCAGCAAAATCCATCCCACCCAAATTCTGTCTCTATAAATTCAGACTGCAGTCCACACTAAGCTCAACCTTTTTTTTAAGGACCATCTTTTGCTAAAGTACTGAATCTGTGCTGAAGAAAGTGATTTGCTGGTGCCGTGCCCAGAAAGCAGCGGTGTGATTTACGTTCTGTGCTGCTACACTGGATAGAGCGAAGCCTATGGACCTGCCACTTGCTCCCTTTCCCCAGCCATTCACTTAGTTCTAAACGCCATGGTCCGGGGCCGCTTGGATCTGATGAGGCTTAATTGCTGGGTTATTCAAAGCCCCCAGAATATTTCTCTTCCCAATCGCATGTTATTAAATCTCTGCTGACGCATCCCCAAATGCAGGGGTTGACGGTCAGTCTCTGATGTCTACAGCATGACTCAAGTGAAAATCCAGTAAAAGCTCCCCGTGGAACAGCTTTCAGCAAGGCATCTGATTTCATTTAGAATCAGCCAAAAAGGCCAAGCATGAGCGACTGATTATACCATTCTTCTCTCCATGCCCCTCCCCATCCCCTGCCCCGAGCTATCTGATCATGGCAGGAGTGGGGGTTGGGGGAAGTGGGGATTGTGGACTTTTCTCCTTGTCCAGGGATGGTACTACCCAGGAGGGCCACAGGGAGGTCAGTAGATAGGACCATCAGAGACCCACTCTGCAGACCAGCCTGCAGTGCCTGCTGGGTCTCTGAGAGCCACGTCCCATGAGCTCAACCCCACCACATTGGCCCAACCACACACTGGGCCCCTGCCTTGGGAGAGTTCTTTGACTCCTCTTCCCTCTGCGCATTCTTTGGATGTGGGGTTCCTCTTAGTGACTGACAAAGACCATGAGCTCTTACCCTCAAAGAGCCCTCCAGCGTCATCTCAGCATTAATCAAAACTGACTCACTCCCCACCCCATAGGTTCTGGAGATAGGCCCCCTGCCTCACCTCAGAGCCAGGCCCACAGGTGGGGGCACTCTTGCAGCCCCCTGATTCCACGGGCTCCAGAATTTTACATCTCAGCAGGCCTCCCAGTAGTGCCCATCAGATACAAGCACTGGTTTGCCTCAGAAGTCAGTGACGAGTATTAGTGGAAATGACCCAGACTGTAACAGAGGCAAGATACGGGCACCCACGGCTTCTCATCCACTGATGCTCAGTGCTCTGAGTCACCGCAGACCTTGAGTTAGTTTCCTGGGTCTGCCGCGATGCAGTACCACAAACTGGATGACTTCAAACACGTTGAGTTTACCCTCTCACAGCAGAAGCCGGGGTCTGAGACCAGGGTGTCCCCGGGCCACGGCCCCTCCAGGCACTCCAGGGGAGGACGCCCTCTTGCCTCTTACAGTGTCTGCAGCCCCAGGTGCTCTTGGCTGGGGCTCAGCCCCTCAACATCAGCCTCCATCTTCACATCACCATCTCACCTCTACCTGCACCTCTGTGCTTTCACATCCCATTCTCCATGAGTCCATATCTGTGTCTAAATCCCCGTCATCTTACAAGGACTGTGTTTATTGGTGCTGGGTGGAGGCCCCTGCTAATGACCTCCCCTTAACTGGATTAAAGCTGCAGAGACCCTATTTCCAAATAAGGTCACATTCATAGACACTGGGGGTGAGGTCTTCAGCATATCTTTTGAAGGGACACAATCCAACCCATAACAGATCTGGATGATATTTACCTAGCTGGGTGACTCTTTCATGTACTAATGCATTGAACAAGTATCTATTGAGCACCTACTGTGTTCCAGGCACCATGCTGCTTGGTAGGGCCTCTTGGCTTCCAGGCCTCTCAGTCCAGTGGACAAGGGAGCAGATAGTGGAGGTGAAGTGTGATTCGGGGATGCTCACTAGGGGCAGGGCAGCTCCTCCACCTGGCGGGGCTCCTCCTCCAGTCCTGGAGCATTGAAGCCACTTCTCAGGAAGTGATGATGGCTCTGAGAATGACAGATTCTGACTCCCCAGTCTGAGAGGTCCAGGAAGGAGGATCTCAAGAGCCCTGGAATGGGAGAAGCTTAGGATCTTTAGCTTATGATTTTTCCAGGAGTCATGTATGTGGATTCGTCCAGTAGTCATGGATGTGAGAGTTGGACTATAAAGAAAGCTGAGCCCGAAGAATTGATGCTTTTGAACAGTGGTGTTGGAGAAGACTCTTGAGAGTCCCTTGGACTGCAAGGAGATTCAACCAGTCTATCCTAAAGGAGATCAGTCCTAAATATTCATTGGAAGGACTGATGATGAAGCTGAAGCTCCAACTTTGGCCACCTGATGCAAAGAACTGACTCATTTGAAAAGACCCTGATGCTGAGAACGATTGAAGGTGGGAGAAGGGGATGACAGAGGATGAGACGGTTGGATGACATCACTGACCTAACAGACATGAGTTTGAGTAGACTCTGGAAGTTGGTGATGGACAGGGAGGGCTGGCGTGCTGCAGTCCATGGGGTCGCAAAGAGTCCAACAGGACTGATCGACTGAACTGAACTAGCATCTTTAGGAGACTCAAGGGAGACGGGAAGGCTGAAACAGAGGTGGAGAGCAGGGAGGCTGTGGAGATGCTTGGTGAGCAATTCTAATTCTGAGGTGCTCATATTCACTATAGCAGGGCTCCCAGAGCCTCAGATAACATGGACCACTATTGCCCACTTGCTGTGGGCAAGCTCTGCAACCACTGCCTCCCAGGGCACCCCCAAAGAGCCCTGCAGGGATTCTCACAGCCACTGCACACGTGAAGAAACAGGCTCATCACTGGAGGTCCCTGAGGGGCAGCAGAGGCTGGACTCTAGGACTCTGCTCCAAAGCCCAGGTGAGAGTCCCGGGCCTGCAGACATTCCCCAGGAAAAAGGAGGGCCAGAGTTTGTTTGTTTTCACCTTGACACCCTCTGGGGTTTCCCTCTTTGGGGAGCACTGCCTGCCAGGGGTCAGGAGCCCCAGTTCAACCCAGCCTGCAAGGCGTTAACTCCCTTCGTGCCGGGCCCCCCAAAACAATCCACCCTCGTCATTCCCTCCACTTGGGCCTATTGATATATTCTGTGAAAACGCCCTTAATCTAGTGGACCCCCTAGTCCCTTTTGTCTCTCTAAAGTCAAATAGCAGGTTCAATCATTTTCTGGTTGTGGTTTCATCTGGCCCCACAGGTCCTAAAGGGCCCTCGTTTCTTTACCACCTTCTGTAGCAGACCCTCAACTCTGACAAGACCAGTCCACATTCAGTTGCATCCAGAAATGCCCGTCTGCTGGAATATTGCTTAGTGACAGAGGTGGTCCCAGGCTCAGCACCAGAGAGAGGAAGAACTCGAAAGCCACACGCTCCTTAGACTTGTCAGCCGCTGGGCTCTCTGCCCTGAACTGATTAATGAGCATAGCGTTTGGCAGAGCCATTCTTGGAAGAATCTGGATTGGTTGTGTATATACATAAAATAAAAGATGCACTGGGGGTATTTTTAGCTGAGCGTGACGGATTGCTGTGTTTATTAAAATAGGGGCAATCAAACCCTGGCTGGTTTAAGTTATACTCAGATATGCCAAAGAAGTGCTGTCTCATCGAAATGCAGGTCTCAGGATAGTCTAAATGGAGCTTCTTATATTTCAAGTAGCATTTGTTGAATGACGAGGCTAGGATGCATTTCCCCAACTCTTGATTCTCTTCCTAATAACCGTTTGGGTGGCACTGACTTGGAAGAAGAGCTCTGGAATTACTGCATTGTGAACGTGTTTCTCTGTGTGTAGGTGGCTAGGTGCAGATGTCTAAATGAATGTTTGTTTCTGCCACCTTATTCCCACAGGAGACATTAAAGGTGGCTAACAAAGCCACACAAAATAGAACAAGTAAAAACAGACAAAGAAATCAGGACAAGTGAGATGGATAAATCAGAGATAGAAGGTGGGGAATAAAAATAGAGAGGAGAGGGAGTAGGTGTAAGGACAGGAAGGAGAGAAAAATGGGAGGAGGGGGAGGGGAGAAGAGGAAGTGGTGAAAAAAAGCTTCTGTTTCCATGGTGACCAGCAGCTTCAGGTCCACAGAGATAAAGTTCTGGAAGATGCCATGGACTATTTAACCGGATGCAGTGGGCACACTGCCAAGCGTCGGTCCAGCCCAGGAGGCAGCATCCTCCTGGCGCTGGAAGTTGGGAGTTGCCTTCAGCCCATGAACTACACCTCTCCCCAGCCCTGGACCACACCCGATGGGCCTGGGGGGGACCACTGCACATTCTCTAACTTGGGGGTTTAGAGTTCAGGCAGTCGGTGTTGGCTGGTGGCTGGACCTGTGGATGAAGTGTGTAACCCAGGAGGAGCTCTAAGTTTCCCTGCAGGCTAAGAAAGCAGGGGAAAATGGTTTTGGTCAAACTGAAGGTCGAAGCCACTGACCTTTTGCAAGATCAGCCATGGGCTCCATGTGGCTAAACCTGATTATCCTCTTCTTAGTCACTCTCTTAGAAACACTGGACACAGAGGGTCATGGCTCGCTTCCCAAACCCTCTACCACAGTGGATGCCAGAATAACACTCTTCCTCAGCTTTCCTGCCACCACCCTGACCAGGGTGCTCGGCTCTGTCTCCTCATCCTTTATGGACACCCTAGGGCTCCCCTGGTGGCTCAGATGGTAAAGAATCGGCCTGCAGTGCAGAGACCCGGGTTCGATCCCTGAGTGGGAAAGATCCCCTGGAGGAGGGCATGGCAATCCACTCCAGAATTCTTGCCTGGAGAATCCCCATGGACGGAGGAGCTTGGTGGGCTACAGTTCATGGGGTCACAAAGAGTCTGACACGACTGAGCAAGTAACTCTTTCACTTTCAGGGGGTCATGCTCTTAGCCCTGGATGACCCCTTCTTCCTCCAGCTCCCCTCCTCTCTCTACGGGATCTCTTCCTCTCCTGTGGGTTTAAATACCACACACAACCTTGCATCCCAGGTCCAGGATTATCCACAGCCTCCTGGGTGTCTCTGCTTAGATGTCGCATCAACATCTTAAAATCAGTCCTAAGTGAGTTCCCGATTTGCTCCCCCAAACCTGTTTCCTTCTCTCAGTAAATAACACCATTCTGTTGCCAACTGGTGACTTAAGCCAGAAAACCTGGAACACAGTTTTATTTCCATACCCACAGGAGAGCATCATCAGTACGTCTTGCTGATTCAGCTTCCAAGATTAACCATGAGTCTGTTTCATCCTCTTACTCTCTTTCCTGATAGCTCAGTTGGTAAAGAATCCACCTGCAATGCAGGGGACCCTGGTTTGATTCCTGGGTCGGGAAGATCCTCTGGAGAAGGGATAGGCTACCCACTCTGGTGTTCTTGGGCTTCCCTTGTGGCTCAGCTGGTAAAGAATCTGCCTTCAATGTGGGAGACCTGGGTTGGGAAGATCCCCTGGAGAAGGGAAAGGGTACCCACTCTAGTATTCCACCTGGAGAATTCCATGGACTGTATAGTCCATGGAGTCACAAAAAGTCGGACATGACTGAGTACCATGCTGATCTCTCAAATTGCTACTCCCATCCATGCCACCACTATCTCCAGCCGGAGTTTGCTGGCTGGCCTCCTAACTGCCCCCGCTTCTGCTCTTACTCCCTGAAATGTGTTCCCAAGCAGCAGCCAGAGGATCAATTCACAACTGATCAATCACGTCTCTCCCCAGCTTTAACCCTTTTCAGTGACTTCACATATACCTATGGGTGATTCTATTGATGCTTGACAGAAAACCACAAAATTCTGTAAAGCAATTATCCTTCAATTTAAAAAATAAATAATCACAAAAGAATGAAGCCTGAACCCCTTTGTGAGGCATTTGTGATTGGACCCACCCTGGTCCTTCCCCTCACAACTGCCGCTCTGACTCTTCCGCATCCCTCCCCAGCCAGCTCTTTCCCTTTCTCAAATACCTGCAGGCCCTGCTGTGTGCTAACTGCGCCTCTGCCCTGCCCGCCCTACACCTGCTGCTTCCGCGTCCATCTTGGTCTGCATGTCATCCCCCCAGGGAGACCTCCTCCCACCTCTCCATCCAAAGTAAGCCCCATCCACTGCTTTCCATTTGGGCACCTGTCTGTTTCCTTCTTAGCACTTAACACAACTGGCAATTGTTTATGAGCTTGTTGCCTTGTATAATGTCAGCTCTCCCAGCTAGTCTGCGCCTCCATGAGGGCAGGGCCTGTGTCTGATTCACTGCGCTGTCTGTAGGAGACTCTGAATGAGCATGATTCTAAAAGCTAAACAGGAGACAACAGGAGACGGAGAAAGTATTCTTCAGATGTTCCAGCTCTGCTTCTGATTGCTCTAGAAGCTGGCGTGCATCCCCGGTCCTGGAGTTCCACCAAAGACTTCAAGATTCTTCCAGAAAAGTCCTTCCTGGGTTTGAGCAGGTTCCTGCCCCTGAAACCAGAGCCTAACCCCTGGACCAAAGCCTATATCCGTGCCTTCTGGGAGACCAGCATCAGCTCTGGAAGCTTGTGGGTTCTAGGGCACTTGGCATAAGGCTTGCTCTGTCCTTGGGCTTAGAGTTTGACAGGGCCACTTAATGCTTTGGGAGGAAATGAATTACTGCAAGATGGGAGACCATCTCAGTCACTGCTCATTTCCAGCCCTGGGAGCTGGAATTGCATCCCAGGAGGGAAGGGGCAAAGTGCCATTATTTGTGGGACCTGAAATGGGTGGGCTAGGTGAGTGGAGAGGAGGAGATGGAGCCCTTGGGGTCAGGGCAGGGGTCCTGGCGAGCTGTGAGCTGGCTAAGGCACTGGATTCTCCTGGGATCTGGAGTCCAGGTCTAGATCAAGACAACCAAGGCTTCAAGACAGGCAGTTTAAAGCAACCCCCAACACACACACACACACACACATACATGCCAGCCAGGAATCCCAGTCACTTCTTCCCACAGTCCCACAGGAATTTTTATCCACTGAATTTGGCCATGTATCATGAACTGCCTTAAGCTTTCTCTACCTGTTAAAACTCAGGTGTAAGTGGTGTGTGTGTGTGTGTGCACAGAGGGGTATCTGATCTCATTTACTCAGAAGCTCCCCACGGATAGAGACCTTGGGTCTCACACCTCCCTCAGTTCAGAGCCTGGCATATAGTAGGCATCAAAGTCATTGTGGGTTTGGTCTGGCCAAGTTACCGCAAGAGTCCTCTCCAGTTCACTGGCTCAATCTGCTTCTTCCCGCCCTTTGATGGTGGAGGGACCTCTGGGAGAACTGGGAGGGGCGGGGGGAATGAAGAGGAAGAAGGGTAGTAGGAAAGAGAGGAGGCTGGAGGGAAGCAAGGAGGGCTAGGGCAGGAGGCTGAGCCTGGCTTCCCTGAAGTTGAGTGAGGTTGTGTGGAGGCACAGACATTCAGAAAGAGCTCAAGGCAGAGAGTGAGAGTAGTGATGGAAACAGATCCATACATCACCAGATGCCAGAATCCTGGGAAGTTCGTGCGTCTTCCCGAAACATCTCCCCAGAGAAACCCATAGAAGAGGGCCTTCATTCCCTTTCTAATTAAGAATCGGCTGTGATGCGCTCAGCCACGCAAAGGCAAGTTGCAGTGGCGAACACGTTTAATGTCATTAAAAATAATGAAATTACACAGTCATTTCTTACACCCAGCCTGGACTTTCTTCAACACTTTCCTTCAAAATGAAACATTACAAAGACATCAGGGAGCTGGAGTGAGCCTCTGGACAGAAACTTCCTTTCAACTGCCACCCTTGGCAGATGGCTGTAACAGGCTTCCCAACCCATTCTAAATTTTCTCGCTATGTTATACGCATAGTGAAAAGGCATAAAGCTTCCGATCTGAATGGCCCCTTCCTTTGTAACAACTGAATGTGCTCTCACTGACATCCTCTTATTGTCCACTGAAGAGGGAAGAATCTCTAGCCCCATTTTACACACATAGTGATTATAACACTAGTATTCCTGGAGCNTCTTTTAACAAATTTGTCTTCTAACAAATCAAATGTTGCTTTGGGGCTGGTGGGGCTTCCCTGGTGGCTCAGATGGTAAAGAATCTGCCTGCAATGCAGGAGACCTGGGTTCCATCCTTGGGTCAGGAAGATCTCCTGGAGAAGAGAATGGCAACCCACTACAGTATTCTTGCCTGGAGGATTCCATGGACTGAGAAGGCTTGTGGGCTATAGTCCATGGGGTCACAAAGAATCAGACATGACTGAAGCAACTTTGCAGGCACACATGCATGGAGGGGCTGAAAAGTTTGAATTCTGGAGGGCAGGCCTGGAGGCTGAAAACTCTTGGGCAGGAGCTGATGCTTCAAGAACAGTAATTCTTAATATAGAAAAAGACATTCACGGAGGCTTATTTATAATAATGAAAGCAAATAAAAGTGACCTAAAATTCAATAGAAAATGTCAAGGGCATGACACATGAGCTTGATGAAACATGATACAGCCGTGAAAAATAACTTGACAGTCTTCAGTTCCGGTGGAGAGGCACACCCGCTCTATCTTTCCCACTAAAAGCTCCAATAGAAAGGGTGGAATAGATATCGAAACAAAAACAAATAATAATAAGCAGAGCAGAGACAGAAATCAAAATCTGAAGAAACGCAAATGTGGCAGTGAGTGTCCAGGGTCACCGCCTGTGGCAGTGAGTGTCCAGGGTCACCCCCTGCCCCTCTATTTTCTGGTTTAGACACTAAGGCTGCCAAACTGCAACAGGTGTGAACAGAGTATAAGTTCCAAGAGAAACCCCTTCTTTCTGGGCAGAGACTCAGCAAGGCCACCCCTGCCACGCAGAGTATGGGGACAAATCCCCATTTTGCTGTTTTTTATTTCTCCCTTTGTTCCCAGCCCTGCCCTGAACAGGCTCCAGTTGCGAAGCTGCAATCTTTTTTCATCAGAGGGCGTGGCAGCTGTTCAGGCCCTTAAAATTCTGAGGCTAGTGTTCCTTCTGACTGGTGCAGAGGGGCCCTGTGTTCAGAGAGTGTGTCGGGGGGTGCCTGCTACTTTGCTTTCCTAGAGGCCTTGCCCGCACGGTAAACCCAGTCCTGGGGAGTGAGTGGGAATGCAAGGAAGTTAATAAGATCACCCCCTGGCCCCCATGTTTTCCTCACAGCCCCTTGAATCATTTCCCTTTAAATGAGCCTCAAGTTCCATTCCAGGATTTCTCAATCTGCACCCTGCTGGCATCTGGGGGCAGGCATTCCTTGGTTGTGGGTTTTCCCTGTGCCCTGTAGGGAGTTTGGCAGCATCCCTGGCATGTTGCAGTCCATCGGGTCGCAAAGAGTCAGACACAACTGAACAACTGAACAACTGGCTTCTGCTAATGCGAAGTCACTTCAGTCGTGTCCGACTCTGTGCAACCCCAGAGACGGCAGCCCACCAGGCTCCCCTGTCCCTGGGATTCTCCAGGCAAGAACACTGGAATGGGTTGCCATTTCCTCCTCCAGGGGATTTTCCCAACCCAGGGACTGAACCCACGTCTCCTGTGTCTCCTTCACTGGCAGGTGGATTCTTTACCACTGAACCACCTGGGAGGCCGCCCCCCAAAATGTTTCCAGGCTTTCTTTGCCAAATGTCCCCAGGGTGGCAGAATTGACCCTGGTTGAGACCCAGTTTTCGGCCCATTTTGCAAACCCTATGGACAATGATTTCTGAAGAGTAAGGGGTGGGTCCAATTGTCTTAACCACAGGTACGGTTGCTGAGATCCGTAGAGCCCAGGGAACTAAGGTCAAAAAATGTAAGAGTCAAGATTTTTTGTAATGTAAAATGGGTAAACTTTTATCTGCCTATAATGCAGTTTTCCCCATGTTAATGTGTTACTGTTCTCCCAGAACACCTGTGTTTTGAGGACTCACCATTCATTGAAACAGCACTCATTATGTGATGTTTTTCCAATGCTCCTCACTCAATACCAGCCTGATCAGCCTGTAACAATCTCCCCAGTTTGCATAAGCAAATACAGAACTTTCCAGTTGGTAAACTACTTTGGCTCACTGAGGCTCACAACGTTTCTGAGAGCGGAGATGAATTCCCAGAGAAAAGGTGGCTCAGAGAAGTGAGAGGACTTTCTCAAGTGGGTGGGCCTGGAGGTGGGGAAGCTCTTCCCTAGGAGATATTCCCAGCTCTAGAATGCAATAGGAACAGAAGGGCTCCCTTTCAAAACCCCAGTGCAGTCATCGAGTCAGGCCAGAATCATTGGCAAGAAGTTGCTGGGAGCAAGACGTTCACACAATGCTAACGTACTCCCCCATCGATGACTAGCCTCTAAGGGAAAAGCAGTCTTAACATAGCTCCATCTCCCTGTTGCCATCTTATCCAAGCAATGCGATCACCGCCAGTGCCACAGCCAGGCGCCGTGGGCTTGCTGATGCCGGCCAGGCCCCCTGACGCCGCAACTGCACCTGGAAAGCAGCACCTCGCCAAAGAGACCAAGCAAAGACTCTAGAGCGACCCCCAAGGCGGAGGAAACGCAGAAGCTGGAAGAAGACCGGCCACAAGAACACGATTCGGTGACTCAGGAACAGGGGGTATTCTACAAGACACTGGCCGGCACACTTTATAAAGGGACTACCTTAGAAAAGGAAAGGTGCGTGGAAGGACCATTCTAGCTTTAGAAGAATGCGACACAACAGCCAATGTAACGCATGCGTCTCAACGGCATTCTGGTTTTTATCTGGATTCTGTTGTTTTCAACTTTTCTGTAAGTTGGACAAGCTGTTTTAAAACTTAAGGGCTTCAGTTCCCATACTAATGGTTTCCACATAGTTATGGTTCTTTACAGTAGTCATGTACGCATGTGAGAGTTGGACCACCAAGAAAGCTGAACTCCAAAGAACTGATGCTTTTGAACTGTGGTGGTGGTGTTGGAGAAGACTCTTGAGAGTCCCTTGGACTGCAAGGAGATCAAACCAGTGAATCCTAAAAGAAGCAACCCTAAATATTCATTGAAAGGACTGATGCTAAAGCTGAAGCTCCAAATGCTTTGGCAACCTGAAATGAAGAACTGACTCACTGAAAAAGACCCTGATGCTGGGAAAGATTGAAGACAGGAGAAGAAGGGGATGACAGAAGATGAGATGATTAGATTGCATCACTAACTCAATGGACATGAGTTTGAGCAACTCCGGGAGTGGGTGATGGACAGGGAGGCCTGGCATGCTGTAGTCCCTAGTGTTGCAAAGAGTCGGAGACGACTGAGTGACTGAACAACCAATCACATATCCAATCAACAATGACAATGAGCACCTGCTATATACAGCCCAGCACTGTACTTGAGCTGGTAACTTTAAGCTCAGCTGGCAGGGCCCCTGACCTGAGGAAGCCCATCACCCACAGAAGGATGGGAGGGAGATGTGGCCCCTGGAATCAACTTAAACCCCCATCTGGTACTTCTTCTACCCCTTCACCCACATAGTTTTAGCCGGGAGAGATCTGGGGGTTCATTCACCATTTTTCTCTAGTCAGGATGATCTGTGGCAGATAAAAACAGCACCTACTTTTTTAAAATCTGAGAGGAATCAGTCTTGAATGCTTGCCTAGACCTTCGGCAAGTTTCCAGAACTCATTAAGCAGAGATTATTAGAAAGACTCTCACACGCTTATTAACTTTGTTTTCCAGTAAATCAGGGATCATCTTTGCCAGCCTTTGCTGAATCTGCACAACTTCTCAGCATTTTGATTGCTAATTAGTGTACAGAGAGTGGCTGCAACAACAATTTCATATAATAGATTGAATTTAATTGAAATGCATAAATCTAAAAAACACTCTGATTCATAAACATCCTCTTGGAAATCTTCTGCCTGTGCCAAAATATATTTGTAAGTTGCACGCAGCTCACAAAATTGGCATCTCCCCCATTTCTCTTACGCATATTTTGAGGTAGAACTCGAAGCTCCTGCAAGACTGTGCCTCTTCACCCTCCACACTTAAGACACCTTGCTTCCATCTTCCATTTTCCTGTCTCACTCTCCCTCTAGAATATAAGGGTGCTCATGCATCACTCATCCATTCAGTTATCCAATATTTACTGACAACCTGTTAAGTACCAAGGTTCTGGAAACTAGAGATAGAGTGATGAACAAACCTTGCGGAATTTAGCGATAGAACCACAGCAAACTGCAATAAGTTTAAACATTGTCAAAATTAGCCTCCAGGATGCATACATGAGCCAAAAATACCTTATTTTTGTGGATTCCTGATGAAATTCATTGGGAAACATACATCTGCATAATGTTTTAAAAGTAAGGCAAGATTTCAGGGTTAAAATGGTCTCAATTATATATCCTGAGTTCTCCACTCCTTTCTTTTGAGAAGCTACCCAGGACATGCTCTTCTCATGGCAGGTCCCAAGAGGGCCAGAGAGCAAGCCCAGCGGGGTCATGTTCTTAGCGGTCCAATAGCCAGATGAAGTCACCAGCCAATCCCAAACCAAGGCACAGTAAAGAACGGGAACCCAGTCTTCCCATGACTACTCTTACAGTGGGTTCCCTTCCCCTTGCCTTCTGCTCTTCTTCTCCACTCCCTCCTGCTGTTCCTAAGATTTAGTCAGAGAAGCCCTCCCTGGGTCTGACAGCCCTTCCGGACCTCCCCTTCACCCTTGACTTACTTCTTCGATACGCCTAGAATAATTTGTTCATATGTATATCTCTCTCCTTAACCTGAACTCCCATGACAGAAAATACTGACTGCCTCCAAGACAGCCATTCCCCGCTCCTTCAAAGCTTAGAGGGCATCAGTTTTTTTCCAGGGAAGTGGACAAAACAATTCTCTTTCCCAAATTCTTTTGCAGTTCAGCTGGCCTGCAGCATAGTCTGGCTTTCTGCAGGGCTTTTTAAAGAGGACAGAAGCAGCTAGCTCAACTCTCTTCTATTTTTGTCCTTCATTCTCCCCCATTTTTTATGCCTGAATTATAAATGTGATGTCTGGAGGGGCAGCAGCTATTTTGCAACTATGAGGATAGACCCCACAAATTAAATCTGGTGTACCAGAAAGATGGAAGGAGATAGAGTACCCAGTGGCTTCTGAGCAGCTGCATCAGCCCTGTACTGCTTGGCTCCAGATTTATTGCTATGTGAGGAAAATCTCTTTACTTCCTTGAGTCATTGTTATTCAGGTGTCCTGAGCACCAGCCAAATGCACCCTAACTGATAGAGACAGGAGAGACCTACTAATATATTCTTAAACCGAGTACAAGGCCCAGCACATAATAGGAACCAGTAAACGTTCATCTGTGGATAAGCACATGGGCCCACCGAGTCTTGCCACCCTTTTTTCCTCATTCTCACCACTACTTTTTCTTGATTTTGAGGTTCCAGCCACACTCCACAGGCAGCTCCAC
>SJYW01041902.1:137778-174178 GCA_006410735.1 Raphicerus campestris | reverse complement strand
ATGGTTTTTCCAGTGGTCATGTATGGATGTGAGAGTTAGACTGTGAAGAAAGCTGAGTGCCGAAGAATTGATGCTTTTGTACTGTGGTGTTGAAGAAGCCTCTTGAGAGTCCCTTGGACTACAAGGAGATCTAACCAGTCTCTTCTAAAGGAGATCAGTCCAGGGTTTTCTTCGGAAGGACTGATGCTAAAGCTGAAACTCCAGTAAATACTCTGGCCCCCTCATGCGAAGAGTTGACTCATTGGAAAAGACTCTGATGCTAGGAGGGATTGGGGGCAGGAGGAGAAGGGGATGACAGAGGATGAGATGGCTGGATGGCATCACCAACTCGATGGACGTGAGTCTGAGTGAACTCCGGGAGTTGGTGATGGACAGGGAGGCCTGGCATGCTGCAATTCATGGGGTCGCAATGAGTTGGACACGACTGAGTGACTGAACTGAACTGAAGGATTTATTTCACCCTATGAAACAAATGTCTCTCTTTATGTATATAACATCTGTGCCATGTGCCAGGAAATTTGTTTGAAGATTTAGGAATGTTATCTTTAATAACAACCCAATTGTTAAATATTTTATCAATGAGAAAACTGAAGAACAGAGACATTACGTAATTTGCTTAAGGTCACAGTAGTGGTAGAAATGAAATATGAACCTCAATTATAAGATTTTAGAGTTCATACTGTTTTTTAACAGATTTTGAGGTATAATTGACATTTAAAATATCCTTCACATTTTAATATATGTAATTTGATGAGCATGGACATATGTATATACCCTTGATACTATCATCACAATCTATGTAATAAAAATATCTATTACTTCCAGATGTTTATTTGTGTCCCAACTCCTTTTTGTGGCAACAATGCCTAATGTGAAATATACTCTCTTAATAAATATTTAAATGCAAAGTACTTCATTAACTATAGGTACTATGTTGTTCAGCAGATTCTAGAACTTACTCATGTTGGAGTAACTGGAGCTCAACACCAACTGAACAATGACATCTATTTCCTCCTTCCCCCATTCCCTGGAAACCACCATTTTGTCCTCTGCTTCCATGAGTTTAACTATTTCAAACACCTCAAAAAGTGAAATCATACAGTTTGTCCTAATACTGACTAACTTCATGTAGTATAATGTCCTTGTGTTCATCCATATTGTTGCTAATGGTTAAATTTCATTATTTTTTTAAAGTTTAATAATATTTCATTGTCCATACTGACTCTCTGAGNACAGTTTGTCCTAATACTGACTGACTTCATGTAGTATAATGTCCTTTGTGTTCATCCATATTGTTGCTAATGGTTAAATTTCATTATTTTTTTTAAAGTTTAATAATATTTCATTGTCCATACTGACTCTTTGAGAATTAAAAGCTGAAGAGATAAATGTTTCTAGAAATAAGATTATAATCAATGAGACCTAGAATCAACTCACAGCTATTGTTGTCACATAAATTACTCCTATGAAATTCTTTCACAGAAGGGCCAAATTAGTATGGGATTTCAGCATGCCTGTTGTTAACACTTATGATTTCTTTAAAGAAAAAAAAAATTTTTTTGCTAAAGCATATGGACTTCAGCATATGTTTTAATTTTGACTTACTCCTATGTCGCCAGGTTTGTGGGAAGTTCTCATGTTGGTGAAATGTTCTGCTGATTTTCCTCAATCTTTATACCTACTTCTTTCCCCACCTCACTACATTTTTTGAGCTAAGTATTTTATCTGAAATTTGTAATATTTAAAATGAAGATCTTAAGTGTAGATATAAGCAGCTATTTATAGACTATTTGAATTATATCTATTTGAAATCGGACAGGGATGTCATTTTGAGATGTTAACTGGGTCTTCATGCAGATGAGCAGATGGATACACACACCTGTACTGGTTAGTGGTATAGTTATCTATAACTTGTCCTTTAAAAGATGCTTCTATCATTGAAAAGAGAGGAATTGATTAACATCCTTACATTGATATATTATAAATTTGTACAAAACATGAAGTTCTTTATATATTAATAAGGAAAATTTTTCAATAAATATTTTTACGTGAATCAGAAAAGGTACACAAATTTACCCATAGGATGATACTATGTATGTATTGGATGTCCCCTATATGGGATATAAAAGTGTCTATGATTGTCAGCATGTTGTTGGTGTAATACAATATTGATGAGCAACGCAGCTTGGATAAAAAGTTTACCATACACTTTTTATATTTTTTTAATTTAAATCATATTAAATGCTTTAGAAATTTAAAATAAAATTTAAAAGTTATATATAGGGACTTCCCTCGTTTCCAGTGTTAAGAATCTACCTTTTAATGCAGGAAATGCCAGTTTGATTCCTGATTGGGGAACTAGGATCCTACATGCCATGTTCAACTAAGCTTGCATGCCACAAGTACAGAAGCCTCTATGCTGCAACAAAGAACCTGTGGGGCTGCAAAAAAGTCCTAATGCAATCATAAAAAATAAATTAATTTAAAAAATATATATGTGGAAGAGCATTTCTGAAGAAGGAAAGTAAATTCAATAATACCTGTACAAAGGGAAGGATTAGTTTATTCAGATATGGATTATTACAAAATCATGGGAAAAAATGAACATAATTCTGGAGAAGGAAAAAAAGCAAGCATAATTTAATAGATATTGAATCTAGAAACTGATCAAGGGCAGCTGGACTTTTTTTTTTTTTCAAATTGAACACACACCTCTGTTATTTTCGCACTAATCAACACTGTCACCTTCCTCCAAAAGTTTCCCTTCTTCCTATTTATTATTCATCAGAAAGCAACCACTATCCTCACTTCTATCACCAAAGACTAGTTTTGTCTTTTGTTTTTTTGAATTATCCATAAATAGAATCATATAGTTTGCCCCATCTTGTATCTAATTTCTTTCACTTAAAGTTTTACGTTTTTGTATAGAGGTAGTTTGGTTTTCCTTAATGCTATAGTGTATTCAATAGTATGGATATACCCCAATTTGCCCATTCTCTTGCTGATAGACATTTGAATTGAATCAGTTTATGACTTTTGCAGATAATGCTGTTAACTTTTTTTGGGGTACACTTCTTTTGGTATATTCTGTGAGTTTACTTGCCTAGAAGAATTGCTTGTTCATAGACAAGCAGTTTAAAAACTATGAACTCTAAAAGCCTCGCCCAGCTTTAGTAAATACTCACAATGTTTTAAACTAGCTGTACAATTTATATTTCTATCTATCCCTAATATTTTATCATTGTTTGCATTTCCTTGGTTATTATTGCATATTAGTTTATTTTCAACTTTGTGGATCACTTTGTCTTATGTGCACATTTTTATAGAGCTATATGATTTTTTTCATTTGTGAATTAAGGTATAATAATTCATGTTATTATATATTATGTTTAATGTTTTTATGCAGTTATGAATAAAGTCCCATTGCTTTATTTATATCTTTCATATGATCACCTTTTATTGCAGTTATAATAAATAAGGAAGTATTTTTACCTTTTTCTTATAATTTTCTCTTTTATTGATAATTATATCTATAATCTCCACATTGTTGGAACAGATCCATCTTTTAAATTTCCATGTTTGTTTTATCCTCAATTCTAATTTCAGACATATGTAGTGCATATTGCTAATTCTTTCATCATATATCTGCAATTATAAATAGGTTGCCTCATGAAGCGCTGTGGAAACATTCTCTGAGTTGTTTCATATTCAAAAATATATACAAAGTCATTATACCCATACTTTTATGCCTGAAGTTATCCTGTAGATTTTGCTTCATTGTTTTCTGATATTGAATATGGCTGTGGAAGTTTCTTAAGCTATCTAGATTTTTTTTCCTTTTGTTAAGTGTTTTGAAGCTTATCTTAACAAGGTAAAGTTTTTGTTATTGTTTTCTTTGAAAACAATTACATTTACTAGTTAATTTTTCAGTGGAAATCATTCTGGGTCTTTTTCTTCTGGGCCATGGGTATGCTTTTAAATAACCAGATTCAATCTTTGCTAATCTTCAGAAAATTTTAATTTATTTGTCTTCTTCCTCTGTATTTTAGTTACTTTTTAGAAATCTTCGATTGTCTTAGATGGGTTGAAATTATTTGGAGGGGATTAGTGTGCTAGATACTTACCAAACAGGTTTTTAAATAAATACCTGTGGAAATTAGTGGAGAAGGCAATGGCACCCCATTCCAGTACTCTTGCCTGGAAAATCCCATGGATGGAGGAGCCTGGTAGGCTGCAGTCCATGGGGTCGCTAAGAATCCTACACTACTGAGCGACTTCCCTTTCACTTTTCACTTTTATGCATAGAGAAGGAAATGGCAACCCACTCCACTCCAGTGTTCTTGCCTGGAGAATCCCAGGGACGGGGGAGCCTGGTGGGCTTCCGTCTATGGAATCGTACAGAGTCGGACATGACTGAAGCGACTTAGCAGCAGCAGCAGTGGAAATTAGGGGAAAGAAGCCTAATTAACAAGAGGAAGAATATGATGTGCAAAGCATCCATCAGATGGGGCTTAGCCAACTCAGTGAAGACTGGAAAATGGTTAGTTGGATAAACTTTAGCTCTCAATGCTATGATGGTTCTTGGGTCCATACTTGTGATTCTTAGTCTCCCTCTACTACTCTATATTTTAACTTTTCCTTACCCTCTCTAGCAATTCTGACCTAATTGCCTTATTTTGTGGCACTACTCAGATTTTCAGTCCAAGTCAAACTGAAATTGCTGTAGTTAAAAAATATTTTCTCAAGAAAATTGTATCCAGGTATGTCACCTGAATGTCAGACATACTCCTCTAAGATTCCATTGTTTATTCAAACTCTTAAATCTTCTTGATAATTAGAGTCAGTCATCTCCACAAAGATGATGACTTCTTTTCTAATCTACTTGTCCCTTGACATGAAATAAATGAAGTGTCCACATGTTTCTCTTGATGAGAGGATATCCCCTTTGAACACGGAATCCTTAACACATGTAATCTATAGATGTGGCATCAGGGAGCACAAAAATCCCCAATTGTTTTTGTGAGCATGATGAGAGTTTGTAAATGGTATGAGAGGAAGGATGGCAGCTTTCTGTCCCAGGCACTGAGCTCTGGAGTTCCCCCCAGATATCCTGTGGGCTAAATGCCCACATGCAACCTAGGTGGGTCTCACTGGCCCTCCAAGTCCATAGCGAGAGCCTGATGGTACCAGAGAACTCAGCAAACCAAAGAGAATTTAGCATTGGACAAAGTGCAGTCTTCACAGGAAATGCTGTGGGGCCTTGTGAGAGGAAAGGAAGTGGGGTCCGAATCTCAATGAAGGAAATACTGACTGTGCCCTCAAAAAAAGCACTTTGTCCTTCCATATCTTTGTTACTGGACACAATTAGTTTATCTATACATAAAATTCTTTAAATCAAGTGTTGGAAGATAGCATTCTATTCTTATAAAGATTCACCTCCATGATGGCACTACAGCTGTGCCTTCAACAGTTTGTATAATAACTTTCCCTGGCTGGCAGCTGTTGAAATATATGATAATATGATATGGAAAGTATATCTCATGGAGATTGGAACACACCTGCTCTTTTTTGGCCATAATTTGAAACAATATCATGAGGCATTTAATATCTCTGATAATAGTGCTGGCTGAGGTTCTATAAGTATAAAAGGAAAATCGATATCTAGAATATGTGTATTTTTCTAACAGTATGATTTGCATGATTTTCTATGGTGGAAGTGCTCCAATGCAGTCAGTGCTCTACCAGTGGGACAGACAGGCCTTCAAGGCATTAATGCAGTAGGAGTCAGCTTTGATTTTTGTTGCTGGTAAGTTGCATATTTGGCAGTAGCAGTTTGGAAACTTAGGGCTTTCCTTGTGGCTCAGATGGTAAAGAATCTACCTGCAATGTGAGAGACCTGGGTTTGATCCCTGGGTTGGGACTATCCCCTGGAGGAAGGCATGGCAACCCACTCCAGTATTCTTGCCTGGAGAATCCCATGGACAGAGGAGCCTGGTGAGCTACAGGCCATGGTATCACAAGCATTAGACACAACTGAGCAACTAAGCACAATTTCGAAACATGGCGAGTTGTTCCTTATATAGCCTCCATCTCTGCCATCATGACCACTTCAATCCTGAGCCTATTATATCAACATTGGGGTGGCTGAGTTATATTGGCTGAGTGTTTTGTCTCCTGGTTACTTTTTATTTGTTCCATGGTGAGTACACTCTTGTGGGTGCTAGTTGTTATGTAATTGAAAGAGTTACATACTTTCTTTCATTCCCATATGCCTGTGATATGCCTCAATCCCAGTCCTTTATATCTTAGATCTTTCACTTTCATTCTTCTTCCTTCCAGGCATTTGATTAGTTGGCCAATGAATTCACTAATATATGCTTCTCCCTCCATTCAAAATTGATAGTCAAGTGCATAAATATCTGCCCTTTGGGTGTATTTTCTCCCACCACTGTCTTTAGAGGCTACTTCTGAGTGGGGCTTTAGTGCAGCTGTGATGACTTAGTCATGATTCAAGTTGGAATTCTTTCCTTCTCTATTTGATCATAAGAGGTGATCTCAAGGGGCCATAACTGTGTGCAATGAACGGGCCCTCATGTGCAATATTAGTGAATGTCCTGGGTATCTGAGTGCCTTGCTCAGGTAGCTTGAATGCATTCTTCTATTCTATTCATGTGTTATCCTGGATGTGCACTCCCTTTTTATGGTAAAATATTCTTGGGCCTCCCCAGTTGTATGACTCTGTGAGTTTGAGAAAACCCAGTTCATGATGAGGTATGCTTCCTACATTATCCCTTGGATTTCCATGTCAAGAACTCTGTCTCTGTCAGTATCCAGTAATATGCCAGGAACTGTTTTTCAAAAAGTACAGAATTCTCATTTTGGATAACATGACTTTGCCCAGAAATCTAGTTTTCTGGAGTATATTTCTATTTACTCTTTACCCCAGCCAGTCCATTATTTTCCAAGAGTTTAACATCCCAATTTACATTGCTAAATGTTTGACAAACTGTTTCACTGTCATGCCAGGAGCTATCTGTGGTCCATCTACCTCAGGTGATAGAATCATCATTGCCAGCTGAATGATAAGATGATCCAGGCACAAAATCCAATATTACTATTTGCTATCGAACCACTCCACTTCTGGTAACAACTATCAAAATTTGATTATCTCGAAAGTAGATGGTGATTAATGGTAAGTATTTTATTAGGGAGTTTCCAGTATTGACAACCATAGAATGGAGCCAAAGGGAGCAGGTTTGGGCAGAAGCATTACTAACTAGTCCCAATAAAAGGTACAAATTATCTAGCAAGCTCTTTCAGAGTTATGCTAAGTTGACTTACTTTGGTCAGTCACTGAATATAGGCTTCTTCTAAAATAGGCATGACTTGGGAAAATCAATTATTTTTCAACTGAAGCAATTTCCAAAGGGACTAAGGGCTGAAGGTTATCCTCTGGCTAGGAGAAATCTAAGTCCTTCATTCATAAAAGGTGACATGGAAAGCTCAACATAGTGTGTTTACTACAAATGTGTTGGATTTATTTTTTATATGTAATTGCACTTGCATACTTACATAGTAGAGAATATAGCAACAGCTTTCCTATAGTTTTTCTCAGATAATTAATTTTGCTAAATATTTTATCTTTTTCTTGGTATTATAGTTCTACAGACACTGTGCTAGTTCTTTCATTTTCTATGTCTCTTAGAATGACTTTCTTTTCCTGGTCCATTTATTTACTCCGTCTTACTTGCTGTTAGAAATTGGTAATTTTNAGGCCTTCAAGGCATTCATGCAGTAGGAGTCAGCTTTGATTTTTGTTGCTGGTAAGTTGCATATTTGGCAGTAGCAGTTTGGAAACTTAGGGCTTTCCTTGTGGCTCAGATGGTAAAGAATCTACCTGCAATGTGAGAGACCTGGGTTTGATCCCTGGGTTGGGACGATCCCCTGGAGGAAGGCATGGCAACCCACTCCAGTATTCTTGCCTGGAGAATCCCATGGACAGAGGAGCCTGGTGAGCTACAGGCCATGGTATCACAATCATTAGACACAACTGAGCAACTAAGCACAATTTCGAAACATGGCGAGTTGTTCCTTATATAGCCTCCATCTCTGCCATCATGACCACTTCAATCCTGAGCCTATTATATCAACATTGGGGTGGCTGAGTTATATTGGCTGAGTGTTTTGTCTCCTGGTTACTTTTTATTTGTTCCATGGTGAGTACACTCTTGTGGGTGCTAGTTGTTATGTAATTGAAAGAGTTACATACTTTCTTTCATTCCCATATGCCTGTGATATGCCTCAATCCCAGTCCTTTATATCTTAGATCTTTCACTTTCATTCTTCTTCCTTCCAGGCATTTGATTAGTTGGCCAATGAATTCACTAATATATGCTTCTCCCTCCATTCAAAATTGATAGTCAAGTGCATAAATATCTGCCCTTTGGGTGTATTTTCTCCCACCACTGTCTTTAGAGGCTACTTCTGAGTGGGGCTTTAGTGCAGCTGTGATGACTTAGTCATGATTCAAGTTGGAATTCTTTCCTTCTCTATTTGATCATGAGGTGATCTCAAGGGGCCATAACTGTGTGCAATGAACGGGCCCTCATGTGCAATATTAGTGAATGTCCTGGGTATCTGAGTGCCTTGCTCAGGTAGCTTGAATGCATTCTTCTATTCTATTCATGTGTTATCCTGGATGTGCACTCCCTTTTTATGGTAAAATATTCTTGGGCCTCCCCAGTTGTATGACTCTGTGAGTTTGAGAAAACCCAGTTCATGATGAGGTATGCTTCCTACATTATCCCTTGGATTTCCATGTCAAGAACTCTGTCTCTGTCAGTATCCAGTAATATGCCAGGAACTGTTTTTCAAAAAGTACAGAATTCTCATTTTGGATAACATGACTTTGCCCAGAAATCTAGTTTTCTGGAGTATATTTCTATTTACTCTTTACCCCAGCCAGTCCATTATTTTCCAAGAGTTTAACATCCCAATTTACATTGCTAAATGTTTGACAAACTGTTTCACTGTCATGCCAGGAGCTATCTGTGGTCCATCTACCTCAGGTGATAGAATCGTCATTGCCAGCTGAATGATAAGATGATCCAGGCACAAAATCCAATATTACTATTTGCTATCGAACCACTCCACTTCTGGTAACAACTATCAAAATTTGATTATCTCGAAAGTAGATGGTGATTAATGGTAAGTATTTTATTAGGGAGTTTCCAGTATTGACAACCATAGAATGGAGCCAAAGGGAGCAGGTTTGGGCAGAAGCATTACTAACTAGTCCCAATAAAAGGTACAAATTATCTAGCAAGCTCTTTCAGAGTTATGCTAAGTTGACTTACTTTGGTCAGTCACTGAATATAGGCTTCTTCTAAAATAGGCATGACTTGGGAAAATCAATTATTTTTCAACTGAAGCAATTTCCAAAGGGACTAAGGGCTGAAGGTTATCCTCTGGCTAGGAGAAATCTAAGTCCTTCATTCATAAAAGGTGACATGGAAAGCTCAACATAGTGTGTTTACTACAAATGTGTTGGATTTATTTTTTATATGTAATTGCACTTGCATACTTACATAGTAGAGAATATAGCAACAGCTTTCCTATAGTTTTTCTCAGATAATTAATTTTGCTAAATATTTTATCTTTTTCTTGGTATTATAGTTCTACAGACACTGTGCTAGTTCTTTCATTTTCTATGTCTCTTAGAATGACTTTCTTTTCCTGGTCCATTTATTTACTCCGTCTTACTTGCTGTTAGAAATTGGTAATTTTAATGCTTCTGTATAGCTTATTTTCACAGTACAAAAGTCTTCTCTAAGTAACTACAAACATGGCTTGCTGCAAACATATCTTGTTTATGTACTTTTGGTGCAGTTTTACTGAGTCTATTTTTCTGAAATTAGCTGGTTTAGAATGGCTTCTGCCAACATCCAATTCATTTTATCTTTAGCCTATCTTTGCTCTTCAAAAGTGTATTCTGTGATATACTGCAGCTGAATTCAACACATGGAATCTATGTTNAGTTTTACTGAGTCTATTTTTCTGAAATTAGCTGGTTTAGAATGGCTTCTGCCAACATCCAATTCATTTTATCTTTAGCCTATCTTTGCTCTTCAAAAGTGTATTCTGTGATATACTGCAGCTGAATTCAACACATGGAATCTATGTTAAATTTCTTTTCATTTTCTTATATGACTACTTTGCACAAGCATTGCTTCTTTTGGAAGTCCTTATTAGTATTATGATTTTATTTTGGAATGTGTTTGAGTTTTTAATTCTTCTTATCCTTATATCTTTTGTGTGATTTCTAAGAGGAGAGAGGAAACATGTTCAATTTTCTGATTCAATGAATTTTGGAAACTGACCAAAACATATGTTAAAATAGGCTCCTTAAAAGTCGCTCTGCAAATGATATTGAACTTGCAGTATATTTTTTCAATACTTTGGGAAAAATTGGCAGCCTTGCACTATTAGATAGTTCAATGCATTAACCTGACATTTATCCTAGTGTTCCTTTATATCCTTTAAGACAATCATACCTAATACCTAAAATATATATTACCATTTTAGATATTATTTTACTTTCTATTATATTTCCTAGAAGATTATTGTTTATATATGGTAATAATATTGATTTTTGTTACCTGAGCTTATATGTGGCATCCTTACTGAACACTCTTTATTTGTTATAGCTTACTGTTAGTACTCTTTATTTTTCTATGTAGTTTTAGGTTCCTCCAAATCATGCCTCACTTCTTTTTCTCTTTTTCCTCTGAGATATGTTCGTCAATTATGGTTAATCTTATTGAGTTCGGAAAACAATATGCATTCTTGTATTTCCCTAATTTTTAAAGGGATTACATGTACATTTGTTTATGTTGTTTCCTCTATATTGTTGGTATATGAACTCTATTAGGTAAGATAATTACTACTTATTACTAATTCTGGGCATTATTAAGCATTTTGAGATGCTGAAACTTACAAAATGCTTTTTCTACATTAGTTAGAACTGCACATGGAATAACAGTTCCATGGAGCAACAGTTAGAACTGGACATGGAACAACAACAGATTGGTTCCAAATAGGAAAGGGAGTACGTCAAGGCTGTATATTGTCACCCTGCTTATTTAACTTATATGCAGAGTACATCANGTTATTTTATCACTTACTGATAAATTTGAAGGCTTCTTGTTGCAGAATATTCTACTAAAATTTGCTTGGATGTATCATGGAGAATTAACAAAAAAACAGATGTTGGTTTTATTTTCTCCATTATCCAAGGTTGACAAGTGAATGTTGGGCTTCCTTCATTCTAAAAATGGATGAGCTTAGAGCCAATGGTATTTCTCTAATAGGCAATGGGATATTTTTCCAGTTCATTTCAGTCATTCAGTTGTGTCCAACTCGTTATGACACCATGGACTGCAGCACGCCGAGCTTCCCTGTCCATCACCAACTCCCAGAGCTTACTTAAGCTCATGTCATTGAGTCAGTGATGCCATCCAACCATCTCATCCTCTGTTGTCCCTTTCTCTTTCCACCTTCAATTTTCCCCAGCATCAGCGTCTTTTCAACTGANCCTTCATTCTAAAAATGGATGAGCTTATAGCCAATGGTATTTCTTTGAGTCAGTGATGCCATCCAACCATCTCATCCTCTGCTGTCCCTTTCTCTTTCCACCTTCAGTTTTCCCCAGCATCAGCGTCTTTTCAACTGGGATAGGTCTTTTCATCAGATGGCCAAAATATTGGAATTTCAGCTTCAACATCAGTCCTTCCAATGAACACTCAGAAATGATTTCCTTTAGGATGGACTGCTTGGATCTCCTTGCTGTCCAAGGTACTCTCAAGAGTCTTCTCCAACATCACAGCTCAAAAACATCAATTATTTGGTGCTCAGCTTTCTTCACAGTCCAACTGTCACATCCAAACTGGAAAAACCATAGCCTTGACTAGACAGACTTTTGCTGGCAAAGTAATATCTCTGCTTTTTAATATGCTGTCTAGGTTAGTCATAACTTTTCTTCCAATGAGCAATCAATCATCTTTTAATTTCATGGCTTCGTTACCATCTGCAGTGATTTGGGAGCCTAAAAAAATGTCTGTCAGTATTTCCATTATTTCCCCCATTTATTTGCCATGAAGTGATGAGACCGGATGCCATTACCTTAGTTTTCTGAATGCTGAGTTTTAAGCGAATCTTTTCACTCTCCTTTTTCACTTTCATGAAGAAGCTCTTTAGTTCTCCTTTGCTTTCATCCATAAAAGTGGTGTCATCTGCATATCTGAGGTTATTGATATTTCTCCAAGCAATCTTGATTCCAGCTTGTGCTTCATCCAGTCCAACATTTCTCATGATGTACTCTGCATATAAGTTGAATAAGCAGGGTGACAATATACAGCCTTGACATACTACTTTCCCAATTTGGAACCAATCTGTTGTTCCATGTTCAGTTCTAACTGTTGCTTCTTAACCTGCATACAGATTTCTCAAGAGGCAGGTTAGGTAGTCTGGTATTCCCATCTGTTTAAGAATTTTCCAGTTTGTTGTGATCCACACAGTCAAAGGCTTTGGCATAGTCAATAGAGTGGGATTTTCTTTAGTATAAGATAATCACCTGTAGCCTGAGAGTTTATCCTGTTTCATGAACTAACTGTTATTGGATTACACTTCATTTAAGACAAACAGCTTCTTTGATCCAAGCCACTATCAGAATATCATTAATATAAAGACATATTTGGGCTTACTTAAAGTTCCTATTATACTAGGACTTGCCTCACTGATAACATCTTTTTATGGAAGAGAAATTTTTTCATATCAGGATGGTTCAGGTATATTGCATTGGCTACTAGGTAAAAATATCCTGATATTTAGCATTCTTTTGGAGGAATGTGGAAAAGGAGACTATAACACTGTCAGAAGATGCACACCAAATACTAATAGCAGTTGTTTTTCAGTCACTCAATCGTGTCCGATTCTTTGAGACCCTGTGGACTATAGCACTCCAGCCTTCCTTGTCCCTCACCATCTCCCAGATCTTGCTCTAACTCATGTCCATTAAGTCAGTGATACCATCCAACCATCTTGTCCCATGTCATCCCCTTTTCCTCCCACTTCAATCTTTCCAGCATCAGGGTCTTTTCAATAATTTAGAGTCAGCTCTTCCCATCAGGTGTCAAAGTATTGGAGCTTCAGGTTCAGCATCAGTCTTTCCAATGAATATTCAGGGTTGATTTTCTTTAAGATTGACTGATTTGATCTCCTTGCAATCCAAGGGACTCTCAAGAGTCTTCTCCAACATTAACAGTTGAAAGTGAAAATGAATTCACTCAGTAGTGTCCAACTCTTTGCGACCCCATGGACTGTAGCCTACCAAGTTTCTCCATCCATGGGATTTTCCAGGCAAGAATACTGGAGTGGGTTGCCATTTCCTTCTCCAGGAGATCTTCCTGACCCAGTGATTGAACCCAGGTCTCCTGCATTGTAGGAAGACACTTTACTGTCTGAGCCACCAGACAAGCCCATTAATACTAGTCTTCTAATATTAGAGTCACTATTCAAATGTAAGGCATTATGTAGGCAATAAAGTTTCACTTTTTATTTAGTCCACTATAAAGTATAGTGAATAATTAAAAACCATTAGCTTTTTTCATCAACTGTGCAGGACTGTTACCATAAAATAACATAATGCTCTTCCCATATTATCCGGTATGACAAAAATGATTTTGTTGCATGTCATATGTATTTTTAGTTGCACAGTCCTAGAAAGTTTTGGGAGTAGAGTGACTTTTAAAGGGTAGGGTTTATAATAAACAAATCCATCTAGTATACTAGTCCATTAACATTGGACTTGAGCAATGCTATTAAAATTATGCAATCTAAAAAATAACTATCAAACTCATTTCAAAGATCTCTTAGTCTTCAGTGGATGATACTGGATCTGAATCTCAATGGGATAATTTGTTTATTATATTTCTTCTCAGGTCCAGGTATAGCAAGTGTATCCAATTATATCAATATTGGGTACTGAGGAGTTTTCCAGGACATGGAGTTTAAGTGATAAGCCAGGGAAGTCCAATAAAACTCAAACTATTACACTGAACATATTAGTCACTTGGGTCCTAGTGTAAGTCCAAGAATAATAGTTCCTTGCCCACTCACTTTCCAGCACATTTGGACTTAGAAGTGGAGATGTACTCTGTTTTTGATTTTTGGTGTGCTTTTGATTTCAAGGCAATCAATCCTGAATTAACAGAATGTCAAGAGCCAGTTTGGTTTAATTCTTTTAGAATATTGCCAAACACTGGGGATTTTATGAACAAACTCTTTCATAAGTTCTAAAATGTGATGATTGAACACTTGAGTCTCATGATCTGGGAGACTTGGAGCCTGTGGGGATATAGTGAGAATGGAAATGGGCATGTTTTATATTACAAGGAGCACCCTTTCCCCACAATTCGCTCTCTGTCTATCTCTCTCTCACACACACAAGAACACACACACTCACACATACACTTACACACATGTATACACACATAAGACTACTTGATTTTATATTCTTATAGATTTCCTTCAAGCTGATGTTCTGGTAGATTTCCTCCTTATACCAGCTTTTATATTATTTACACTTCACAATTATTCATCTCAGTTAGCCTGTAGTTAAAAATAAATAGTACTGGATAAATAAAAATGTTACAAAATGAAACCCAGAATGATGGTCCTGTGAGAAGACATTAGTCAGAAAGCAAGTTCTTTTCTGATTATATCACCTTAATGGTTTTTGAAAGAAGAAGGAACAATTTATAAAATATAGAGAAGAGATTGAATATTATAATTAATTTTATATCCTTAGCTTGATTGAGCAGAGTAAGGTAAAATTAATTATCTCTACTTGGGGCTCCCCAGGTGACACAATGGTAAAGAATCCACTCACCAGTGAAGGAGACACAAAAGACATAGGTTTGATCCCTGGGTCAGCAGGGTCACCAAGAGGAGGAAATGGCAAACTCCAGTATTCTTGCCTGGAAAATCCCATGTACAGAGGTACCTGGTGGACTACAGTCCATTGGGGTCACAAAGAGTCAGACATGACCATTACAGCATACACACAAGCAAGCAAGCAACTAATAATTAATACTTAATAATTATTTAATATTTCACTAAATACTAATAATTGCTAAATATTACTATGTAATACTTACATTTTGTAAAGTACTGTAGTATCTTATGACTCTGGTGACTAACAGTGGCATAGTTTATAATAGACATGAAGGTGAATTAAGTGAAAGGTATTATTACTAAATTGTTACCAAATCAAGTAGAATAAGATTCTCAAAACCCCCCAAAATAGGAAATACATAACATTCACATAGTATGATGGTGGTTTAGTTGCTACGTTGTGTCCAACTCTTTTGTGAGCCCATGAACTATAGTCCACCAGGCCCCTCTGACCATGGGATTTCCCAAACAAGAATGCTAGACTGGGTTGCCATTNGACTCTTTGCGACCCCATGGACTGTAGCCTACCAAGTTTCTCCATCCATGGGATTTTCCAGGCAAGAATACTGGAGTGGGTTGCCATTTCCTTCTCCAGGAGATCTTCCTGACCCAGTGATTGAACCCAGGTCTCCTGCATTGTAGGAAGACACTTTACTGTCTGAGCCACCAGACAAGCCCATTAATACTAGTCTTCTAATATTAGAGTCACTATTCAAATGTAAGGCATTATGTAGGCAATAAAGTTTCACTTTTTATTTAGTCCACTATAAAGTATAGTGAATAATTAAAAACCATTAGCTTTTTTCATCAACTGTGCAGGACTGTTACCATAAAATAACATAATGCTCTTCCCATATTATCCAGTATGACAAAAATGATTTTGTTGCATGTCATATGTATTTTTAGTTGCACAGTCCTAGAAAGTTTTGGGAGTACAGTGTCTTTTAATGGGCTCCATCATTATAGTGGACACCAGTAGGGTTTAATAAACAAATCCATCTAGTATACTAGTCCATTAACATTGGACTTGAGCAATGCTATTAAAATTATGCAATCTGAAGAATAACTATCAAACTCATTTCAAAGATCTCTTAGTCTTCAGTGGATGATACTGGATCTGAATCTCAATGGGATAATTTGTTTATTATATTTCTTCTCAGGTCCAGGTATAGCAAGTGTATCCAATTATATCAATATTGGGTACTGAGGAGTTTTCCAGGACATGGAGTTTAAGTGATAAGCCAGGGAAGTCCAATAAAACTCAAACTATCACACTGAACATATTAGTCACTTGGGTCCTAGTGTAAATCCAAGAATAATAGTTCCTTGCCCACTCACTTTCCAGCACATTTGGACTTAGAAGTGGAGATGTACTCTGTTTTTGATTTTTGATGTGCTTTTGATTTCAAGGCAATCAATCCTGAATTAAGATAATGTCAAGAGCCAGTTTGGTTTAATTCTTTTAGAATATTGCCAAACACTGGGGATTTTATGAACAAACTCTTTCATAAGTTCTAAAATGTGATGATTGAACACTTGAGTCTCATGATCTGGGAGACTTGGAGCCTGTGGGGATATAGTGAGAATGGAAATGAGCATGTTTTATATGTCAAGGAGCACCCTTTCCCCACATTTCTCTCTCTGTCTATCTCTCTCTCTCTCACACAAGAACACACACACACACACACACACACACACTTACTTACACACATGTATACACACATAAGACTACTTGATTTTATATTCTTATAGATTTCCTTCAAGCTGATGTTCTGGTAGATTTCCTCCTTATACCAGCTTTTATATTATTTACACTTCCACAATTATTCATCTCAGTTAGCCTGTAGTTAAAAATAAATAGTACTGGATAAATAAAAATGTTACAAAATGAAACCCAGAATGATGGTCCTGTGAGAAGACATTAGTCAGAAAGCAAGTTCTTTTCTGATTATATCACCTTAATGGTTTTTGAAAGAAGAAGGAACAATTTATAAAATATAGAGAAGAGATTGAATATTATAATTAATTTTATATCCTTAGCTTGATTGAGCAGAGTAAGGTAAAATTAATTATCTCTACTTGGGGCTCCCCAGGTGACACAATGGTAAAGAATCCACTCATCAGTGAAGGAGACACAAAAGACATAGGTTTGATCCCTGGGTCAGCAGGGTCACCAAGAGGAGAAAATGGCAAACTCCAGTATTCTTGCCTGGAAAATCCCATGTACAGAGGTACCTGGTGGGCTACAGTCCATTGGGGTCACAAAGAATCAGACATGACCATTACAGCATACACACAAGCAAGCAAGCAACTAATAATTAATACTTAATAATTATTTAATATTTCACTAAATACTAATAATTGCTAAATATTACTATGTAATACTTACATTTTGTAAAGTACTGTAGTATCTTATGACTCTGGTGACTAACAGTGGCATAGTTAATAATAGACATGAAGGTGAATTAAGTGAAAGGTATTATTACTAAATTGTTACCAAATCAAGTAGAATAAGATTCTCAAAACCAAAAAAAATAGGAAATACATAACATTCACATAGTATGATGGTGGTTTAGTTGCTACGTTGTGTCCAACTCTTTTGTGAGCCCATGAACTATAGTCCACCAGGCTCCTCTGACCATGGGATTTCCCAAACAAGAATACTAGATTGGGTTGCCATTTCCTTCTCCAGAGGATATTCCTGATTCAGGGATTGAACCGGGTCTACTGCATTGCAGATGGATTCTTTACTAACTGAGTGACCAGGAAAGGTTTCACATAGTATAGATATGGGGAAAATGTTACATAATGTCTTCAACCTAAGTCATCTATTGTTAGTATTTTGTTTGCAGTCAAGATTTTATTTATATGCAGTCATATTTAACAGGCTATTTTATAATTTTCTTTCTATAAATATTATTTTGAACATCTGCATATGTCATTAATTATTCTCATACTTCTTAGCAAAGGATAGTACTAACAAGGTGAAAAGAGAGCCTTCAGAGTGGGAGAAAATAATAGCAAATGGAACTGACAAAAGATTACTTTCTAAAATATACAATCATCTCATTCAGTTCAATACCAGAAAAACAAACAATCCAGTCAAAAAATGGGCAGAAGACCTAAACAGACATCTCTTCAAGAAGATATACAGATGGCTAATAAGCACATGAAAAGATGATCCACATCACTCATTATTAAAGAAATGTGAATCAAAACTACAGTGAGGTATCAGCTCATACCATTGTCAAAATATGCACAAACAATAAATACTGGAGAATATGTGGCCCTCTTTCACTGTTGGTGGGAATGTAAATTGTAAATTGATACAGCCACTATGGAGAACAGTACGGAGAGTCCTTTAAAAAACTGAGAATAAAACTGCCATATGACCCAACAATCCCACTACTGGGCATTTACCCTGAGGAAACCATAATTGAAAAATACACATGTACCTCAGTGTTCATCACAGCACTACTTATAATAGCTAAGACATGGAAGCAACCTGGATGTCCATCGACAGATGAATGGATAAAGTTGTGGTACATATAAACAATGAAATATTACTCAGTCATAAAAAGAAACACACTTGACTCAGTTCCAATGAGGTGGATGAACTTAGAGCCTATTATACAGAGAGAAATGTCGGAAAGAGAAAAAAGCAAGAGTCATATATTAATGAACATATATGGAATCTATAAAGATGGTACTTATGAACCTATCTGTAGTACATCAGTGGAGATGCAGACATAGAGAACAGAATTGTGCATATGGTGGGGATGGGAAAGGAGAGGGTGGGACAAACTGAGAGAGTAAGCACTGAAACTTAATACATTATCCCATGTAAAATTAAATAAACAGGGAGCTCAAAACTAGCTCTGTGACAGCCTATTAGGATGGGATGGGAATAGGGTGATGGGAGGGACGTTCAACAGGGAGGGGACATAAGTATACCAATGACTGGTTCACGTTGATATATGGCAGAAACCAACAATATTGTAAAGCAATTATCCTCCAATTAAAAATAAATAAAATTTCAAAATAACTATTTAGGCTTGAATTTCATATGTATATCATAATTTTTAAAGTATTTCCATTGCTCAGTTCATGGATTATTATCAATTTTGTTACTATGATAAAGAATCTCTGCAAATAAGGCATCTAAACATTTATAGTAATTTTTCTCATATTTCTAGACCTAAGTAGGGAGTCAAATTATACAAAAATGTTTATGCTTTTTAAATTTTCACTCAAATATTGGCTGACTCTCCTAAAAACATTGTACATGCACGCATGCTCAGTTGTGTCTGGCTCTACAATTCAATGTGCTGAAGCCAGCCAGACAGACTCCTCTGTTTGTGGGATTTTCCAGGCATGAATATTGGAGAGTGTTCCCATTTCCTCTTCCAGGGGATCTTTCTGACCCAGGGATCAAGCCCATGTCTCCTGCATTGGCAGGTATTCAGAAGGGTCAAAATATAAAGGATGGTTAAATATTCATAATTTGTGAAAGCTTTACTTTTTGAAAAAGAGAAGCAGAAAGCAAAGGAGAAATGGAAAGATATAATCATCTAAATGCAGCGTTCCAAAGAATAGCAAGGAGAGATAAGAAAGCCTTCCTCAGCAGTCAGTGCAAAGAAATAGAGAAAAAAAACAGAATGGGAAAGACTAGAGATCTCTTAAAGAAAATTAGAGATACCAAGGGAACATTTCATGCAAAGATGGGCTTGATAAAGGCCAGAAGTGGTAAGGATGTAACAGAAGCAGAAAATATTAAGAAGAGGTGGCAAGAATAAACAGAAAAACTGTACAAAAAAAGATCTTCATGACCAAGATAATCACGATGGTGTAATTATTCACCTAGAGCCAGATATCCTGGAATATGAAGTCAAGTGGGCCTTTCAAAGTATCACTGTGAACAAAGCTAGTGGAGGTGATGGAATTCCAGTTGAGCTGTTTCAAATCCTGAAAGATGATGNCACACAGTCAAAGGCTTTGGCATAGTCAATAAAGTGGGATTTTCTTTAGAATAAGATAATCACCTGTAGCCTGAGAGTTTATCCTATTTCATGAACTAACTGTTATTGGATAACACTTCATTTAAGACAAACATTTTCTTTGATCCAAGCCACTATCAGAATATCATTAATATAAAGACATATTTGGGCTTACTTAAAGTTCCTATTATACTAGGACTTGCCTCACTGATAACATCTTGTTATGGAACAGAAAATTTTTCATATCAGGATGGTTCAGGTATATTGCATTGCCTACTAGGTGAAAATATCCTGATATTTAGCATTCTTTTGGAGGAATGTGGAAAAGGAGACTATAACACTGTCAGAAGATGCACACCAAATACTAATAGCAGTTGTTTTTCAGTCACTTAGTCGTGTCCGATTCTTTGAGACCCTGTGGACTATAGCACTCCAGCCTTCCTTATCCTTCACCAACTCCCAGATCTTGCTCTAACTCATGTCCATTAAGTCAGTGATACCATCCAGCCATCTTGTCCCATGTCATCCCCTTTTCCTCCCGCTTCAATCTTTCCAGTATCACGGTCTTTTCAATAATTTAGAGTCAGCTCTTCCCATCAGGTGTCAAAGTATTGGAGCTTCAGGTTCAGCATCAGTCTTTCCAATGAATATTCAGGGTTGATTTCCTTTAAGATTGACTGGTTTGATCTCCTTGCAATCCAAGGGACTCTCAAGAGTCTTCTCCAACATTAAGAGTTGAAAGTGAAAATGAATTCACTCGGTAGTGTCCGACTCTTTGCGACCCCATGGACTGTAGCCTACCAAGTTTCTCCATCCATGGGATTTTCCAGGCAAGAATACTGGAGTGGGTTGCCATTTCCTTCTCCAGGAGATCTTCCTAACCCAGTGATTGAACCCAGGTCTCCTGCATTGTAGGAAGACACTTTACTGTCTGAGCCACCAGGCAAGCCCACTAATATTAGTCTACTAATATTAGAGTCATTATTCAAATGTAAGGCATTATGTAGGCAATAAAGTTTCACTTTTTATTTAGTCCACTATAAAGTATAGTGAATCATTAAACACCGTTAGCTTTTTTCATCAACTGTGCAGGACTGTTACCATAAAATAACATAATGCTCTTCCCATATTATCCAGTATGACAAAAATGATTTTGTTGCATGTCATATGTATTTTTAGTTGCACAGTCCTAGAAAGTTTTGGGAGTACAGTGTCTTTTAATGGGCTCCATCATTATAGTGGACACCAGTAGGGTTTAATAAACAAATCCATCTAGTATACTAGTCCATTAACATTGGACTTGAGCAATGCTATTAAAATTATGCAATCTGAAGAATAACTATCAAACTCATTTCAAAGATCTCTTAGTCTTCAGTGGATGATACTGGATCTGAATCTCAATGGGATAATTTGTTTATTATATTTCTTCTCAGGTCCAGGTATAGCAAGTGTGTCCAATTATATCAATATTGGGTACTGAGGAGTTTTCCAGGACATGGAGTTTAAGGATAAGCCAGGGAAGTCCAATAAAACTCAAACTATCACACTGAACATATTAGTCACTTGGGTCCTAGTGTAAATCCAAGAATAATAGTTCCTTGCCCACTCACTTTCCAGCACATTTGGACTTAGAAGTGGAGATGTACTCTGTTTTTGATTTTTGATGTGCTTTTGATTTCAAGGCAATCAATCCTGAATTAAGATAATGTCAAGAGCCAGTTTGGTTTAATTCTTTTAGAATATTGCCAAACACTGGGGATTTTATGAACAAACTCTTTCATAAGTTCTAAAATGTGATGATTGAACACTTGAGTCTCATGATCTGGGAGACTTGGAGCCTGTGGGGATATAGTGAGAATGGAAATGGGCATGTTTTATATTACAAGGAGCACCCTTTCCCCACAATTCGCTCTCTGTCTATCTCTCTCTCACACACACAAGAACACACACACTCACACATACACTTACACACATGTATACACACATAAGACTACTTGATTTTATATTCTTATAGATTTCCTTCAAGCTGATGTTCTGGTAGATTTCCTCCTTATACCAGCTTTTATATTATTTACACTTCACAATTATTCATCTCAGTTAGCCTGTAGTTAAAAATAAATAGTACTGGATAAATAAAAATGTTACAAAATGAAACCCAGAATGATGGTCCTGTGAGAAGACATTAGTCAGAAAGCAAGTTCTTTTCTGATTATATCACCTTAATGGTTTTTGAAAGAAGAAGGAACAATTTATAAAATATAGAGAAGAGATTGAATATTATAATTAATTTTATATCCTTAGCTTGATTGAGCAGAGTAAGGTAAAATTAATTATCTCTACTTGGGGCTCCCCAGGTGACACAATGGTAAAGAATCCACTCACCAGTGAAGGAGACACAAAAGACATAGGTTTGATCCCTGGGTCAGCAGGGTCCCCAAGAGGAGGAAATGGCAAACTCCAGTATTCTTGCCTGGAAAATCCCATGTACAGAGGTACCTGGTGGACTACAGTCCATTGGGGTCACAAAGAGTCAGACATGACCATTACAGCATACACACAAGCAAGCAAGCAACTAATAATTAATACTTAATAATTATTTAATATTTCACTAAATACTAATAATTGCTAAATATTACTATGTAATACTTACATTTTGTAAAGTACTGTAGTATCTTATGACTCTGGTGACTAACAGTGGCATAGTTTATAATAGACATGAAGGTGAATTAAGTGAAAGGTATTATTACTAAATTGTTACCAAATCAAGTAGAATAAGATTCTCAAAACCCCCCAAAATAGGAAATACATAACATTCACATAGTATGATGGTGGTTTAGTTGCTACGTTGTGTCCAACTCTTTTGTGAGCCCATGAACTATAGTCCACCAGGCCCCTCTGACCATGGGATTTCCCAAACAAGAATGCTAGACTGGGTTGCCATTTCCTTCTCCAGAGGATATTCCTGATTCAGGGATTGAACCGGGTCTACTGAATTGCAGATGGATTCTTTACTAACTGAGTGACCAGGAAAGGTTTCACATAGTATAGATATGGGGAAAATGCTACATAATGTCTTCAACCTAAGTCATCTATTGTTAGTATTTTGTTTGCAGTCAAGATTTTATTTATATGCAGTCATATTTAACAGGCTATTTTATAATTTTCTTTCTATAAATATTATTTTGAACATCTGCATATGTCATTAATTATTCTCATACTTCTTAGCAAAGGATAGTACTAACAAGGTGAAAAGAGAGCCTTCAGAGTGGGAGAAAATAATAGCAAATGGAACTGACAAAAGATTACTTTCTAAAATATGCAATCATCTCATTCAGTTCAATACCAGAAAAACAAACAATCCAGTCAAAAAATGGGCAGAAGACCTAAACAGACATCTCTTCAAGAAGATATACGGATGGCTAATAAGCGCATGAAAAGATGATCCACATCACTCATTATTAAAGAAATGTGAATCAAAACTACAGTGAGGTATCAGCTCATACCATTGTCAAAATATGCACAAACAATAAATACTGGAGAATATGTGGCCCTCTTTCACTGTTGGTGGGAATGTAAATTGTAAATTGATACAGCCACTATGGAGAACAGTACGGAGAGTCCTTTAAAAAACTGAGACTAAAACTGCCATATGACCCAACAATCCCACTACTGGGCATTTACCCTGAGGAAACCATAATTGAAAAATACATATGTACCTCAGTGTTCATCACAGCACTACTTATAATAGCTAAGACATGGAAGCAACCTGGATGTCCATCGACAGATGAATGGATAAAGTTGTGGTACATATAAACAATGAAATATTACTCAGTCATAAAAAGAAACACACTTGACTCAGTTCCAATGAGGTGGATGAACTTAGAGCCTATTATACAGAGAGAAATGTCGGAAAGAGAAAAAAGCAAGAGTCATATATTAATGAACATATATGGAATCTATAAAGATGGTACTTATGAACCTATCTGTAGTACATCAGTGGAGATGCAGACATAGAGAACAGAATTGTGCATATGGTGGGGATGGGAAAGGAGAGGGTGGGACAAACTGAGAGAGTAAGCACTGAAACTTAATACATTATCCCATGTAAAATTAAATAAACAGGGAGCTCAAAACTAGCTCTGTGACAGCCTATTAGGATGGGATGGGAATAGGGTGATGGGAGGGACGTTCAACAGGGAGGGGACATAAGTATACCAATGACTGGTTCACGTTGATATATGGCAGAAACCAACAATATTGTAAAGCAATTATCCTCCAATTAAAAATAAATAAAATTTCAAAATAACTATTTAGGCTTGAATTTCATATGTATATCATAATTTTTAAAGTATTTCCATTGCTCAGTTCATGGATTATTATCAATTTTGTTACTATGATAAAGAATCTCTGCAAATAAGGCATCTAAACATTTATAGTAATTTTTCTCATATTTCTAGACCTAAGTAGGGAGTCAAATTATACAAAAATGTTTATGCTTTTTAAATTTTCACTCAAATATTGGCTGACTCTCCTAAAAACATTGTACATGCACGCATGCTCAGTTGTGTCTGGCTCTACAATTCAATGTGCTGAAGCCAGCCAGACAGACTCCTCTGTTTGTGGGATTTTCCAGGCATGAATATTGGAGAGTGTTCCCATTTCCTCTTCCAGGGGATCTTTCTGACCCAGGGATCAAGCCCATGTCTCCTGCATTGGCAGGTATTCAGAAGGGTCAAAATATAAAGGATGGTTAAATATTCATAATTTGTGAAAGCTTTACTTTTTGAAAAAGAGAAGCAGAAAGCAAAGGAGAAATGGAAAGATATAATCATCTAAATGCAGCGTTCCAAAGAATAGCAAGGAGAGATAAGAAAGCCTTCCTCAGCAGTCAGTGCAAAGAAATAGAGAAAAAAAACAGAATGGGAAAGACTAGAGATCTCTTAAAGAAAATTAGAGATACCAAGGGAACATTTCATGCAAAGATGGGCTTGATAAAGGCCAGAAGTGGTAAGGATGTAACAGAAGCAGAAAATATTAAGAAGAGGTGGCAAGAATAAACAGAAAAACTGTACAAAAAAAGATCTTCATGACCAAGATAATCACGATGGTGTAATTATTCACCTAGAGCCAGATATCCTGGAATATGAAGTCAAGTGGGCCTTTCAAAGTATCACTGTGAACAAAGCTAGTGGAGGTGATGGAATTCCAGTTGAGCTGTTTCAAATCCTGAAAGATGATGCTGTGAAAGTCCTGCACTCCATATGCCAGCAAATTTGGAAAACTCAGTGGTGACCAGAGGACTGGAAAAGGTCAGTTTTCCAATCCCAAAGAAAGGCAATGCTAAAGAATGCTGAGATTACCACACAATTGCACTTATCTCACATGCTAGTAAAGTAATGCTCAAAATTCTCCAAGCCAGGCTTCAGCAATACGTGAACTGTGAACTTCCAGATGTTCAAGCTGGTTTTAGAAAAGGCAGAGGAACCAGAGATCAAATTGCAAACATCCGCTGGATCATCAAAAAAGCAAGAGTTCCAGAAAAACATCTATTTCTGCNTGTTCAAGCTGGTTTTAGAAAAGGCAGAGGAACCAGAGATCAAATTGCAAACATCCGCTGGATCATCAAAAAAGCAAGAGTTCCAGAAAAACATCTATTTCTGCTTTATTGACTATGCTAAAGCCTTTGACTCTGTGGATCATATTAAATTGTGGAAAATTCTGAAAGAGATGGGAATACCAGACCACCTGACCTGCCTCTTGAGAGACTTATATGCAGCTCAGGAAGCAACAGTTAGAACTGGACATGGAACAACAGACTGCTTCCAAATAGGAAAAGGAGTACGTCAAGGCTGTATANCTATGTTTTCTGACATAAGGGTGGTGTCTGCCATAAAGATGGTGTCATCTGCATGTCTGAGGTTATTACTGTTTCTCCAGGTAATCTTGATTCTAATCAGTGCTTCATCCAGCCCAGCATTTCAGACGATGTACTCTGCATATAATTTAAGTAAGCAAGGTGACAATATACAGCCTTGACGTACTGCTTCCCAATTTGGAACCAGTCCGTTGTTCCATATACAGTTCTAACTGTTGCTACTTGACCTGCATAGAGATTTCTCAGGAGGCAGGTAGGGTGTTCCTGTATTCCATCTGTTTAAGAATTTTTCAGTTTGTTGTGATACACACAGTCAAAGACTTTGACATAGTCAATAAAGCAGAAATATAATTAGATGTTTTTCTGGAACTCTTGCTTTTGCTATAATCCAAAAGATGTTGGTAATTTGATCTCTGGTTCCTCTGTCTTTTCTAAATCCAGCTTGAACATCTGGAAGTTCTTGGTTCATGTACTGTTGAAGCCCAGCTTGGAGAGTTTTGAGCATTACTTTGTTAGCTGGAGGGATTGCCGTTCTCATCTCCATGGGATTTTCCTGACCCAGAGATCTAACCCAGGTGTCCTGGGTTCCTGCATAGCACACAGAGTCTTTACTGTCTGAGCCACAAGGGAAACCCATGCTTACGTATGTATGTAGTGTTTCAGGTAGAGGTTGAAAATAATTTGGATTTATCATCAGAACTTATAAGTTCAGCCCTTTATTTCTAAAATTATCATGTATTATTTATTATTGTTGAATTTTACCATTGAGCTTTCTCAGCTAGCCTAAACTTGGAAGCAAAGATTGAAAGCTTAGCATACGGAGGAGGTGAATCCTTTGTATTATAATTTTCTTACCAATGGAGTTTGTGTTTATGCTGTTTTATAACAGACTTTAATTTTACAGCATCTTTAGATGTACAAAAGAATTGAGAAGATATTCCCATGTAGAATATTTCCATCTACCCTAGCTTATAGCTTCTTTGATTATAAAAGGCATACATCAGTATAATACACTTTTTACAAAATGGCAACCCACTGATAACCACTAGTTTATTCTTTATACTGGTGAGCCTGTTTCTTTTTTGTCATATTTATTCCTCTGTTTTATTTTTTAGGTACTACATAAAGATGATAGTGTACAGTATTTGTCTTTAACTGACTTATTTCACTAAACATAATACCCTCCAAGACACCCATGTTATCACCAAAATTTTATTCTTTATTTCATTCAATATTTATGATGAGTAATAATAACATAAATGTACTATATTTTCTTTATCCATTCATCTGTTGATGACATGCTGTTTTCATATTTTAACTATTATAAAATAATGCTGCTATGAACATTGGAGTACATTAATTAATTATAATTTTTGTTTTCTTTACCTATATACCCAGGAATAGAATTACTTGATCATGTGGTAGTTCTATTTATAGCTTTCTGAAGAATCGCTCTACTGATTGACATATGGCTACATTAATTACCTTCCCACCAGCAGTGTAAAAGGTTTCTGTTTTCTCCAAATCCTCCCTAACTTTTGTTTGCAGTCTATTTGATAATAGCCATCCTGACAGATGCAAGATGATATCTCATTGCGGTTTCATCCAGTTTTAATTACTATCGCTTTGCACTGTAGTCTGAGGTCAGGGGATATGATTTCCTTCAGTTTTGTTCTTTTCTATCTAGATCTCTTTGACTATTTAGGTTCTTTTTTGATTCCATACAGATTTTAGAATTATTTGTTCTAGTTCTATGAAAAATATTCTCCAGGTCAGAATACGGGAGTGGATAACCTTCTGCTACTCCAAGGGATCTTCCCAATGCAGGGAGCTAACCCATGTCTCCTGCATTGCAGGAGCATTCTTTACCAGCTGACCACAAAGGAAGCCGAAGAATACCAGAGTGGGTAGCCTATCCCTTCTCCAGGAAATCTTCCTGACCCAGGAATCAAACTATGGTCTCCTGCATTGTAGATGGATTCTTTATCAACTGAGCTATCAAGAAAGCACATGAAAAATATTATGTGCATTTTAATAGATATTGCATTAAATCTGTAGATTTCTTTGGTTAGTATGGACATTTTAACAATATCAGTTCTTCCAATCAGTGAACATGGAATATGTTTCCATTTCTTTGTATCATCTTCAGTTGCCTTCATTCAGTGTTTTACAGTTTTCAGCATATAGGTCTTCCTTGATTCATTTTATTCCTTTTTATGTAATTTTTAACAGGATTTTTTTTTTTTTGCTTTTTTGCTTTCTCTTCCTAATAGATCATTATTAGTGTATAGGAAGACAACAGATTTCTGAATATTAACCTTGTAACCTGCAACTTTACTGAATTCATTTATTAGTTCTATTAGTTTTTTGGTGGATACTTTCAGAATTTCAATGCATGGTATCATGTCATCTGCAAATAGTGATAGCTTTGCTTCTCTTCCATTTTGAATGTCTTTTTCCCCCTTTTCTTGTGTGATTGCTATGGCTAGGTCTTCCAATAATGTGTTAAATAGACGTAGTTACAGCAAGCATCCTTGTCCTATTTGTGATTATAGGGGAAAAGCTTTTCACTTTGATTTTAGCTGTGGGTTTGTCATAAATGGCCTTCATTATGTTGAGATATGTTCCATCTACAACAACTTTGATGATTTTTTAAAATTAATTGATTTATTTTAATTTGAGGCTAATTACTTTACAATATTGTGGTGGTTTTTGCAATACATTGACAAGAATCAGCCATGGGTGTACATGTGTCTCCCCGTCCTGAACCTGCCTCCCATCTGCCTCCCTATCCCATCCCTCTGGGGCCGGGACCCAGCATGGGAGATCCCACCCATGACAAGGTCATGTGTAGAGACCTGACGGGCAAGGCAAGTCAGGTCTCAAGGGGTCCGGGCAAGGCAAGTCAGGTCTCAAGGGGTCCTCTGCCTAAGCATCTACCCCAAAACCAAAATCTGTCTGTTTACTGTCTGCTATACTCTACTCTTCTGACATTACAGGGGGCTATCTTCTACCACCTTTCTCTGAAAAAAGTTAACTTAGAACTCATTTCCTGCATATGAAAGGAATGTTTCAGCTCAAATCCCTCTGATAGCTCTCTAACTTGCCTGACAGTTGGAGACTTTTGCATCTTATGATTGTTTACAGCGCCCCAACCATGAGAGGCACGAAGCTTAAAACATCTTAAAGATATAGAGCCTTTTAGAGATAAGAATTAGTTTGGTGAAGGGTAACATTGTTAATGTTTACCACCAGGCCTCCATATCCTTTATCTTTTAGGCAACTGGGAGGATATTAATCAATGTAAACGGGATACAGAAATAAGAATATAGTAGTTTTGATGTTAGCAATACTAGACTTTTGAGTTAATGAATTTTCTTTTTGTTATAAATCACTGTACTCCTCTTTCTTTGTTATAAATTGTTGTATTTTGTTGTATTCTTGCTATGTAAGAATGTAACTTTATTTAATGCTTTCTGAGAGTGGCACCAGACTTTGGGAAGAACAACACTATTACCCTTATCTGAAAAGGGCTGTAAAATGTTAATTGACCTTCTGGCCAGAAGATGATGTAAATCACCTAAGACTTGTGTATATAGCTAGATATGCAGAGAGAAAGCCTGGTCTCGATAAGAGTCAGGGCTGCTGACACTGCATAACTTTGTACANAGGGCTGTAAAATGTTAATTGGCCTTCTGGCCAGAAGATGATGTAAATCACCTAAGACTTGTGTATATAGCTAGATATGCAGAGAGAAAGCCTGGTCTCGATAAGAGTCAGGGCTGCTGACACTGCATAACTTTGTACAACCAAAAGTATAAAAAGCTTTCCTGAACAATAAAGGATGGACCAGTTTCTCACAACAGCTTCTCAAACTGATTTCTTGGAAATCTGGCTCCCCCCATGTTGAATCTCTCTCTCTCTCTCTTTCTCCCTCTCCTTCCCTCTCCTTTTCAGGCTGAATTCCCATCTGGGACGTGGAGGCTCACCACGTCTACTTACTTGCCCTGGCTTCTAAGACCCATGCGAGAGGGAGCCCAAGGCGGGGCACCCTCCATTATTCAAGCAGGCGCTGGTGGCCTAATGTAGATGGTGCAAACCTCTTGTCTTGAGGTTTTATTAGTTTTCCACGTAAACCAAGTTATTCAGAATCTTTTCTCCACTAATTTTCCTACTCCACTATTTTTTCCTAATCCCACTTTATATTTCTAAATAAATAAGTTTTTCTTCGCCTACTCTGTCTCCCCTTTGAATTACCCTGGATCCACCAAGGCTGGACCCTGGCACTCTGGGTTGGCCCAGTGCACAGTCTTTGACTGCCCTGTTTCATACGTCAAACTTGGACTGTTCATCTATTTCACATATAGTAATATACATGTTTCAATGCCATTCTCTCAAATCATCCCACCCTCACCTTCTCCCACAGAGTCCAAAAGTCTGTTCTTTGTATCTGTGTCTCTTTTGCTATCTTGCATATAGGGTCATAATTACCATCTTTTTAAATTCCATATATGTGCATTAATATACTGTATTGGTGTTTTTGTTTCTGACTTATTTCTTTCTGTATAATAGGCTCCAGTTTCATCGACCTCTTTAGAACTGACTCAAATGATTTCTTTTGAATAGCTGAATAATATTCCACTGTGTTATGTACAACAACTTTCTTATCCATTCATTCACTGAAGAACAACAAGATTGTTTCCAGGTCCTAGCTACTGTAAACAGTGCTGTGATGCACATTGCGGTACATGTCTCTCTCAATTCTGGTTTCCTTGATGTATATGCCCAGCAAAGGGATTGCTGGGTCTTATAGCAGTTCTATTTCCAGTTTTTTAAGGACTATTCATACTGTTCTCCATAATGACTGGACTAGTTTGCATTCCCATCAACAGTGTTAGAGGATTCCCTTTTCTCCACACCTTCTCCAGCATTTGTTTGTAGACTTTTTGATAGCAGTCATTCTGTTCAGTGTGAGATGGTACCTTATTTTGGTTTTGATTTATATTTCTCTGATAATGTGTGATTATAAGCATCTTTTAACATGTTTCTTAGCCAATTCTATGTCTTCTTTGGAGAAATGTCTATTTTGTTATTTGGCCCATTTTTTGATTGTGTTGTTTATTTTTCTGGTATTGAGCTGCATGAGCTGCTTGTATATTTTTAAGATTAATTCCTTGTCAGTTTTTTCATTTGCTATTATTTTCTCCCATTCTGAAGGCTGTCTTTTCACCTTGCTTATAGTTTCTTTCATTGTACAAAAGCTTTTAAGTTGAATTAGGTCTGATTTGTTTATTTTATTTTTTTATTTTTTCCCATTACTCTGGGAGGTAGGTCATAGAGGATCTTACTGTGATTTATGGCAGTGAGTGTCCTGTCTATGTTTTCCTCTGGGAGTTTTATATTTTCTGGTCTTACATTTAGATCTTTAGTCCATTTTGAGTTTATTTTTGTGTATGATCTTCAGCATTGTTCTAGTTTCATTCTTTTATGGGTGGTTGACTAGTTTTCCCAGCAGCACTTGTTTTTTTCTCCATTGTATATTCTTGTCTCCTTTGTCAAAGACAAGTTGTCCATATATGTGTAGATTTATCTCTGGGCTTTCTATATTGTTCCATTGATCTATATTTCTGTCTTTGTGCTAGTACCATACTGTCTTGATGACTGTAGCTTTGTAGTATAGTCTGAAGTCAGTCAGGTTGATTCCTCCAGTTCTGTGCTTCTTTCTCAAGATTGTTTTCGCTATTCTACATTTTTTTTGTATTTCCATACAAATTGTGAAATTATTTGTTCTAGTTCTGTGAAAAAATATCATTGGTAACATGATAGGAATTGGAGTGAGTCTATAGATTGCTTTGGGTAGTATTCTCATTTTTCACTATATTGATTCTTCTGATCCAGGAGCATGGTATATTTCTCCATCTATTTGTGTTATCTTTGATTTCTTTCATCAGTGTATAGTTTTCTATATATGGGTCTTTTGTTTCTTTAGGTAGATTTACTCATAAGTATTTTATTCTTTTCATTGCAATGATGTATGGGATTGTTTCCTTAATTTCTCTGTTTTCTTACTGTTAGTGTAGAGGAATGCAAGGGATTTCTGTGTATTAATTTTACATCCTGCAACTTTACTATACTCACTAGTAACTTTAATAAATTACAAAATTTAGTAGCTTTACTAAATTTACTAGTAATTTTCTGGTGGTGTCTTTAGGGTTTTCTATGTAAAGGATCTTGCCATCTGAAAACAGTGAGAGTTTTACTTCTTCTTTTCCAATCTGCATTCCTTTTATTTCTTTTTCTTTTCTAATTGCTGTGGCTAAAACTTCCAAAACTGTTGAATAGTAGTGGTGAGAATGGACACTCTTGTCTTGTTCCTGACTTTAGGGGAAATGCATCCACTTTTTCACTATTGGGGATAATGTTTGCTGTGGATTTATCATATATGACTTTCATTATGTTCAGATATGTTCCTTCTATGCATGCTTTCTGGAGAATTTTTATTATAAATGGGTGTGAATTTTGTCAAAACTTTTCTCTGCGTCTATTGAGGTAATCATATGCTTTTTATCTTTCAGTTTGTTAATGTGGTGTATCACATTGATTGATTTGCAAATATTGAAGAATTCTTGCATTCTTGGAATGAAGCCCACTTGGTCATGATGTATGATCTTTTTAATATGTTGTTGGATTCTGTTTGCTAGAATTTTGTTGAGGATTTTTGCATCTATGTTCATCAGTGTTATTGGCCTATTGTTTCCTTTTTCTGTGGCATCTTTGTTTTTGATATTAGGGAGATGGTGGCTTCATAGAATGAGTTTGGGAGTTTACCTTCCTCTCCTTGTAGCTCAGAGGTTAAAGCGTCTGCCTGCACTGTGGGAGACCCGGGTTCAATCCCTGGGTTGGGAAGATCCCCTAGAGAAGGAAATGGCAACCCACTCCATTATTCTTGCCTGGAGAATGCCATGGATGGAGAAGCCTGGTGGGTATAGTCCACGGGGTCACAGAGTTGGACACAACTGAGTGACTTCACTTTCCCTTTCACAATTTTCTGGAAGAGTTTGTATAGTTTAGGCATTAGCTTCTCTCTAAATTTTTGGTAGAATTCACCTGTGAAGCCATCTGGTCCTGGGCTTTTGTTTGTTGTAAGATGTTTGATTACAGTCTTGATTTCTGTGTTTGTAATTGGTCTGTTAAGATCGTCTATTTCTTGCTGGTTCAGTTTTGAAAGGTTATATTTTTCTAAGAATTCATCCATTTCTTCCAAGTTGTCCATTTTATTGGCATATAATTGCTGATAGTAGTCTGTTTTATCCTTTGTATTCCTGTGTTGTCTGTTGCAATTTCTCCACTTTCATTTCTAATTTTGTTGATTTGATTTTTTTCTCTTTTTTTCCTTGATGAGTCTGGCTAATGGTTTGTCTATTTTATGTATCTTCTCAAAGAACCAGCTTTTAGTTTTGTTGATTTTTGCTATAGTCTCTCTCTCTCTGTTTTTTTTTTCCCCTGTATTTCTGCTCTGATTTTTATGATTTCTTTCCTTCTACTAACTTTGGGGTTCATTATTTCTTCTTTTTCTAGTTGCTTTGGGTATAAAGTTAGGTAATTTATTTGATTTTTCTCTTCTTTCTTGAGGTAAGCTTGCATTGCTATGAATCTTCCTCTTAGCACTGCTTTTACTGAATCCCATAGGTTTGGGATTGTTGTGTTTTCATTTTCATTTGTTTCTATGTAAATTTTTATTTTCTTTTTATTTTACCCATGATCTGTTGTTTATTTAAAAGTGTGTTGTTTAGCCTCCATATGTTTGTATTTTAATAGTTTTTTCCCCCTGTATTTGACATCTAATCTTACTACATTGTTACCAGAAAGATGCTTGAATTTATTTCAATTTTGTTAAATTTACCAAGGCTACATTTATGGCCCAGGATGTGACCTGTCCTGGAGAATGTTTTGTGTGAACTTGAGAAAAAGGTAAAATTCATTCTTTTGGGGTGAAATGTCAGATATCAAATATGTCTAACTGGTCCATTGTATCATATAAAGCTTGTGTTTCCTTGATAATTTTCTATTTGGTTGATCTATCCATAGGTGTGAGTGGGATATTGAAGTCTCCCACTATTATTCTGTTACTTTATTTTCGCCTTTGATGCTTGTTAGCATTTGCCTTAAGTACAGAGGTACTTCTATGTTGGGTGCATATATATTTATAATTGTTATATCTTCTATCTTCTTCTTGGATTGAGAGTTTGATCATTAGTGTCCTTCTTTGTCTCTTTTCATGGTCTTTATTTCAAAGTCTATTTTATTGATGTGAGTATTGCTACTCCTGCTTTCTTTTGGTCTCCATTTGCATGAAATATCTTTTTCTAGCCCTTCACCTTCTGTCTGTATGTGTTCCTTGACTGGAGGTGGATCTCTTGTAGACAGCCTATATAGGGGTTTTGTTTTTGTATACATTCAGCCAGTCTTTGCATTTTGGATGGGGCATTTAACCCATTTACATTTAAGGTAATTATTGATAAGTATGATCCTATTGCCATTTACTTTGTTGTTTTGGTTTCAAGTTTATCAACCTTTTCTGTGTTTCCTGTTTAGAGAAGACCCTTTAGCATTTGTTGAAGAGCTGGTTTGGTGGTGCTGAATTCTCTCAGCTTTTGCTTGTCTGTAAAACTTTTGATTTCTCCCTCATATTTGAATGAGATCCTTCTAGGTACCATAATCTCGGTTGTAGGTTTTTCTCTTTCATCATTTTAAGTGTGTCCTGCCATTCTCTTCTGGCCTGAAAAGTTTCTATTGAAAGATCAGCTGTTATCTTTATGGGTATCCCTTTGTGAGTTATTTGTTGATTTTCCCTTGCTGCCTTTAATATTTGCTCTTTGTGTTGGATTTTTGTTAGTTTGATTAGTATGTGTCCTGGGATGTTTCACCTTGGGTTTATCCTGTTTGGGACTCTCTGAGTTTCTTGGACCTCCGTGGCTATTTTCTTCCTCATTGTAGGGAAGTTTTCAACTATTATCTCCTCAAGAATGTTTTTCATGCCCTTTCATTTTGTCTTCTTCTTCTGGGACTCCTATTATTCAAATGGTGTGGTGTTTAACTTTGTCCCAGAAGTCTCTGATGTTGTCCTCATTTTAATTCTTTTCTCTTTTTTTCCTCTCTGCCTTATTAATTTCCACCATTCTGTCTTCTATCTCACTTATCCTTTCTTCTTCCTTAGTTATTTACTTTTGGTTCCCTCCAGAGTGCTTTTGACCTCAGTTATTGCATTATTCATTATTGACTGACTCTTTATTTCTTCTAGGTCCTTGTTAGACATTTCTTGCCTCTTCTCAATTCTTGTCTCTAGTCTATTTATCTGTAACTCCATTTTGTTTTCAATATTTTGGATCATCTTTACTCTCATTACTCTGAATTCTTTTTCAGATAAACTCCCTATCTCCTCTTCTTTTGTTTGGTTTGGTGAATATTTATCATGTTCCTTTACCTGCTGAATACTTATTTCCCTTTTCATTTTGTTTAGATTGCTGTGTTTGGGGAGTGCTGTGTTTGGGGTAGGCTGGAAGTTTGTGGTTCCTCTTTATTTTGGAACCTGCTCCCTGTGGCTGGGGTTGGACTAGTGGCTTGTCAAGGTTTCCTGGTTAGGGAAGCTTGTGTCCATGTTCTGGTGGGTGGAGCTGGAATGCTTCCCTCTGGAGTGCAATGAAGTGACCAGTAGTGACTTTTGGGGTGTCTATGGGTTTGGTAAAGCTTTGAGCAGCCTGTCTTTTAATGCATAGGGTTGTATTCCTGCTTTGCTGAAGAGTTAGCATGGTATGTCTTGCTCAGGAACTTTTTGGTTCTTGGGTGGAGCTTGGTTTCAGTATAGGTATGGGGGCTTTTGGATGAGCTCTTGTCTATTAATGTTCCCTGGAATCAGGAGTTCTCTGATGTTCTCAAGTTTTGGAGTTAAGCCTCCTGCCCCTGGCTTTCAGTCCTTCTCTTACAGTAGCCTCAAGATTTCTCAATCCATATAGCATAGATGTTAAAACATCTAGGTTAATGGTGAAACAATTCTCCACAGAGAGGGACACCCAGAGAGATTCACAGAGTTAAATAAAGAAGAGAAGAAGGAGGAGGGAAATAGTGGTGACCAGGAGGAGAAGAAGGGGAGTCAGAAGGGGAGAGAGCAATCTAGCCAGTAACCAATTCCCTAAGTGTTCTTCACAGCCCGGAACACCCAGAGAGATTCACAGATTTAAGTAGAAAAGAGATGAGGGAGGAAGGAGCTAGAGGTAACCTGGGGAGAAAAAGGAGAGCCAATGGGGAAAGAGCAATCAAGCCGTTAATCATCTCTCTAAGTGAAAATAGATACTGAAGATTAGATTCTTAAAGATACAAAATTGATAACAAATACCAAAAAGTGAAGATTAAAAATTCTAGAATAGAGGTTAGACTCTCAGAAATACAATATAAAAAATACAAAACAAAATCAATCACAAAAATTTATATATATATATATATATATATATATATATAT
>SJYW01041902.1:102342-133196 GCA_006410735.1 Raphicerus campestris | reverse complement strand
AAACTAGATCACTTTCTAACACCACACACAAAAATAAACTCAAAATGGATTAAAGATCTAAACGTAAGACCAGAAACTATAAAACTCCTAGAGGAGAACATAGGCAAAACACTCTCTGACATACATCACAGCAGGATCCTCTATGATCCACCTCCCAGTATACTGGAAATAAAAGCAAAAATAAACAAATGGGATCTAATTAAAATTAAAAGCTTCTGCACAACAAAGGAAACTATAAGTAAGGTGAAAAGACAGCCTTCTGAATGGGAGAAAACAATAGCAAATGAAGCAACTGACAAACAACTAAATAGCTCTTTTAAAGTTAGGCTATATTGAGATTTACAGAAAAAGTTTGCAAAAATAGTCAGGCTTTCCCGATAGCTCATTTGGTAAAGAATTTGCCTGCAAGGCAGGAGACCCTGGTTCAATTCCTGGGTCGGAAGATCCACTGGAGAAGGGATAGGCTACCCACTCCAGTATTCTTGGTCTTCCCTGGTGGCTTAGCTGGTAGAGACCTGGAGAAGGAGAAAGGCTACTCACCCCAGTATTCTGGCCTAGAGAATTCCATGGAGTTGCAAAGAGTCAGACATGAATGAGTGACTTCCACTTGCAAAAGTAGTACAGAGAGTTCCTGAATACCTCTGATCCAGTTTCCCCAATTATTAGCAAATTACATTACTAAAACATATTTATCAAAACTAAGAAACTTTTAATGCTTCATAATTATTAACTGCTACTTCATTTATTTGAATTTTAACAGCGTTCAGTTAATGTCCTTTTTCTTTTAGTGAGGGTAAACCAGGGGAAAATGTGTTTAGTTGCCATATGCTCCCAGTCTCCTTTGGTCTGTTATAATTTCTCATTCTTTTTATTTCTTTTGCTATGACTTCCTTAAAGCACCCTGACCAAACAGTCTGCAGAATGCCCACAATCTGAGTATGTCTAATTTTTTTTTCAAGACTAGACTGTGGTTTTAAATTTTTGGATATGAATCTGGAAACTTAAAACACTAAAATGTCATTCCATCTACATGACATGTCATAATCATGTAATGATAATATGATATAATATGATATTCATATAACACCAGTGATTATAAGTTTCATAATAAGAGTCAGTGAAATGGTAATTATGGGACACATATTTTACCTGAGATATACACTTATATACATTTACCATTATAATTAAACTGTGTATTTATAATGAAACTGTCAATTGTCAGGGAGGTTTATGTTACTTGTATTACAGCAAAATTTTTTTTTTCTTAATTAAAAAGTAATCTGACAAGTCTCTCTGTGGCAAAGCTGAATTTTTAAATACTGGTAAGAAAAGTTTAATCTGGAGAACATTTTATTTTATTGGAAAGGATAGTTTGTCTCCCAATGGAAAAGTGTTGATTGCTTTTCCCTCCTAACTTTGGAAGAATGCCAGGTTTAAAATTACTTTTATTGCCATTTTTATTTTAACTCTGTCCCCTTGCTAAAGAAAGAATAATAAAAATAAATTGTGGAGTTTGGAAATGTCTGTAAAGGAAAAACTAGTCAACAAAAGAGTGACTGGCAATGTTCATCTGAAATGTTACATCACATTTTGAAACAAAGGATCATGTTCTGTCAGATCATCTGGAAGCTGCAGACAGTATATTTGAGGTAAACTTGATTCTGATGTTGTGGCTGAATGAATATTATCCTCTCAACTCAAAATCTGAGTTAAATAGATATCTAACATCATATTATATNAAAGGATCATGTTCTGTCAGATCATCTGGAAGCTGCAGACAATATATTTGAGGTAAACTTGATTCTGATGTTGTGGCTGAATAAATATTATCCTCTCAACTCAAAATCTGAGTTAAATAGATATCTAACATCATATTATATCATTAAACATCATTTAAATTCTGAGTTGAAAGGATCTTAAAACACATTTCACCTAATCCTCCCATTTTGCAGGCGAACAGACATGAAATGTTAAATGACTTAGCATAGCTCACCTAAGTATGTTGGGTTAGCTAAGTGGAAAAATCAATTATATTACAATACCCTACCTTCACGTATTAGATAAATATAGATGTGTAAATATGTTTATGAACCTTACAGATATTTGATTTTTATCATATAAATTATATTTAAGTTAAAACTCTTTCAGGGTTGATGAAGTAATTTAGATTTCTAAAATTCACGCATTTTCAGTATTTCAGGAGAGAATTTCATTGGCTTGGCATTTTACAGTTATTCAAGCTCTGTAAATAAAGGAAGAAAAAACAGCATAATTTTATGTTTAGAAATACAATAATTAGAATAGAAAGTATTATTATAAAATAATTAGATCATATCATTACAAAAATTGCATCTAAGCCAGCCTGACTGACTTTATTTCCTTCTTTTTTAACCTAAACACATTTTGAAGACTATAGAAAATAATAGCATCTGACATCTAATCATCTAATTATCATGATGTTCTTAATAGTTAGGGATTTCTCATTACATATACTATAACAGATCACTAAAATTTAAATATTTATAGTGGACCTGCTCATGTTAGTAGCATGGCAGCTGCTGCTTAACATCAAAACCAACACTGACAGTTGCCATTTGATTGTCAGTTTTTATTTCTGAGCAATACAGCTGTGGTACTGTTGTAATTAGAATTTGTTGTTGTTGTTCAGTTGCCCAGTTGTGTCCAACTCTTTGCAACCCCTGGCATGATGTATTGCATCATGCCAGGCTCCCCTGTCCCTCACCATCTGCCAGAGTTTGCCCAAGTTCATCTTCATTGCATCAGTGATACCGTCCAGCCATCTCATCCTCTGATGCTCCCTTCTCCTTCTCCCCTCAATCTTTTCCAGAATCATGGACTTTTCCAATGAGTTGTCTGTTTGTGTCACATGACCAAAATTTTGGAGTTTCAGCATCAGTCCTTCCAGGGAGTATTCAGGGTTGATCTTCCTTAAGATTGACAGGTTTGATCTCCTTGCTATCCAAGGGACTTTCAGGAGTCTTCTGCAGCCAGCACTAGAGTTCGAAGGCATCAGTTCTTTGGTGCTCTGCCTTCTTTACAGTCAGCTCTTACAACCACACATGACCAATGGGACAACCATGGCCTTGACTACATGGACCTTTGTTGGCAGAGTAATGTCTCTGCTTTGCAGCACACTCTCTAGGTTTGTCATTGCTTTCCTGCCAAGAAGCAATCATCTTCTCATTTCATGGCTGCAGTTGCCATCCACAGTGATTTTGGAGCCCAAGAAATTGGACAGTGCTTCTACCTTTTCCCCTTCTATTTGCCATGCAGTAATGGGGGCAGATCGGAGAAGGCAATGGCACTCCACTCCAGTACTCTTGCCTCGCAAATCCCATGGATGGAAGAGCCTGGTAGGCTGCAGTCCCTGGGGTCACTAGGAGTTGGACACGACTGAGCGACTTCTCTTTCACTTTTCACTTTCATGCATTGGAGAAGGAAATGGCAACCCACTCCTGTGTTCTTGCTTGGAGAGTCCCAGGGATGGCAGAGCCTGGTGGGCTGCCGTCTCTCGGGCCGCACAGGGTTGGACACAACTGAAGCGACTTAGCAGCAGCAGCAGCAGTAATGAGGGTGGATACCATTATCTTAGGTTTTTTGTTTGTTTGTTTGTTTTTTAGTCTTAAGCCATCTCTTTCACTCTTCTTCACTCTCATCAAGAGGCTCTTCAGTTCCTCTTCACTTTCTGCCAGTAGAGTGGTGTTGTCTGCATATCTGAGGTTGTTGGTATTTCTCCCACTTATCTTGATTCCAGCTTGTAACTCATCCAGCCTGGCGTTTCTCATGATGTGCTCAGCATATAGGTTAAGCAAGCAGGGTGACAGCAGAGAGCCCCGTCTATTCCATGGCAGCTGCTAGCTAACATCAGTACCGGCACTGGCAGTTTGCCATCTGATTGTCATTGTTGTTTCTTCTTTTTTTCCTGAGCAATGCAGCTGTGGTACTGTTGTAATTAGAACTTTTCTTTAGCATTTGCCATTTGAATCTTGTCTTTCCTCCCTAGTAATGCTTTTAATATAATTATAAATTTTTATTTATATTTTGTAAAAGAAATCGAAAGGTGGTGTGGGTACATGTGTGTGTATTCTTTGAAATTATCTCAGGAATTATGAGAATAATTTTAACCCTTAGTTAAAATTATTAAGTGGTAAGATTATTTGGCTTTGTAGACTTATAAAGTCAAATATTATATGAAAGGAATATGATTATATTTCAAAAAGCTGTAAAGTTACAAAACATTTGAAGCTTACTTCTAAGACACAATAACACTTTTTTTTTTCTTTTTAACATTGGTAAGGTACTCAATGGGCATCCCTCATAGCTCAGTTGGTAAAGAATCCGCCTAAAATGCAGAAAACCCCAGTTTGATTCCTGGGTAGAGAAGATCCTCTGGAGAAGGGATAGGCTACTCACTTTAATATTCTTGGGCTTCCCTGATAGCTCAGCTAGTAAAGAATCTGGCTGCATTGTGAGAGATGTGGATTCAGTCCCTGGGTTGGGAAGATTCTCTGGAGAAGGGAAAGACTGCCCACTCCAGTATTCCTGCCTGGAGAATTCCATGGACTGTATAGTCTGTGGGGTCACAAAGAGTCGGACGCTACTGAGCAACCTTCACTTTCAAGGTAATCAGTGACAGAATTTGCTCATTTCCTTCCTTGGCATTAGGGAGAAATTGTACTGTTCACTGAAACGCTGGCTTTGGCAGAACTCTAAGACCATATGCCAAATTAATTAATGTAACTTATATTACCTTTAAAAAATGCATTCTATTTTTCCATCCTTTAAACCTCCAAATGCATACATTCAGAACACTCACACAGATGAATACTATTCACTGTAAAGATCATCAGAAACTGACAGATAATTCCTTAAAAGATAAGCTCATGTTTAAACAAATTTTTACTCACATTCACAAGAAGACCTGGGTGAACAGATGGAGCTGGCATAGTACCCTAAAGGTCAAAACATTCAGACTGGGTAGAGTCAGTGAAGTGAAAGAGGAAGAGTATAGCAGAATTGAGGGTTGTCTGGGGAAAACCCTTGGGTTATATCCTTGCCTCAGTAATGATCTGAGATTGTCAACAGAAAGTTTCCAACTACATCCACCTTTTATGATGATGTATGATGAGAAAAAGAGCCAAAGTACACATTGCAAAGAGGATGTGCTGTTGATATATCTGCATTATTTATCATCTTAATTGTATAGCATTATCTTTATAAAATCAGTATAATGTATCATGTTGACAGAACCAATACAATATTGTAAAGTAATTAGCCTAAAATTAAAATAAATAAATAGAAAAATATTTTTAAAAATTAAAAAAAGAAAGACCTACAAGAAAAGCAAAAATAAAATAAAAACAGGTTAAATAGTTGATACTGTTATTTAGTGATTTTAACTAACACAGGTCATAAACAAATTTTTAGTTATTCTAAGTTTATCTTTGACCAGAAGAAAGTTCTCTCACGCACACACACATACACACACACGTGCATACATAGGTGTCCATTTGGGGTTGACTGTTTTTGCCAGACTTTCATGTCCTTTGATACAGAGTTCACAAGCAAGTAGGAAGAGGGAGTTTGGTTCTGAGAATGTAAATACAGAAAAGCCTCTTGTTTTGCTTCGAAGTTTCTTTATGATATATTCTCTTGTACCAAAGATTAAGAGCAAAGCTGTTGGTAAATAAAACAGAATTGTTTTCACAGAAAATAAAGATATTTTCTCCATAAAGCACATACATAAGGGAGATTTTTGATGCCATGCTTGAGTATTTGATTTAAAATATGATGTTGCCAAATCTCCTATTTGATTCAAGCATCACAACCAGACTTGTATTAACACTAAGGTAATTGTGATTCTTTTTCTTCATTTTCATGTAGACAACTAGCAATTGCCTTTTTAGTAGGAGAAAACTGGAGAAGTAAGAAATCATATTTTTAGAACAACATTTCAGAATGGTTCATCTCTGAATTTATGATTTACATCTGGTTCTAATATTATAAAACCATTTAAAAAAACGACAGTGTGTAAGTTTGTGTTTAAGAAAGTAAGAACAATCCTCTATTAATATCAGTCATTAATTGAATTTTCTACCTATTTCAGAGTTTACTTTAGTGTGCAATTAAGAGTCAGAAATATGATACCAATACATGTAACTATATTTTAGAGGAACTTAACGACAGCAGCTTGATTTGTGGGTTCTCAATAAATATTTTATTTTGCTTCTGAAAGTTTTAGTAATATGTCACAGAAAGTAGTGAGGTAGTTTTAGGTCTCCAAATGTGAATAAGATGATATTATGTGGGAGAAATAAACATTTTTCTCTGAACAATGTTTTGCAATCAAAGCCATTTTAAAAATTTTGAATGGGTCTAATTTCCCATAGCACTCTCTGCTGCTGCTGCTAAGTTGCTTCAGTCGTGTCCAACTCTGTGCGACCCCATATACGGCAGCCCACCAGGCTCCCCCATCCCTAGGATTCTCCAGGCAAGAGTACTGGAGTAGGGTGCCGTTGCCTTCTCCAATGCGTAAAAGTGAAAAGTCAAAGTGAAATCGCTCAATCGTGTCTGACTCTTAGTGACCCCATGGACTGCAGCCCACCAGGCTCCTCCGTTCATGGGATTTTCCAGGCAAGAGTACTGGAGTGGGGTGCCATTGCCTTCTCCAATAGCACTCTTTACTAATACTTATTCCTTATCTTTACAGTCTTCAAAAGTCTGTTCTCTAATTTTCCTATATATTTGGGAAGTCAGTAGGTCTTTCCTCACTGCTCAAGAACTTTGAAAAATATTTATAATAACTTCATTCACAGTAATTGGACACGAAAAAGCAAAATGTTCAATTGGTGTCTCAACAAAGAGACTAATATAATTTGCATGGGTAACATCACTACTATTTTGTTTAATTTCCATATGCCATCTGCAAGACTGAATAAGTTGGGTGCTGAGTGCAACAAAACACAATTTGATTGTTTTCCTTTCTCTGAAAATGTGTTACCTCTACCTAGATTGAACACCTGGGATGCCATGACTTCATTGATCAAAAGGTGAAAAGTTCTCTGGTCACATTGATTCCTAAAATCCTCTCAGTTTGTAATTAATATGACTGCTTTAGTGTACTTCTATAAATTAACATTCATTTTTCTAGAGCACTTTGAGCTGTTTCTTGCAATAGAAAAGGTAGAGAAACTTTCTATTCATTTTGTTATCATTTTACATCTGAAAGTTTTACCTTATTACAAAATTTACCAATTGCCAGAAGCTCTGGGAGGAGCTGGGGAGAATAAGAAAATGGAATTGTAGTCTTAAAAGGCCCTTCTTAAATAGTAACATCCTGAGGAGTATTGACATTCTTTAGGCTCAGCAGGTATTCTGACTGATATATTCTTTCATAAAATGCTTTGGTCAAGTAAAATGCCAAAGTTTCCTTGGAAACAATCTCTGAGATGATCACCCCCATGCAGGCAGTTTACTGATGAGTGTAACATTACTTGGAACATTACTATAAGGGAATGACAGAAGCAGAGTGATATAGCAACCAGTAAAATAGTCATACAGTGACCACAGTGATGATGTCAACAGGGGGAGTCATAGAGCTGTCATAAGTGTCATAATTTCCAGTATTATTCCATAATTTCCAGTGTCGTAATTTCCAGTATTGTCCNTAGCAACCAGTAAAATGGTCATACAGTGACCACAGTGATGATGTCAACAGGGGGAGTCATAGAGCTGTCATAAGTGTCATAATTTCCAGTATTATTCCATAATTTCCAGTGTCGTAATTTCCAGTATTGTCCAGTCATTGACAAATTCAAACACAGAGACGTGGTGTAAACTTAGGTGAAAGTTAAAGTCACTCAGGCCTGTCTGACTCTTTGCAACCCCATGGACTATACACTCCATGGAATCCTCGAAGCCAGAATACTGGAGCATGTAATTTTTCCCTTCTCCTGGGGATCGTCCCAACCCAGGGATTGAACGCAGGTCTCCCATATTTCAGGCAGATTCTTCACCAGCTGAGCCATAAGGGAAGCCACAAAGGAAGAAATAGTTTAGGCAGGTCCAACTGGCAAAGGGTAATTTCTAACAGGGACTCTACTCTGAACTGTCCATAATCACTTTTATGGATATTTGGCTCCTGNAGCATGTAGCTTTTCCCTTCTCCTGGGGATCTTCCCAACCCAGGGATTGAACACGGGTCTCCCATATTTCAGGCAGATTCTTTACCAGCTGAGCCATAAGGGAAGCCACAAAGGAAGAAATAGGTTAGGCAGCTCCAACTGGCAAAGGGTAATTTCTAACAGGGACTCTACTCTGAACTGTCCATAATCACTTTTATGGATATTTGGCTCCTGAGGAGCTAAATACAGCATCTGCTATAATTCATCAATTACACTCTTTAGATGCATTTGTTCCATAGAGCAAGGTATATAGGGGAACCTTATAACTTGGAAAGGGTAGATGCATCTTTAGGTTATCGGGGCTACTTGAAATCCCTTCACTGAAATTGGTCTCAAATTCTCAATAAATGTTTATTTTCTCCCTCTTCCATCATGTGTTCAAGATTTCCCTTGCCCTAGGCTACCGTTATTTTAACTTACATGGCTTACATAATGAACTGTTTAATACCCTAATCAATAAAATGTCTGAGTTTCTGATTTCTCCTCAAGCTCTGTCAGTGGCACTTGACCGTTTTTAGTCAAAATTGACTTGAAATATCTCCTGCTTTTAGATACATGCTTATCTTATGTGCTTAGTTGTATTTAGTTTGCTCTTCTAGCTTCAGAGAAAATCTATCAGGACCAAAAAGACAGAATGACCAAAAAATTAATATATAGAAGGGTCAACATACTGTTTCTGAATTTGTGATAACAGCCACATATTAACATATCATAATCTATACATTTTAGCTGCTGGAGAAAGAAATGGCAACCCACCCCAGTATTCTTGCCTGGAAATTTCCATGGACAGAGGAGCCTGGCAGGCTACAGTTCATAGGGTCACAAAGAATTAGACATGAGTGAGTAAATGAGCACACATATATAACACCATTCTCATATGNAAAGAAATGGCAACCCACCCCAGTAGTCTTGCCTAGAAATTTCCATGGACAGAGGAGCCTGGCAGGCTACAGTTCATAGGGTCACAAAGAATTAGACATGAGTGAGTAAATGAGCACACATATATAACACCATTCTCATATGTTAAACAAAATTTCAGAAATGGGGGCCTGATTGAAATGGGCATTCATTTGGAGTGTGTTAGAACTGCAGCCCAGGAGACACAATTCAAAGAAACATTTGAATTGTCTTCTGCTAGACTACAAAATGGAAGAAGTTTATATAGGCAAAATTTGTAAGGCCACAATTAGTCACATGAATTGTTTTCAAGATTTATAATTGGAACTGTCAAGGAGTAAGGGTATTTGTTCAGCAATGAAATGTTGGAATCCAAAATGACTGAAAAGTCACAGAGGGAATGACCTTGAGCCCACAAGGTTACAGATAGCAAAAGTTGTTTTAAAAATGGCTGGTATTCTTGGGTTTAGTATAGTCCACAGAAAATTCAAGTTCTCAAGTGGTACAAGGACACGTCTGAGACAGTGGCTACCTGACCCAGTTTTGTATGGCTGAACTATGATTACTCTATTATGACTTTAATTTTTCATCACATTTAACAACAACAAAAAAAATCACAATGAAGTATAAAAATTTTAAGTGATATTTATTATGAAGGAAGGAGCTGAAGAAAGGTAGCATACTAAAATTAATACTCTGAAATCTCAAATGGGAACTGGAAGGCCAATTTAGATGTTTTCTGAAGACGTTCACTTGGCAAGTTGCTTTGTATTTATTTTTTAATTGAAATATAATTGCCAAATATATTAGTTTTAGGTATACATCACAGTGATCAAATCTGTAAAAACATTTTGAAATGGTCACCACAATAAGGCTAGTTAACCTCTGTCACCATCAGTAAGTTCAGTTCAGTGGCTCAGTCATGTCTGACTCATTGCAACCCCATGGACTACAGCACCCCAGGCCTCCCTGTCCATCACCAACTCCAGTAGATTACTCAAATTCATGTCCATTGGGTCGGTGATGCCATCCACCCATCTTATCCTCTGTTGTTTCCTTCTCTTCTCGCCTTCAATNCCCATGGACTACAGCACCCCAGGCCTCCCTGTCCATCACCAACTCCAGTAGATTACTCAAATTCATGTCCATTGGGTCGGTGATGCCATCCACCCATCTTATCCTCTGTTGTTTCCTTCTCTTCTCGCCTTCAATCCTTTCCAGTATCAGGGTCTTTCCCAATGAGTCAGCTCCTTTCATCAGGTGTCCAAAGTATTGGAGTTTCAACTTCGGCTTCAGCATCAGTCCTTCCAATCAACACTCAGGACTGATCTCCTTCAGAATGGACTGGTTGGATCTCGTTGGAGTCCAAGGGACTCTCAAGAGTCTTCTCCAACATCACAGTTCAAAAGCATCAATTCTGTCATCATACAAAGTTATTAAAATATTATTTACTATATTTTCTATGTTATATATTACTTTAAGTTCCTTTTTTTTCTATTCTGATTGAATGATATCCACTACCCTATCTTCTAGATTGCTGACCCATTCTTCTATTTCATTTAATGTACTGTTGATTCCCTCTAGTGTATTTTTCACTTCAGTTATTATAAACTTCATCTCTGATTGTTTCTTTTTTATATATATTTTATAACTCTTTGTTGTCCTCCTTGTGTTCATTCATTGTTCTCCTGAGTGCAGTAAGGTAATGATCTTTATCATCATCACTTTTGATTTTTTATCAGGTAGATCATTTATCTCTACTGGAAAATCCCATGGACAGAGGAGCCTGGTGGACTGCAGTCCATGGGATTGTGAAGAGCTGGACACGACTGAGCGACTTCACTTTCACTTTTCACTTTCATGCATTGTAGAAGGAAATGGCAACCCACTCCAGTATTCTTACCTGTAGGGGGTTCCATCTATGGGGTCACACAGAGTTGGACACGACTGAAATGACTTAGCAGCAGCAGCAGCAGGAATGGGTTGCCATGCCCTCTTCCTGGGGACCTTCTCAACCCAGGGATCGAATCCAAGTCTTCCACATTCCATGTGGATTCTTTACTGTCTGAGTCACCAGGGAAGGCCACATCAGTAAGGTCTTTTTTTCTGAGATTTTGTCTTGTTTTTCCTCTGAAACATATATCTTTATTTCCTCATTCTTTTTGGCTCTCTGTATTTGTTTCAAGTGTTAAACAAAACAGCTGCCTCTCTCAGTCTTGAAGGAGTAGCCTTATTTAGGTGATAATTCTGGTTGTTCCTCCTTTTCTTTGTTGTGGGTTGTCTCTCAGATCTTTGTTGCTTCAATTCCTCATGATTTATTCTTGATATGCTCCTTTTGTTAGGATTTTGCCTATAGGAGTCTCATTTAATACCTAGTTTCAGGCTGATTGGATGCCAGACCTTCAGGAAGCTGCTGTTAACACTTGCAGATACAAACAGTCCAGTGAGGCTTCAGTCCTAATCCCTGCTGGCCTTCAGGCCAGGAGATAATGGAGGTGTCACCTGGGCAATAGTGCAAAATAAGGAAGTCTTCTGGCCAAGGTACAAGGCCCTTTCTGGGCAATCTCTGAGCTGTAACAGACCAAGGAAGTGCATAAAGATGGTGTCTTCCTCAGTTTATTCTCTGGAAGCACTTCCTTAGCCTCTACATGTGAGGGAAGCTTGGAGACTTCGCTTCAGCATGAGGGTAAGTAAACAAACCTTATTCTCTGGAAGACTTGGTTGTGTTTGACTGTGCTGTTTTCACAGTGCCCTGTTGATTGTAGCCTGCCAAGAATTTTTTTTTTTAATTGATTGTTATAGTGTCAAAGAGCTCAGGAATTCCAGCCCCCTTGTGCTGGGGTCCAGCCCTGGTGGATCCAGGGAATTCGAAGCAGGGGCGGTGTTGGCGTCTGAGGAATTAATTGCTTAATTAAAGATATGGAAGGAGATTAGAAAGAAATAGTGAACTAGGAAAATAAGTGGAGAAAAGATTCTGAATAACTTGGTTTACATGGAAAACCAATAAAACTCCAAGATAAGGAGTTTGCACCACCTACGTAGGCCACCAGTGCCTGCTTGAATAGCGGATGGTGCCCCACCTTGGGCTCCCTCTCACGTGGGTCTTAGAAGCCAGGGCAAGTAAGTAGACATGGCAAGCCTCTACGTTCCAGATGGGAATTCAGCCAGAAAAGAAGAGGATGAGAAAAGATCACATAAATGAGTCCTATTGGATAGGAGAGGAGAAAAAGAAAGTAGAGGAAGGTTTTAAACTTGATCAAGACCATTTATCATTATTTTTACCTTCAAAGATTGGGTTTATGTTATCTGGTTTAAAATTATTTTAAATTGCCTCATCGAATGTGACAAGTATCAATTTCCCTTTTCTTCCTGAAGTGTAATAGTTTTAGCTTTTATGTTTAGGTTAGTAACAATTTTAAAATTCATTTTATTGAGATATAGTTGAAGTATAATATTATGCTCATTTCTTCTATACAACAAATTTATTCTGTTATACATATACACATTATTTTTCATATTCTTTCCATTATAATTTATCACAGGATGTTTTGAGTTTAATTTTTTTTATTTTTAGTTGAATAATAATGGCAGAGTATTCTGTTTCTGACAAACATCCATATGAATCAGTCATGAAGATACATATGTCTCCTCCCTCTTAAAACTCCCTCCCACTTTCCTCCCCATTGTACACCTCTAGGTTGTTACAGAGCACTGATTTGAGTTCCCTGAGTTATACTGGAAATACCACTGGCTATCTATTTTACATATGTTAATGTATGTTTCCATGTTACTCCCTCCTTTCATCTCTCTCCTTTCTCCCACCCGCAATAGGTCCATAAGTCTCTTCTGTAAGCCTGTATCACAGGATATTGAATATAGTTCTTGTACTATACACTGGGACCTTGTTGTTTATCCACTCTATATATAATAGTTTGCATCTGCTAATCTCAAACTCCAAATCCATTGCTCCTTCAGCATCCTTTCTCTTTGCAACCATAGGTCTCTTCTCTATGTCTATGCATCTTTTTCTGTTTCATAGATACGGTCATTTGTGTCATATTTTAGATTCCACATATAAATGATACCATATGGTATTTATCTTTCTCTTTCTGACTTACTTCACTTAGTATGATGATCTCTAGTTCCATTCATGTTGCTGCATATGGCATGATTTAATTCTTTTTTTATAACTGAGTAGTATTCCACTCTATATATGTACCATATCTTTATCTATTCATCTATCAATGGATACTTAGGTTGTTTCTATGTCTTGGCTCTTGTATATAGTGCTGCTATAAGCAAACGAGTATATGTATCTTTGTAAATTATAATTATTATTTTTTTCTGGATATGTGCCCAGAAGTGTGATTTCTGGATCATATGGAAATTACTTTTATTTTTTGGAGGAACTTCCATGCTGTTTTCCATAGTGGCTATGCCAGTTTACATTTCCACCAACAATGTAGAAGGATTTTCTTTTTTTACACTCTCTCCAACATGTGATATTTTTAGATTTTTAAATTGTAGTCATTCTGACCAGTGTGAAGTGGTACTTTATTGTAGTTTTCATTTGCATTTCTCTAATAATTAGTGATATTGAGCATTATTTCATGTACCTTTAGGCACATATGGATGGTACAGGGCAGGTGGAGGGAAGGGGGTTCAGGATGGAGAACACGTGTATACCTGTGGTGGATACATGTTGATGTATGGCAAAATCAATACAATATTGTAAAGTAATTAATCTCCAATTAAAATAAATAAATTTATACTAAAAAAGACAACATCTTCTTTGGAGCAATTGGTCAATGACATTTGAGTTAAGGTTTTTTGCATGGTATGGAGAGTCAAGTTTTATTATTTTCCATCCTGTTATCCCACAGAGTGGGCTTACCTGATAGCTCAGTTGGTACAGAATCCACTTGCAATGCAGGAGATCCCAGTTTAATTCCTGGGTCAGGAAGATCTGCTGGAGAATGGATATGCTGCCCACTCCAGTATTCTTGGGCTTCCCTTGTGGCTCAGCTGGTAAGAATCTGCCTGCAATGTGGGAGACCTGAGTTCCATCTATGGGTTGGGAGGATCCCCTGGAAAAAAGAAAGGCTACCACTCCAGTATTCTGGCCAGGAGAATACCATGAACTGCATACTCCATGGGGTCGCAAAGAGTTGGACAAAACTGAGCAAATTTCACTTAGTCATCTCACAGAGTATATGGAAACACTCTGATTTCTGACTGAATTTCTTTGATACCATACATACATTTACATATATTGCCTCTATATAATTATAAACATTGTACGATACTATAATTTTTAGCAGCTGTATAAAAAGCAGAGAAATTGCTTTACCAACAAAGGTCTATCTAGTCAAAGGTATGTTTTTGTTCAGTAATCATAGATGGAGGTGAGAGTTGGACTATAATGAAAGCTGAGTGCTGAAGAATTGATGCTTTTGAATTGTGGTGTTGAAGACTCTTGAGAGTCCCTTGGACTCCAAGGAGATCAAACCAATCAATTCTAAATGAAATCAGTCCTGGGTATTCATTGGAAGTAAGGACTGATGTTAAAGCTGAAAACTTCATTTTTTTGGCCACCTGATGAGAAGCACTGGCTCATTAGAAAAGACCCTGATGCTGGGAAAGACTGAAGGCAGGAGGAGAAGAGTATGACACAGGATGTGATGTTTGGATGGTGTCACCTACTCGATGGATATAAATTTGAGCAAGCTCTGGGAGATAGTGATAGACAGGGAAGGCTGGCATGCTGCAGTCCATTGGGTTGCAAAGAATCAAACATGACTGAGTGACTGAACTGAAGTGTTGATTATTAAAGAAATAATTATTAGGGACAAATTTTTGTCAGCAAAAAAAGACCAAGAGCCAACGAGCCTACTGTGCCTCAGATCAGTTCAGTTCAGTTCAATCGCTCAGTCGTGTCCGATGCTTTGCGATCCCATGAATCACAGCATGCCAGGCCTCCCTGTCCATCACCAACTCCTGGAGTTCACTCAGATTCATGTTCATCGAGTCAGTGTTGCCATCCAGCCATCTCATCATCTGTCATCCCCTTCTCCTCCTGCCCCCAATCCCTCCCAGCATCAGAGTCTCTTCCAATGAGTCAACTCTTTGCATGAGGTGGCCAAAGTACTGGAGTTTCAGCTTTAGCATCATTCCTTCCAAAGAAATCCCAAGGCTGATCTNACCAACAATGTAGAAGGATTTTCTTTTTTTACACTCTCTCCAACATGTGATATTTTTAGATTTTTAAATTGTAGTCATTCTGACCAGTGTGAAGTGGTACTTTATTGTAGTTTTCATTTGCATTTCTCTAATAATTAGTGATATTGAGCATTATTTCATGTACCTTTAGGCACATATGGATGGTACAGGGCAGGTGGAGGGAAGGGGGTTCAGGATGGAGAACACGTGTATACCTGTGGTGGATACATGTTGATGTATGGCAAAATCAATACAATATTGTAAAGTAATTAATCTCCAATTAAAATAAATAAATTTATACTAAAAAAGACAACATCTTCTTTGGAGCAATTGGTCAATGACATTTGAGTTAAGGTTTTTTGCATGGTATGGAGAGTCAAGTTTTATTATTTTCCATCCTGTTATCCCACAGAGTGGACTTACCTGATAGCTCAGTTGGTACAGAATCCACTTGCAATGCAGGAGATCCCAGTTTAATTCCTGGGTCAGGAAGATCTGCTGGAGAATGGATATGCTGCCCACTCCAGTATTCTTGGGCTTCCCTTGTGGCTCAGCTGGTAAGAATCTGCCTGCAATGTGGGAGACTGAGTTCCATCTATGGGTTGGGAGGATCCCCTGGAAAAAAGAAAGGCTACCACTCCAGTATTCTGGCCAGGAGAATACCATGAACTGCATACTCCATGGGGTCGCAAAGAGTTGGACAAAACTGAGCAAATTTCACTTAGTCATCTCACAGAGTATATGGAAACACTCTGATTTCTGACTGAATTTCTTTGATACCATACATACATTTACATATATTGCCTCTATATAATTATAAACATTGTACGATACTATAATTTTTAGCAGCTGTATAAAAAGCAGAGAAATTGCTTTACCAACAAAGGTCTATCTAGTCAAAGGTATGTTTTTGTTCAGTAATCATAGATGGAGGTGAGAGTTGGACTATAATGAAAGCTGAGTGCTGAAGAATTGATGCTTTTGAATTGTGGTGTTGAAGACTCTTGAGAGTCCCTTGGACTCCAAGGAGATCAAACCAATCAATTCTAAATGAAATCAGTCCTGGGTATTCATTGGAAGTAAGGACTGATGTTAAAGCTGAAAACTTCATTTTTTTGGCCACCTGATGAGAAGCACTGGCTCATTAGAAAAGACCCTGATGCTGGGAAAGACTGAAGGCAGGAGGAGAAGAGTATGACACAGGATGTGATGTTTGGATGGTGTCACCTACTCGATGGATATAAATTTGAGCAAGCTCTGGGAGATAGTGATAGACAGGGAAGGCTGGCATGCTGCAGTCCATTGGGTTGCAAAGAATCAAACATGACTGAGTGACTGAACTGAAGTGTTGATTATTAAAGAAATAATTATTAGGGACAAATTTTTGTCAGCAAAAAAAGACCAAGAGCCAACGAGCCTACTGTGCCTCAGATCAGTTCAGTTCAGTTCAATCGCTCAGTCGTGTCCGATGCTTTGCGATCCCATGAATCACAGCATGCCAGGCCTCCCTGTCCATCACCAACTCCCGGAGTTCACTCAGATTCATGTTCATCGAGTCAGTGTTGCCATCCAGCCATCTCATCATCTGTCATCCCCTTCTCCTCCTGCCCCCAATCCCTCCCAGCATCAGAGTCTCTTCCAATGAGTCAACTCTTTGCATGAGGTGGCCAAAGTACTGGAGTTTCAGCTTTAGCATCATTCCTTCCAAAGAAATCCCAAGGCTGATCTCCTTCAGAATGGATTAGTTGGATCTGTTTGCAGTCCAGGGACTCTCAAGACTCTTCTCCAACACCACAGTTTAAAAGCATCAATTCTTCAGCACTCAGCCTTCTTCACAGTCCAACTCTCACATCCATACATGACCACACGAAAAACCATAGCCTTGACTAGACAGAAATTAGTTGGCAAAGTAATGTCTCTGCTTTTGAATATGCTATCTAGTTTGGTCATAACTTTTCTTCCAAGGAGTAAGCGTCTTTTAATTTCATGGCTGCAGTCACCATCTGCAGTGATTCTGGAGCCCCCCAAAATAAAGTCTGACACTGTTTCCACTGTTTCCCCATCTATTTCCCTGAAGTATGGGATTGGATGCCATGATCTTCGTTTTCTGAATGTTGAGCTTTAAGCCAACTTTCTCACTCTCCTCTTTCCCTTTCATCAAGAGACCTTTTAGTTCATCTTCACTTTCTGCCATAAGGGTGGTGTCATCTGCATATCTGAGGTTATTGATATTTCTCCTGGAAATCTTGATTCCAGCTTTTGTTTCTTGCAGTCCAGCATTCCTCATGATTTACTCTGAATATAATTTAAATAAGCAAGGTGACAATATATAGCTTTGACCTACTCCTTTTCCTATTTGAAGCCAGTCTATTGTTTAATGTCCAGTTCTAACTGTTACTTCCTGACTAGCATACAGATTTCTCAAGAAGCAGATCAGGTGGTCTGGTATTCTCATCTCTTTCAGAATTTTCCACAGTTTATTGTGATCCACACAGTCAAAAGCGACTGAACTGAACCGAACTGAACTGATCTGAGGCACAGTAGGCTTGTTGGCTCCCAGTATTTTTTGCTGACTATGCTTTGGCATAGTCAATAAAGCAGAAATAGATGTGTTTTTTTCTTTTCCTGGAACTCTCTTGCTTTTTCCATGATCCAGTAGATGTTGACAATTTGATCTCTGGTTCCTCTGCCTTTTCTAACACCAGCTTAAACATCAGGGAATTCAAGGTTCATGTATTGCTGATGCCTGGCTTGGAGAATTTTGAGCATTACTTTACTAGCATGTGAGATGAATGCAATCGTGTGGTAGTCTGAGCATTCTTTGGCATTGCCTTTCTTTGGGATTGGAATGAAAACGTACATTTTCTAGTCCTGTGGCCACTGCTGAGTTTTCCAAATATGCTGGCATATTGAGTGCAGCACTTTCACAGCATCATCTTTCAGGATTTGAAATAGCTCAAGTGGAATGCCATCACCTCCACTAGCTTTGTTCATAGTGATGCTTTCTAAGGCCCACTTGACTTCACATTCCAGGATGTCTGGCTCTAGATGAGTGATCACATCATCGTGATTATCTGGGTCATGAAGATCTTTTGTGTATAGTTCTTCTGTGTATTTTTGCCACCTCTTCTTAATGTCTTCTGCTTCTGTTAGGTCCATACCATTTCTGTCCTTTATTGAGCCCATCTTTGCATGAAATGTTCCCTTGGTATCTCTAATATTTTTGAAGAGATCTCTAGACTTTCCCATTCTGTTCTTTTCCTCTATTTCTTTGCATTGATTACTGAAGAAGGCTTTCATATCTCTTCTTGCTGTTTTTTGGAACTCTGCATTCATATGCTTATATCTTTCCTTTTCTCCTTTGTTTTTCATCTCTCTTATTTTCAGTTATTTTTTAAGGTCTCACCAGACAGCCATTTTGCGTTTTTGTATTTCTTTTCCATGGGGATATTCTTGATCCCTTTCTCCTGTACAATGTCAGGAACTTCATTCCACAGTTCATCGGGCACTCTATCTATCAGATCTAGGCCCTTAAATCTATTTCTCACTTCCACTGTATAATCATAAGGGATTTGATTTAGGTCATACCTGAATGTCTAGTGGTTTTCCCTACTTTCTTCAATTTAAGTCTGAATTTGCCAATAAGGAGTTCATGGTCTGAGCCACAGTCAACTCCTGGTCTGTTTTTGTTGACTGTATAGAGCTTCTCCATCTTTGGCTGCATAGAATATAATCAATCTGATTTCAGTGTTGACCATCCAGTGATGTCCATGTGTAGAATCTCCTCTTGTGTTGTTGGAAGAGGGTGTTTGCTATGACCAGTGCATTTTCTTGGCAAAACTCTATTAGTCTTTGCCCTGCTTCATTCTGCATTCCAAGGCCAAATTTGCCTGTTACTCCAGGTGTTTCTTGACTTCCTACTTTAGCATTCCAGTTCTCTATAATGAAAAGGACATGTTTTTTGGGTGTTAGTTCTAACAGGTCTTGTAGGGCTTCATTGAACCATTCAACTTCAGCTTCTTCAGCATTACTGGTTGGGGCATAGACTTGGATTACTGTGATATTGAATGGTTTGCCTTGGAAATGAAGAGATCATTCTGTCATTTGAGATTGCATCCAAGTACTGCATATCGAACTCTTCTGTAGATCATGATGGCTACTCCATTTCTTCTGAGGGATTCGTGCCTGCAGTAGTAGTTATAATGGTCATCTGAGTTAAACTCACCCATTCCAGTCCATTTAAGTTCACTGATTCCTAGAATGTCGACATTCACCCTTGCCATCTCTTGTTTGACCACTTCTAATTTGCCTTGATTCATGGACCTGACATTCCAAGTTCGTATGCAATATTGCTCTTTACAGCATTGGACCTTGCTTCTATCACCAGTCACATCCACAGCTGGGTATTATTTTTGCTTTGGCTCCATCCCTTCATTCTTTCTGGAGTTATTTCTCCACTGATCTCCAGTAGCCTTTTGGGCACCTACTGACCTGGGGAGTTCCTCTTTCAGTATCTTTTTATTTTGTCTTTTCATACTGTTCATATGGTTCTCAAGGCAAGAATACTGAAGTGGTTTGGCATTCTTTTCTCCNCCTTTTGAGCACCTACTGACCTGGGGAGTTCCTCTTTCAGTATCTTTTTATTTTGTCTTTTCATACTGTTCATATGGTTCTCAAGGCAAGAATACTGAAGTGGTTTGGCATTCTTTTCTCCAGTGGACCACATTCTGTCAGCCCTCTCCATCATGACCCGCCTGTTTTGGGTTGCCCCATGGGCATGGCTTAGTTTCATTGATTTAGTTAGACAAGGCTGTCGTCCTAGTGTAATTAGATTGACTAGTTTTCTGTGAGTATGGTTTCAGTGTGTCTGCCCTCTGATGCCCTCTTGCAACACCTACCATCTTAGTTGGGTTTCTCTTACCTTGGCTTGAGGTATCTCTTCACAGCTGCTCCAGCAAAGCGCAGCCACTGCTCCTTACCTTTGATGAAGGGTATCTCATCACTGCCACCCTTCTTGACCTTCAACGTAGGATAGCTCCTTTAGGCTGTCCTCTGCCCGTGCAGCCACCTGTACCTCAGAATTTGGCAATAAGGAGTTCATGATCATGCCTCAGATCATGAAGTCCTTATTGCCAAATTCAGACTCAAACTGAAGAAAGTGGGAAAACCACTAAACTATTCAGGTATGACCAAAATCAGATCCCTTGTGATTATACAGTGGAAGTGAGAAATAAATTTATGGGACTAGATCTGATAGACAGAGTACCTGATTAGCTATGGACAGAGGTTTGTGACATTGTACAGGAGACAGGGATCAAGATTATCTCCAAGGAAAAGAAATGCAAAAAAGCAAAATGGCTATATGAGGAGGCCTAACAAATAGCTGTGGAAAAAAGAGAAGCAAAAAGCAAAGGAGAAAAGAAAAGATATAAGCATCTTAATGCAGAGTTCCAAAGAATAGCAAAGAGAGACAAGAAAGCCTTTCTCAGCAATCAATGGAAAGAAATAGAGGAAAATAATGGAATGGGAAAGACTAGAGATCTCTTCAAGAAAGTCAGCGATACCAAGGGAACATTTCATGTGAAGATGAGCTCAATAAAAGACAGGAAAGGTATGGACCTGACATAAGCAGAAGCTATTCAAAAGAGGTAGCAGGAATACACAGAAGAACTTTACAAAAAACATCTTCATGACCCACTTAATTATGGTGGTGTGATCACTGACCTACAGCCAGACATCTTGGAATGTGAAGTCAAATGGACCTTAGGAAGCATCACAAAAAACAAAGCTAGCAGGGGTGATGGAATTCCAGCTGAGCTATTTGAAATCCTAAAAGATGATGCTGTGAAAGTGCTACACTCAATATGCCAGCAAATTTGGAAAACTCAGCAGTGGCCACAGGACTGGAAAAGGTCAGTTTTCATTCCAATCCCAAAGAAAGGCAATGCCAAAGAATGCTCAAACTACTGCACAATTGCACTCATCTCACATGCTAGTAAATTAATGCTCAAAATCCTCCAAGCCAGACTTTAGCAATATGTGAACCATGAACTTCCAGATGTTCAAGCTGGATTTAGAAAAGGCAGAGGAACCAGAGATCAAATTGCCAACATCCACTGGATCATCAAAAAAGCAAGAGAGTTCCAGAAAAACATCTATTTCTGCTTTATTGACTATGCCAAAGCCTTTGACTGTGTGGATCACAATAAACTGTGGAAAAAATCTGAAAGAGATGAGAATACCAGATCACCTGACCTGCCTCTTCAGACACCTATATGCAGGTCAGACAGCAACAGTTAGAACTGGACATGGAACAACAGACTGGTTCCAAATAGAAAAAGGAGTATGTGAAGGCTGTATATTGTCACCCTACTTTTTTAACTTATATGCAGAGTACATCATGAGAAATGCTGGGCTGGAGGAAGCACAAGCTGGAATCAAGATTGCCATGAGAAATATCAATAATCTCAGATTTGCAAATGACACCACCCTTATGGCAGAAAGTGAAGACTAAAAGCCTCTTGATGAAAGTGAAAGAAGTGAGTGAGAAAGCTGGCTTAAAGCTTGACATTCAGAAAACTAAGATCATGGCATTTGGTCCCATCACTTCATGCGAAATAGATGGAGAAACAGTGGAAACAGTGAGAGACTTTATTTTGGGATGCTCCAAAATAACTTCAGATGGTGATTCCAGCCATGAAATTAAAATACACTTACTTCTTGGAAGGAAAGTTATGACCAAGCTAGACAGCATATTCAAAAGCAGTGACATTACTTTGCCCACAAAGATCTGTCTAGTCAAGGCTATGGTTTTTCCAGTAGTCATGTATGGATGTGAGAGTTGGACTATAAAGAAAGCTGAGCACCAAAGAATTGATGTTGTGAATTTTGGTGTTAGAGAAGACTCTTGAGAGTCCCTTGGACTGTATGGAGATCCAGCCATTCCACCCTAAAGGAGATCAGTCCTGGATGTTCATTGGAAGGACTGATGTTGAAGCNGTTGTGAATTTTGGTGTTAGAGAAGACTCTTGAGAGTCCCTTGGACTGTATGGAGATCCAGCCATTCCACCCTAAAGGAGATCAGTCCTGGATGTTCATTGGAAGGACTGATGTTGAAGCTGAAACTCCAGTATTTTGACCACCTGATGTGAAAAGCTGACTCATTTGAAAAGACTCTGATGCTGGGAAATGTTGAGGGCATGAGGAGAAGGGAATGGCAGAAGGTGAGATGGTTTGATGGCATCAGCAACTCAATGGATGTGAGTTTGTATAGGCTCTGGGATTTGGTGTTGGACAGGGAAGCCTGGGGTGCTGCAATTCTTGGGTAGCACAGAGTGGATCACAATCGAGCAACTGAACTGTAATAAACTGAAAATAAAATATTTTCTTTGTGTACTCAGATATTTATCATTACAAAAATTTATTTTTTGTTCTGAAGATTAGAGTTTGTATCTGACATTGTTTTTCTGGTTCTTCCCTGGTGGCTCAGATGGTAAAGAATCTTCCTGCAAAGCAGGAGACCTGGGTTCAGTTCTTGGATTAGGAGGATCCCCTGGAGTATGGAATAGCAACCCACTCCATATTCTTTCCTTCAGAATCCCATGGTCAGTAGCAACTTGGCAGACCTCAGTCCATGGGGTTGCAGAGTCAGACACAACTGAGCAACNCACACACATATATATGTACATATATGTGTGTATGTATGTACATATATGTATATATATGTACAAAAACTTAATCTAAATGAGTTAAGTATGGCTAATTAACATGAATATTACTTTCTAAAACTAGATTGTTGCCAAATTAGCTTAAAGAATTTTAAAACAAAATTTTGATTTGGAAATGCTTGATGTTTTCATATATACTTGTATATATACAGTGGAGTGACAAAACCAATTGTCCTTACATGTCGATATCTAAGAACTCAGCATCTGATCAAACCAAGACTTCTGCAGTGATATGATGAGTATATTGTAGGGCAGAATAGCAACTTCTCTATCACTGTGTTAGAGGGTAAAAAGAATTTTTCCTAAAAGTACAGATTTAATGAGTTGAACAGTGTTGCCTTTTTGCTTGTAAATATCAGTTTTTCTTTTCTTTTTTTTCCCCTTGAAGAAATAGATTTAGTCTAGGTAAGTGTATATGCATGCTCTTATTAGTATTTGTTTTTACTCGCCTACCTTGGAGCTTTAGCATTAATAGTTCTGTCTACCTGAAATACTTTTCTAAATATCTGTATAGCTGACTTCCTTCTCCTTCATGTCATTATTCATGTCATTAATTTCCTTGATTACCATTTTCAAAATTGCAATAGCACACTACAATAGCATTCTGTTCTATAAATTTAACATTTTACTTAATTAACTATTATTTGATTTTAATTAAAATATTACTTGCTTATATATCCTATTTTCATGTTCAGTTTATCTTAAGTAGAATTTTAAGCTCAGGACAGGGAATCCTCCTCTATTTAGTCTTTGTTATATCTGAAGCTTTTACAACAGGTCTTATTTTTGTTGACTATATAGAGATTCTTCATCTTCAGCCACAAGGAATATAATCAGGAACTTCCTGGTGGTCCAATGGCTATGTCTCACACTCCCAATGCAGGGTTCTCAGGTTCAGTCTTTGGTGGGGGAACTAGATCCCACATGCCATCCCACATGCCACATGTCATTGGCATGCCATGACAGACGAGCCTGGTAGGCTGCAGTCCATGGGATCGCTAAGAATTGGACATGACTGAACGACTTAACTTTCACTTTTCACTTTCATGCATTGGAGAAGGAAATGGCAACCCATTCCAGTGTTCTTGCATGGTGAATTCCAGGGATGGAAGAGCCTGGTGGGCTGCCTGCCGTCTATGGGGTCGCACAGAGTTGGACATGACTGAAGTGACTTAGCAACAGCAGCAGCAGCAGCAATCCTAAAGGAACAAATTTCCCTGGAGATTCAGAGTACAATTTCAAATTGTCTCTTTATATTAAAATACAAAAAAAAAANAATTAACTATTATTTGATTTTAATTAAAATATTACTTGCTTATATATCCTATTTTCATGTTCAGTTTATCTTAAGTAGAATTTTAAGCTCAGGACAGGGAATCCTCCTCTATTTAGTCTTTGTTATATCTGAAGCTTTTACAACAGGTCTTATTTTTGTTGACTATATAGAGATTCTTCATCTTCAGCCACAAGGAATATAATCAGGAACTTCCTGGTGGTCCAATGGCTATGTCTCACACTCCCAATGCAGGGTTCTCAGGTTCAGTCTTTGGTGGGGGAACTAGATCCCACATGCCATCCCACATGCCACATGTCATTGGCATGCCATGACAGACGAGCCTGGTAGGCTGCAGTCCATGGGATCGCTAAGAATTGGACATGACTGAACGACTTAACTTTCACTTTTCACTTTCATGCATTGGAGAAGGAAATGGCAACCCATTCCAGTGTTCTTGCATGGTGAATTCCAGGGATGGAAGAGCCTGGTGGGCTGCCTGCCGTCTATGGGGTCGCACAGAGTTGGACATGACTGAAGTGACTTAGCAACAGCAGCAGCAGCAGCAATCCTAAAGGAACAAATTTCCCTGGAGATTCAGAGTACAATTTCAAATTGTCTCTTTATATTAAAATACAAAAAAAAAAAAGAGAGTATGCAATGGTTTTGCAAATTATTTGAATTTTTGATCCTCTCAGTAAGGACTTGAGAAGCAATCAATTTTAAAAAAAACAGCAATAATTTCTTAAGTGTATATACCATGAGCTGTTTTTTGGAGATAACGTTTTGATTCAATTATGTCTGCAAGCACATAATTTCTATTGATGAACATGGATTGACATAGTTGTTTAAGCCTATAATGAACCAAATGTTACACAGAATACAATTTTCCTCTTCATTTACCCTAATTTATTCTAGTTGTAAATGCAATTGACTTCCATGATTACAGAATAAATCTCACTGTAGGATCAATTACTACAGTTTAGAATAAAACTTGAGTTGTTTTGTAATTATATTCACTGGGTATTCCATTTTGATTTAAAATAGCCTTTTCAAAAATACTGTAGCTTTAATAAATGATACACAGGATTACATTTGAACTTTTAAGATATAATTATTAAAATTATTATATGTTGCTATATTTCTTCATATTTGGTTAACTTCACAACTGTCTCAAATAAACAAATGCTTCCTAAATTTAATATTTAATGTACCTATTTGATGTAAGAAAATATGCTTTTCTAAATAATACATATATTTTTAATTTTTAATTTTTAAATGATTTTTATTTTTATGAGAAATACTAATAAGCTCATTTAATAACTTTTGCTATCATTGCATGCCTGCATGCTAAGTCACTTCAGTCATGTCTGACTCCATGCCACCCTATGGACTTTAGCCCACCAGGCTCCTCTGTCTATGGAATTTTCCAGGTAAAAGTACTGGAGCAGGTTGCCATTTCCTTCTACAGGGGATCTTCCTGACCCAGGGAATGAGCATTGGTCTCTTGCATTGCAAGCAGATTCTTTACCAACTAAGCTACCAGGTAAGCCTTTGCTATTATTAAATATGATCAAAATATTTTATGGTTCCAAATAAAGGTGAAGTAATTTCAGAAGAAAGTCAATGTTAAAGAAAGAGCACTAAGATTATTTTATTTAATTTAACTTTACTTTATTTAATGTAAATGTGAGTGGTTCTTAAGTGGTTCTTAAACTAAGTCAGTGGTTCTTAAGTTTTTTGGTTTCCATATCACTTTACCTTCTAGAAAAGTTATTGTGGGCCACATGGAGCTTAGTTTCTGGGTCTTAGATCTATAAATATTTACCATATTTGAAAATAAAAGTATGAATTTTCAAAAGCAGAAAAATAGTTTGAGAAAGAATTGGGCCAAAGTGGAAACAATACTCAGTTGTGGTGTGTCTTGTGGTGGAAAAACTTCAATGCTGTAAAGAACAATATTGCATGGAAACCTGGAATGTTAGGTCCATGAATCAAGGTAAATTGGACATGGTCATTCAGGATATGCTAAAAGTGAACATCAACATTTTAGGAACTAAACATTTTAGTGAACTAAAATGGACAGGAATGGATGAATTTAGTGGGTGAATATAGATGACCATTATATCTATTTTGTGGCAAGAATCCCTTAGAAGAAATAGAGTAGCCCTCCTAGTCAAATAGAGTCCAAAGTGCAGTACTTGGATGCAATCTCAAAAACAACAAAATGATCTTGATTCTTTTCCAAGGCAAACCATTCAACATCACAGTAACCCAAGGCTATGCCCAAACCATTAATGCCTAAGAATTTGAATGGTTTTAGGAAGACCTACAAGATCTTCTAGAACTAACACCAAAAAAAAGATCCTTTACAGCATTGGGGATTGGAAAGCAAAAGTAGAAAGTCAAGAGATACTTGGAGTAATAGGCAAGTTTGGCCTTTAGAGTACAAAATGAAGCAAGACCAAGGCTAACAGTGTTTTACCAAGAGAACACTATAGTAATAGCAAGTACTCTTTTCCAACAACATAAGAGATGACTCTACACACAGACATCACAAAATGGTCAATACTGAAATCAGATTGATTATATTTTTTGAAGCCAAAGATAGAAAAGCTCTATACAGTCAGCAAAAACAAGACCTGGAGCTGACTGTGGCTTACAACATGAGCTCTTTATTGCAAAATTCAGGCTTAAATTGAAGAAAGTAGAGAAAAAGCACTAGGCCATTCAGGTATGACTTAAATCAAATCCCTATGATTACACAGTGAAAGTGACAGATTCAAAAGGTTAGACCTTGTAGATAGGGTGTCTGAAGAATTATGGACGGACATTACATTGTACAGGAGGCAGTGACCAAAATCATTCTCACAAAACAGAAATGCAAGAAAGCAAAATGGTTGGCTGAAGAAGCCTAAAAAATAGCTGAGAAAGAAGAGAAAAGAAAGGCAAAGGAGAAAGGGAAAGGTATAACTAACTGATTGCAGAGTTCCAAACAATAGCGAGGAGAGATAAAAAAGCATTCTTACATGAACAATGTAAAAAAAAAATAGAGGGAAACAATAGAATGGGAAAGACTAGAGATCTCTTCAAAGAAATTACAGATACCAAGGGAACATTTCATGCAAAGATCGTCACAATAAAGGACAGAAGGAGCAAGGATTTAATAGAAGTAGAGGAAATTAACAAAAGGTGGCAAGAATACAGAGAACAATATTAAAAAAAAAAAAGGTCTTAATGACTCAGATAACCACAATGGTGTGATCACTCACCTAGAGCCAGACATCTTGGAATGTGAAATCAAGTGGACCTTATGAAATATCACTACGAACAAAGCTAGTGGAGGTGATGGAATCCAGCTGAGCTATTTCAAATCCTAGTGCTGCACTCTAATGCCAGCAAATTTGGAAAACTCAGCAGTGGCCACAGGACTGGAAAAGGTCAGTTTTCAATTCATTCTCAAAGAAAAGAAGTAATAAAGAATGTTAAGGTAGTGTACAGTTGCACTCATTTCCCATTCTAGCAAGTTTATGCTCAGAATCCTTCAAGCTAGGCTTTAGTAGTACTTGAAATCAAGAACTTGCAGATGTTCAAGCTGGGTTTAGAAAAGGCAGAGGAACCAGAGATAAAATTGCCAACTGCAGAATTGCTGAATCATACAGAAATCAAAGGAATTCCAGAAAAATATCTACTTCTCTTTCATTGACTATGTTAGAGCCTTTGACTCTGTGAATCATAACAAATTGTGGAAAACTGTTGAAGAAATGGGAATACCAGACCATCTTACCCTTACCTGTCTCCTGAGAAACCAGCATTCGGGAAAAGAAGCAAAAGTTAGAACCTTATATGGAGCAACTGACTGGTTTAAAATTGAGAGAGGAGTATGACAAGGCTGTATACTGTCACCCTGTTTACTTAACTTATATGCAGAGGACATCGTGCAAAATTCCAGGCTGGATGAGTTGCAAGCTGGAATCAAGACTTCCAGGAGAAATATCAACAACTTCGTATATGCAGAAAGTGAAGAGGAACTAAAGAGCCTCTTGATGAGGGTGAAAGAGAAGAGTGAAAAAGACAACTTAAAACTCAGATTCAGAAACTAAAGATCATGGCATCTGCTCCCATCACTTCATGGCAAATAAATGGTAAAAGAGTGGAGGCAGTGATTGACTTTATTTTCTTGGACTCCAAGGTCACTGCAGACAGTGACTATAACCACAAAATTAAAAGACGTTCCTTGGAAGAAAAGCTATGACAAGTTTAGACAGTGTATTAAGAACCAGAGACTTTACTTTGCTGACAAAAATCTGTATAGTCAAAGTGATAGTTTTTCCTGTAGTCATGTATGGATGTGCAAGCTGGACCATAAAGAAAGCTGAGGGCTGAAAACTGGCTTTCAAATTGTGGTGGTGAAGACTCTCAAGATCCCCTTGGAATATAAGCAGATCAATTAGTCAGTCTTTAAGGACATCAACTCTGAATATTTATTGGACTGATACAAAAACTGAAGCTCCAATGCCTTGGCTGCCTGGAAGAGCTAACTCATTGGAAAAGACCCTGATGCTTGGAAAGATTGGTGCAGGAGGGAAAGGGAGCAAAAAGACAATAAGATGGTTGGATGGCATCATTGACTTGATGGACATGAGTTTGATCAAACCTCGGAGATAATGAAGAAGAGGGAAGCCTGAAGTGTTTCAGTCCATGAGGTACAAAGAGTAGGACACAACTTAGTAACTGAAAACAATTTTAAAGTAAAATAATATACATGTGTGTATTTCAATAGTTTTCATGGCAGTGACCTCATAACATTGCTGTGTAACTTCTGGAAAACTCTACTGTGCATTCATGAGAAAATGAACTTCAAAAGACTGAAATGTTTTTGGCATGCCCACACCACAACTTGGAACATCTTTGCTTTCAGTTTAGGTCAGTTCAGTTCAGTCACTCAGTCGTGTCCGACTCTTTGAGACCCCATGAATGGCAACATGCCAGGCCTCCCTGTTCATCACCACCATCTCCCGGAGATCACTCAGACTCATGTCCATCAAGTCCATGATGTCATCCAGCCATTTCATCCTTGGTCGTTCCCTTCTCCTCCTGCCCCCAAACCCCTCCCAGCATCAGAGTTTTTTCCAGTGAGTCAACTCTTCTCATGAGGCTGCCAAAGTACTGGAGTTTCAGCTTCAACATTAGTTCTTTCGATGAAAACACAGGACTGATCACGTTTAGGATGGACTGGTTGGATCTACTTGTAGTCCAAGGGACTCAAGAGTCTTCTCCAACACCACACTTCAAAAGCATCAATTCTTCTGTGATCAGCTTTCTTTAAAGTCCAACTCTCACATCCATACATGACCACTGGAAAAACCATAGCCTTGACTAGATGGACCTTTGTTAAAGTAATGTCTCTGCTTTTTAATAAGCTATTTAGGTTGGTCATAACTTTCCTTCCAAGGAGTAAGCATCTTTTAATTTTATGGCTGCAATCACCATCTGCAGTCATTTTGGAGCCCATAAAAATAAAGTCAGCCACTGTTTCCACTGTTTCCCCATCTATTTTCCATGAAGTTATGGGACCAGATGTCATGAACTTACTTTTCTGAATGTTGAGCTTTAAGCCAACTTTTTCACTCTCCTCTGTAATCCTTAAGACATTATTTCTGGGGTTTCACTGACACTGAGGTTTTCACCAAGATCTTTTAACTCAACAAGTTTTATACACCTCAACCTGTACAGCTCTGGGTAGTTGCTTTTATCCCTGTTCAGAAATCTTAGCCTTCCTAATGTGGTTTCTGGCTATGTTTCTGCAGTGCATGGTCTCAGCCTCTTTTTGCACAGTTTAAAGTTAGCCATAGTTTTGAGATGAATTTGTGTATTTGGTGGTTTTTCCTTCTGTTTCCCCATTCTTGTAAATATTCTCCTCCTCACATGTAGCCACTCTTGTAAACCCAATTTCATGTTAGCATTCCATAATCCAATAAAATGGCTTGTAGAAATTGGTATGTTTTCCGTTATCCTGCTAGATAAATAGGATTTTCCTTCTTTTGAGCTTTTTGTCCCTCCAGTTTTCTGTCAACTTTTACTTTCACATCAATGTCTTCAAATAATTAAAAGATGCTTACTCCTTGGAAGAAAAGTTATGACCAACTTAGACAACATATTCAAAACCAGAGACATTACTTTGCTGACTAAGGTTCATCTAGTCAAGGCTATGGTTTTTCCTGTGGTCATGTATGGATGTGAGAGTTGGACTGTGAAGAAGTCTGAGCGCTGAAGAATTGATGCTTTTGAACTGTGGTGTTGGAAAAGATTCTTGAGAGTCTCTTGGACTGCAAGGAGATTCAACCAGTTCATTCTGAAGGAGATCAGCCCTGGAATTTCTTTCAAGGAAATGATGCTGAAGCTGAAACTCCAGTACTTTGGCCACCTCATGTGAAGAGTTGACTCATTGGAAAAGACTCTGATGCTGGGAGGGATGGGGAGCAGGAGGAGAAGGGGATGACAGAGGATGAGATGGCTGGATGGCATCACTGA
>SJYW01041902.1:75018-94082 GCA_006410735.1 Raphicerus campestris | reverse complement strand
GCTGAATCTCCAATGCTTTGGCCACCTCATGCAAAGAGCTGACTCATTGGAAAAGACTCTGATGCTGGGAGGGATGGGGAGCAGGAGGAGAAGGGGATGACAGAGGATGAGATGGCTGGATGGCATCACTGACTTGATGGGCATGAGTCTGAGTGAACTCCGGGATTTGGTGATGGACAGGGAGGCCTGGCATGCTGTGATTCATGGGGTCGCAAAAAGTCCAACACGACTTAGTGACTGAACTGAACTGACTGGCTTCTATTGAAGCTAAGCATCTTTCATTTCTTTTTAATCTTTGTGTTTCCTCTGTGAACCCATTGTATCCTTTAATATTTGTAGTTATTTAATTTCAAATATTTAATTCTTTTCTACTATGAAGTCATTTCTCTTTTGGGACCTTCCAAGATTTTACATCAGACTTTTTATATATGCAATTTTTAAACAGCAAAAATAGAATAAAAAGTGGAAAATAGTTGTTTCCTTAGTATCCTATTATTGATAACTGATCTTACAATTTGTGAAATCAAACAAAAGATGAGTTTCATCTAGTGTCCATGAAATAAAACCACTAACAGCACCTGGATACTACTGAATACAGATTCCTTTATATCAAATGTTATTTTATAAAGAAAAATGACACAGCAGGATGTTATTGAACTATGTAAATGAACAAATTCTAAATAAGATAATATAATATACAATTATAATGAGGCCATAGGAACATCCACTCTAGTAAGAAAACCTCAATTCATTTCTAGACAGATATTTAGTTATGACTATATGGGTTGGCAATTCCACTACACTTTGGATATAAAGTAGATAAAGAATAGAGATGTCATGGTAAGCAGAAGACTTTCCTGGTCTGGTTTATGATTAAAAGCATCAGTCTGGCTGCTTGTGGAGAGTAGACTGTACAGTAACCATTTTGGTGTTGTAGATACATGTTTAAAATATATTAAAATAATACAGGACAGAAATGATAGCAACTTGAATAAGAGTAGTGTTAGTGCAATAAAGTAGCCAAATTCTAGGCAGTTGCTAAAATTTGATTCAAGAGAGGTAAATCAACAGGTTTCTATATTTCTGTCCAGTCTTAGGAAAAATGGGTTTCCACTTAGTTGAATTCAGTCTCTCAATCGTGTCTGACTCTTTGTAACCCCACGGACTGCAGCACACAGGCCTCCCTGTTCATCACCAACTCCCAGAGTTTACTCAAACTCATGTCCATTGAGTCAGTGATGCCATCCAACCATCTCATCCTCTGTTGTCCCCTTCTCCTCCTGCTTTCAATCTTTCCCAGCATCAGGATCTTTTCCAGTGAGTCAGTTCTTTGCATCAGGTGGCCAAAGTATTGGAGATTGAACTTCAGCATCAGTCCTTCCAATGAATATTCAGGACTGATTTCCTTTAGGATGGACTTATGGATCTCCTTGCAGTCTGAGGGACTCTCAAGAGTCTTCTCCACCACCACCACATTTCAAAAGTATCCATTCTTCAGCACTCAGCTTTCTCTATAGTCCAACTCTCACATGCATACATGACTACTGGAAAAACCATAGCTTTGACTAGATGAACCTTTGTTGGCAAAGTAATATCTCTGCTTTTTAATAAGCTGTTTTGGTTGGTCATAGCTTTTCTTCCAAGGAGCAAGCATGTTTTAATTTCATGGCTGCAGTCACCATCTGCAGTGATTTTGGAGTCCCAAGAAATAAAGTCTGTTGCTGTTTCCACTGTTTCCCCATCTATTTGCCATGAAGTGATGGGACCAGATGCCATGAACTTATTTTTCTGAATGTTGATTAAAATTAAGGAATATCTTTGCAGGAGAAGAATCAGAGTCTAACATAGAACTGGATAGACAGGAAGAGAGTTCAGGAGGAGCTAAGGATAATAAATATACTTTTGGGAGGGATCAGTATAAAATTTATATTTTACCTAGGGAGTCAATGAAGAAGAATNTGTGCGACCCCAGAGATGGCAGCCCACCAGGCTCCCCCGTCCCTGGAATTCTCCAGGCAACAACACTGGAGTGGGTTGCCATTTCCTTCTCCAATTCATGAAAGTGAAAAGTGAAAGTGAAGTCGCTCAGTCGTGTCCGACCCTCAGCGACCCCATGGACTGCAGCCTTCCAGGCTCCTACGCCCATGGGATTTTCCAGGCAAGAGTACTGGAGTGGGTGCCATTGCCTTCTCCAAACAATAACCTAGGAAGGAGTAAATGGGAACAAATTATATCCAGATATTAAATCAAAAATAAATGATAACTAAAATGCAACTACCTAAATAAAATAGAATGGTATGATAATCTTCTGATCATCAAACTAAATGGGACATATAAGTCTTCAGAATTTAAATACCAGGCATCAGAACTATTATCAAATCTAGACTTATAACAATATTCTTAAAGGAAATAAACTTAGGAACCTGTGTGTGTGTGTGTGTGTGTGTGTGTGTGTGTGTGTGCTCAGTTCCTCAGTCATGTCTGACTCTTTGCAACCCTTTGGACTGTATAGCCCACCAGATTCCTCTGTCTATATAATTTTTCAGACAAGAATACTGGAATGGGTTTCCGTTTCCTGTTCCAGGGGATCTTCCTGACCCAGGGATCAAACCAGTGTCTCCTGAGTCTCCTGCATGGCAGATGGATTCTTTACCACTATGCCATCAGAGAAGTCCTGGAGCTGTTGATTAAAGGTTAGGATACAGTGTCTGGGAAAACAGGTTCAAGGTCAGAGAAATGCCTAGTCAGTCAAAGTCACTCAGTCATGTCTGACTCTTGCGACCCCACGAACTGTAGCCCGCAAGGTTACATGGGATTCTCCAGGCAAGAATACTAGAGTGCGCTGCCATTTCCTTCTCCAAACACCACAAACTCAGAGATGGATTAGGAAATCATTGAGGTAGAGCATCTTTTATTGCTGGTGATTGAGGTTAGTTAAACTAGTAGTCTTATCATAATGTTAACATAAAAATACCACCTTATTAACATACCTTTCCAAAAAGAGTTGCTGTTATAAACTTGAGTTACTGTACTCTATAGTAATTAGTCCTCAGTAAATATGACTGGTATAGTCTGGGAAACAATACCTCTGTTATGTTGTAAAGTACAAAGAATTTAACTCTGAGAGTAAGTAAATTACTGAAGTGAATGTGAAAGTGAAGTCGCTCAGTCGTCTCAGACTCTTTGCAACCCTGTGGACTGTAGCTCACCAGGCTAAGCAAAATGGGATATGAGACAACCCAGAGATTAGCAACTGTGAAACATTACTCTCTCCCTTGAACTAGAGAGGGATTATAGAAAGAGGTGGTAGCCACGTAGGGAGAGGACTGTCTAATGTTAACTGGAGTCATGGAAAAAGACAATGCTGATTTTGTTGATAGTGCTCCATGCCAGTACTGCCCTTACATCTGGCAAAAAAGCATAATTAGGGGAGTCTGAGCAATATTATACAATTTGTAAAATTATTCAATTTATGTGTAAAATGATGTGATATGGATGAATTTCAATGATATAAAATAATTTAATGTGAAAAACAATACACAAAATACTCAAAAAAATTAATATAGCATGAAGGAGTACACATCATACATTTTTCACTGAGCAAATTTATTAACCTGGGTAAGACTACAAATGCACCAGCTAGGCATTAGGGTCAAAAAGTAATCAATAATTGTTTGGGGGGTCATTGACATTGATTAGTGGTAGTCATCAGGGCTATATTAAATTCAGCATGGGAAATAAGTCTGGAAGTTTTGACCTTTACCATACAGTCTCCAGCCTTTCCAAAATATGTATGGTTATTTTTGTTGTTTTTGTTACTTTGATTTTGTTTTTTAGAATTATAGATGAAACATATAGCATCATCTTTTTCCATGATTAAATTCATTTTTCTACTTTATATTGGAACTTCTAAAATTGTCCATTTATAAACCTATACCTGTATCTTTTAATAATCGTGTTTGATATTTTGAGTGTTGCCATGAGGAAGAAAAGTTCTGTGCTTCCCATGGCAGACAAATATCTTCTGTGGCTTATGGTATTCCATGAAACAAAGATTTAATGTTCAGAGGTGTTCCATTATTAGAAAGCAAATGCATCACTGACTCAATGGACATGAATATGAGCAAATTTAGGGAGATAGTGAAGGACAAGAGAGCCTGGCATGTTGCAGTCTATGAGGTCTCAAAGAGTCGGACACAATTTAGTGACTGAACAGTAACAACGTGCTTTCTAGCATTTGTTTCAATTTGCAGCAAAGGGGAAAAGGGGATTTTATAATGTAAGTACCACAAAAATCTACATGTTAGCATTCTACTATAATACTAGCAAGTAACTGTATGTAACTACATATAAGCAGAAAAGATTCAATGAAACAGCATATGTTGTAAATTGACATGTAGTATCCCTAGTTCTGATGATTAAAGGGATGTTTGTAAATGAAATATACAGAGTACTCAATGTGAAAAGACTTAAAGTTTAACAGTTAGTAGAAACACACACACATATGCAGACACACACTTTCCACTGGACTTCTTCACAACTACGGCTTCCAAGTGGAGTGCAGTATTCCAAAACACTGCCAGCACCAAATGTTAGCAAGGAGAAATAGGAACTCTGATTTATTAATGGTGAGAATGCAAAATTATACAGCCATTGTGGAAAAAATATTTCGCAGTTTCTTCCAAAATTATATAGATTCTTATCTTATGATCCAGTATTTATCTGCTGTGGTATTTATACAAATGTGGTATTTATACAAACTCATATCCACACAAAAAAATCTGTGCAGAGATGTTTATAGCAGCTTTATTCATAATTGTCAAATTGGAAGCAACCAAGATGTCCTTCAGTAGATGAATGGAAAAATAAACTATAGTTCTTGTAGTGTAGTGTACAGGGACTGTCAAGTCATGAGATCCTAAACCAGATAAACTGTAGATCAAGCAGAACTGATGCTGTAGTTCCAGTTTGAAGGCTGGCAGCTTTGAACTTAGGAAGAAGAGATGTTTCAGTCTGAGGCAGAAGACAGAAAATAACATAATATCCCAACTGTAAACATCCAGTCTGGCATTTTGAGCTACTTATGGGAGGGTTAGTCTTTTACTTCTACTCAGCCTTCAATTGATTGAATGAGACCCACCCAGATTAGTGAGTATGCTTTGCTCAGTCTACTAATTTAAATATTAATCTCATCCAGTACCATTTTTCCAGACATACCCAGAATAATGTTTGACCATATATCTGGGCATCCCATGGCCCAGTAAACTTGACATAAAATTAACTATCAGAGGGAGTATCTGGAAAAAGTAAACTATAGAAGGGTAGCTGCCAACCTGTAAATGTGAGACAAGTACCATATTCTAGAGGTGCACAGGTACAATGATACATGGGTCATGGAGATGGAAAATCTCTACATATTTTATAAGAAAGTAATCTATGTTGTCTCAAAATAGAGGGTGTATATTATTTTCTTAAAAGAAAGAACCACATTTCTAGGTCATTAACAAATTTTACAAGGCAGTCGTTATATGTATGACTGCATATATACATATATATGACTGAATATATATATGCAGTCCTTAAAAATGACTAAAAGTGAATATTTTTTTGGATCTCATTTTCTCTTGTCTTAGTATTCAAATAAGAAAAAAATTCAGAACTGTGGTAATGATAATCTTCCATTTTTCCTCTTTTTAAACCTTGAATTATTTAATGCATTTAATTCTACTTCACTCTGTACTGCTATATACAAGAACAGATAATCAACATTGAATTATTCACATCAGAAAATCATTTAATATAGCTGTAAATGTGAACATAAAAGGAAAGGGCACAATATAAAGGGAAGAACAAAGGCTATTGTGCTTGTGTACAACTGCTTCATTACTAAATCATATTATTTCAATTTATCTAAAGTAATTTGCTAAACTGATTAATTGCCAGTGTCATTTGCTCCTGTTTTAAATTGTCTTCATGAACTTCAGTATGATTTATACCCTCAATTTTCTTTTCCTACTTTGAAATTTTTGTCTAATTAGTGTTCTCTGAAGCTGCTCTGATGAGATCTAAAAGTATCTAGGACATATAATATATAATAAAATCATATCTACCTTTTAATAAGAATGATATAATAATTAAAAATTTTGAGGTGATTAAAAATAGAGAAACTAATTCCTGCTCAATGATAAGCCTGAAAACTAATTATCAATTTCTCTCAATTGGAAGTGGCATTCTGTCCCATTTATAGACATGTTAGACCCTAATAGATATTTCTTGTTTGCTCCTTGGCTCACAATGATCAATACACAAGAGAGATGTCAGAGAAAATGGATGGACTGCAGCATCAGAATTAGTTCCTACTTGTACCTAAACTAACCAGTAATTTTATTGCCGCTCATCTAATTTACAGTTCACTCTATTTTCTAGCTTTACTTTCCCTCATTGTTTGATTTTAATGCAATATTCAACCTACGCTTTCAGATCCAAAATTTTTGTTTCATGTGCCCAGGTTCAGCCAACTAAATTCCTCCTGATGCTATATGTCCAAACAGTGTTTTCAGATCTTTACTGACAATGTCTCATTCCCCACATCCCAAAATTTATGCCACTATTGTGGTAGTCAGGATAACTTGGAAAGTTCTAGGTTCAGGAAATAAGTTAGGTCCCATTTATTTTTAAAGAAAACAATGTTTGTTTTCCCTTCAGATAACCTCACAAGATATTTTGCAGCCATCATAACTGAGCCTTGATAATGATTGCACGACCCTATGTCTGGCAGAAATAATTCACCTACATATAGGAATGATACACTTGCACAGAAACTATAATAGTCACCTAAACCCAAAAAGCAACTAAGGAAAATAATAGTGCTTTGCTCTTTACAGATTTTTAATAATCCAAATTTTTAAGGACATGTGTATTTGAAATATGTTGAGATTTTTCTTGGACAGTATAAAGCACTAAACACTCGACATAGTGGTGTTCAGTAAAATATTGTTATTCATTGTTGTTCTTTAACAGAACTGCACATACAACTAGAATGAAAAAGCTGTTATGTCAATTTATGTGATACATTTGTTACTTATATGTGCCGACTTAGACTCTGTAGGTATATTAATATGAACTACCTTATGACTGACTCGGAGCAGGCAATGGCACCCCACTCCAGTACTCTTGCCTGGAAAATCCCATGGATGGAGAAGACTGGTAGGCTACAGTCCATGGGGTCACTAAGAGTCAGACACGACTGAGCGACTTCACTTTCACTTTTCATTTTCATGCATTGGAGCAGGAAATGGCCACCCACTCCAGTGTTCTTGCCTAGAGAATCCCAGGGACAGAGGAGCCTAGTGGGCTGCCATCTATAGGGTCACACAGAGTCAGACACGACTGAAGCGACTTAGCAGCAGCAGCATGATTATCTGTTACATGAACTAGCAAAAGGAAAACACTAACTGAAACCAAGCAATCACATTTGTGATGCATTGGCTCCAAGCAACTGATTTTTACTGGAGAAATGTGTTCATCCATCCATTCATCTGTTCATTCACACCCTAATACATTAATTCAATAAAGGCCTATTGAACACTTACCTGTATTCTAGGAAAATATTGAAGGAAGGAAGAAAGACATGATATCTTCCTTTTTTGTTATTTTTTATAAACAAATGAAAAAACACATTATTTTTAGTAGAACATTGAATCAGGGGAGTTTATTCTCACAGAAATAATTATTAATATTTCACAATTATTAAATCTGTATGAAGACAAAGTAAGAATTAACTAGCAAGAAGATAAGAGAGGTATGGAAGTATTAAAGGCTAAAAAAAATGTACATGTTGAAAGACCTTGAGCTAAAAAATTATGTTATTGAGAAATGGCAAANATTAATATTTCACAATTATTAAATCTGTATGAAGACAAAGTAAGAATTAACTAGCAAGAAGATAAGAGAGGTATGGAAGTATTAAAGGCTAAAAAAAATGTACATGTTGAAAGACCTTGAGCTAAAAAATTATGTTATTGAGAAATGGCAAAAAAAAATTGGGATGTCCTAGAGAAGAAGTTGTAGAGCAGTGTGAGATGAAAGCAGTTAAAAAAAGGGGCGGCGGATCCTTCATGTTCTAATAGGCTATGTTAAAGATAGGAAGGATGAAAGATGAAAATAAAAATTCATCTATGTTTGTTCAAAAAAGGCCCTTCAGCTGCAAGTACAAAGAATGCATGAGTGATTGGCAAGATTGGAAGTCGGGAAACATGTCAGGGAATGTTGTTAGTTCACATGAGATACCAAGTATCTTGGGTTAACATGGTATACATGTGTACTGTCACTCAGTCGTGCCTGACTCTTTGCAACTCCATGGACTGTAGCCCACCAGGCTCCTTGTCCATGGAATTTTCCAAGCAAGAAATGCTAGAGGTTGCCATTTCCTTCTCCAGGGTATCTTCCCCACCCAGGGACTGAACCTGCATCTCCTTCCTCTCCTGCATTGGCAGGTGGATTCTTTACCACTGAGCCACCTATGAAGCTCTGTTGCTACTGCTGCTAAGTTGCTTCAGTTGTGTCCGACTATGTGCAACCCCATAGACAGCAGCCCACCAGGCTCCCCCGTCCCTGGGATTCTCCAGGCAAGAACACTGGAGCTCTAATGTGGTATAAATGAACACGTTAAAGAGATAGTTAAGAGGTTACATCAGTAAGTGCTGATGAAGGAAAAGCTGGAACTAAGCAGTATGGTTAAGTATAGAACAGTTTTATAACTTCCTGTTTAGTCTCCATATTTGTAGTCTTGCCCCAATCTAATGCCATCTTCCCTAAGTAGACAGATACTGAAGATCTTTTTTNATGTTCCCTGTATTCAGGAATTCTCTGATGATCTTGGGATTTGGACTTAAGCCTCCTGATTCTGGTTAACAGATTTATTTTTACAATAGCCTCATGACTTCTCCATCTATACAGCACTGATATTAAAACATCAAGGTTAAAGATGATAGGTTTCTCCACCTTGAGGGTCCTCCCTTGAGGATCAGTGAGTTTCTTGGGGGAGAGAAGAGGGAGGGGGTAGTTAGAGATGACTGGAATGGGATGAGGTGGACTCAGAAGAGAAGAGAGGAAGCTAGCCCATGACCACTTTCTTGTGTGCGCTCCACAGTCTGGACCTCTCAGAAGTGGTCAGGGAGTCCTACAGGGAAGAGGAGAGGGATGATGAAGACAGAGGTGGTCAGGGGGGTAAAAGAGGGAGATGAAGAGGAGGGATACAGATCCAACCAGTAACCAGTTCACTGAGTGTACTCCGCCTCCTGGAACACACAGAGATTCATAAAGTTGTGTAGAGAGAAGGAGGGGGAGGTAGGAGACAGAGGCCACCTGGTGGAGATAAAAAAAGAGTCTGATGGAGGAGANTCAGGGGGGTAAAAGAGGGAGATGAGGAGGAGGGATACAGATCCAATCAGTAGCCAGTTCACTGAGTGTACTCCGCTTCCTGGAACACACAGAGATTCATAAAGTTGTGTAGAGAGAAGGAGGGAAGGTAGGAGAGAGAAGCCACCTGGTGGAGATAAAAAAAGAGTCTGATGGAGGAGAGAGGGGTCTAGCCAGTAATCTCGCACTCATGTAAAGTTGTGTACTGAAGATTAGGTTTTTAAATGTACAAAATTGGCAACAAATACCGAAATGCAAAGATTAAAAATCTATAGTAGAGATTGGACTTTCAAAAGTAGAATTTTAGTGGAAAGAAGAAGGAGAGAAAGGAGAGAAAAAAAAAAAGAAAAGAAAAGAGAAAAAAGCCACCAGAATTATTAAGAGACAACAGCCTCCACCACAAGAAGACTATATACGGCGTTTGCTTTAAAAATAGGGTGGGTTTTTTTTTTCTTTTGAAAAGTAATAATAGGTTATAAAAGTAATAAATAGAGATATAGAGGGCTTAAAATTTAAGATAATTAAAAAAAAAAGACGAAAAAGAGGAAGAAAAAAATAGTCTTTTTAAAAAAAGAAAAAAAGAAAGAAAAAAATCACGCTTCCCTCTCAACCCCCCTCTCCTCCACCAGAAAAAAAGAAAAAAGAAAAAAAAAATCTCCTAAAAGTAGTAAATGTATACTTGGCCCTTTCTCTGGCGTTGTGATCTGTTTGGGGGCGCTTCCAAGGCAGTTCCCTCTGTTTGATTTCCTCTGTTTGCTGGTCTCTTCCATGTCTATGGGCCTTCAGTCGCTCTGTGCCCTTCCCCAGTCCAAGTTACTAGGGAGTTGGGCGAGTGCAGTCATTGCGATCTCTGGGCTTGTCGTGCTGCTCAAATTTCTGGGAGTGCCGCTGGGGCTCCTTCTCAGACGGATGATGATGGTCCGGAGCCCCCTAGAAGCTTTAGTCAGCACAGAAACTTGCTGCAATTAGGAATTGTCTCTTTTGAGCTGCGCTTGCTCCCCTTGCCGCACTTATGGCTCTGTCTGCCCATCAGTGGAGGGGGATGGTCTGCGACCGGCTATTTCCAATTCGTCCTTTGTTCTGGGCGCCGGCCTGTCGTGGCGCCTTATGTTTGAATGTACCTCGTGGTGGCTACCCCACGGTCTGGTTTGCTACTCCAAGCTAGTTCATTCTGGCCATGTGCGGACCCGATTCTGGCCACGTTGCTACACGATTCTCGCGAAAAGCCCTTCAGAGCCTGTTTGCCCGGCTCTCGGACCGATTCTGTCTGCACTGCTACACGATTCTTGCAAAAAGCCCTTCAGAGCCTGTGTTTCCCCGCGGCTCAGTTTTTAGCACTGCGGCTGGTGGGTCCCGCTCCTCCCTGCCCAACCCCCACTTGTTGGGGGATCTACTGTTAGGCTCGTAATCTGTTGGTTTTGATTATTTATTTTTCCTTCCTGTTATGTTGCCGTCTGTGCTTCCCAGGCTCGACACAGAGTTCGCTGCAAGAATGTTTCCTGGAGCTTGGCAACCTCTCTTTTTAGGAGTCTCTTCCTGGGACGGACGGGATTCCCTTCCCGGGATGGGGCTCCCTCCCTACCTCCTTTGTCTCTTTTCTCGTCCCTTATATTTATTCCTACCTGTTTTTGAAGCCAATAATCTGCTTTGCTGGATGCCTGGTGACCTCTGCCAGCATTCAGAAGTTGTCTTGTGGAATTTATTCAGCGTTGAAATGTTCTTTGGATGAAGTAGTGAGGGAGAAAGTGTTCTCCCCGTCCTATTCCGCCGCCATCTTCCCCCTCCCCCAAAGTTTTTCGATATTGAAGATCTTAAACATATACCTTTAAAACAATTCTCTCTGTTTTAAAATAAAATTAAAGTTCCAATTTGACCTCTAATGATTTATTTCTTCATCTTCCAAACTCACTTCTCCATACACTTCCCAGTTACACTGGGTTACTGTGAATGTTTTAGTGTTAAGTGTCTTCCAGATTTAAGATCTCTTGCCTCTCTCCCTTTGTTTGTCAAATTCCTATAAATCCCTCACATTATTCTGAAAAGTTACTGTCTCAGGAGGATATCCTTAGACAAAGTGATTCTTCTGTTATGCATTTTAACAGCATTTTATAAATTCACACATATAAAAGAANTAAGATCTCTTGCCTCTCTCCCTTTGTTTGTCAAATTCCTATAAATCCCTCACATTATTCTGAAAAGTTACTGTCTCAGGAGGATATCCTTAGACAAAGTGATTCTTCTGTTATGCATTTTAACAGCATTTTATAAATTCACACACTCACCTTAAAAAGGTGTGGTTTTTTAACAAAATGATATTAATTTTGCTTTGAAATTTCATAATGTTCCCTTTACTCAGAAAAGATATGTATCCTATAATTACCATTATATTGTTCTATGTGCCATATTTATATAAAATGCACTTAGTCACAAGTGCTTTCATATGGGTTTAAATATATGAAATTCTTTCTTATTCATTCTTCTGCTCGCATGATATTTCATATCTTTGTAGTAATCAGATTTCCTAAGTTTTTCTGGGCCTGGTCAAAATTTGCCTGTGATTTACATTTCTTTATTTAGTGTTTGAGGGCTTTCCTGATAGCTCATTGCGTAAAGAATCCACCTGCAGTGAAGAAAACATGGGTTCAATCCCTGGGTCCAATCCCTGGGTCCAGAATACTCCCTGGAGGAGGAAGTGGCAAACCATTCCAGTATTCTTGCATGAAAAATCCCATGAAAAGAGGAGCATGGTGGGCTACAGTCGAAAGAGTCACAAAGACTCAGACAAGACTGAACATGAGCACAATATAGTGTTTAATTATGCCACTAATGGCCTCCGGAGGTTTTAAAGTACTGGCCATTCAAAAAAATAAAATTTTCACCATGTTCTAATCTGCTAAATCCAAGTTATATTTATTATTGATCGTCTATAGTATAAGGATTATTGAGGAGGTAGGAAAAATAATCCTTAAGACTGCTGGTTAATATTTTATAGTAATTTGTTCTTAACTAACCTATTTTGACCTATTCTAAAACACACTGTCTGCTATTCTAGCCATTTGTCTTTGAGAAGTGTATCAGTGGCAAACCACAGATTCAGGGTTAGNCAAGTTATATTTATTATTGATCGTCTATAGTATAAGGATTATTGAGGAGGTAGAAAAAATAATCCTTAAGACTGCTGGTTAATATTTTATAGTAATTTATTCTTAACTAACCTATTTTGACCTATTCTAAAACACACTGTCTGCTATTCTCCTAGCCATTTGTCTTTGAGAAGTGTATCAGTGGCAAACCACAGATTCAGGGTTAGTTATTAGACCTAGGAGAGCCCAAGGAAAGTAAGAATGAAAGACAGAAAGAAGGGTAGAATAGCTAGTAATAGGGTGACATATGTCTCACAGTACTGTGTAGGTGTTTTATATGAGCTGTTTTATCTCTTATTTCATATCATATTTCTAATATTTTCAATTGTACCCCACCTGCCCATTCTTGACTTAGATATTTTGTTATACATTAGGCAAAATTAAATTAAAATGCATTAAAATACCTTTAAAACTTGAATTTGAAAGTAAGTTCTACAGTAAGTTCTTATAGAAAATCTCAGAAATCTATTTGTCTTTTTATTCTATTTAAAATATGGAAGCTAAATTTAACTATATTCAAAAACACATAGAGAAGTCCAAAGAGCAAAGTTGAATGTTTCTCTTAAGATTCTCTTTACATTTCCATTTCAAGATTATATGGAACACAAAATTTCTTTTTGAAATGAGGGCCCTTAGGAATTAATAAACATTAAGTGGAATCATAAAGATTAGTGTCCTAATATGAAGAGACACTGGCTCACTTTCTGTCTCTTCACCCCCACACACAGAGGGAATGTCAGGTGAGTCCATAGCTAGAAAATGGTTGGGGAAAACCAGAGAAAGAGATACCAAAAACTGATTTGATATGAGTAATCTAACATCCAGAACTGTGAGAAAATATATTTCATTTCTTTAAGCCACCTGGTCTATAGTATTTTGTTATGAGAACCCACATTGATAAATACAGAAATCTGTGTCCTTTTTGTTAGCAAATATCATAAACTTCATCTCTGTTCTTCTTTCACAGATAATGCTCTACTAATTAGGTATCACCATAGAAAACTTTAGTAGGCTTCAGATGATAATATACATAAACATGGTGGCAAAAGGAGAGAGAAAACTAGAAATGGGCCATGAAATGGACCATTTGGAGCTTTTATTTAGCTACATAAGTAACTTAACACATCCTCCACAAATCTGCTCTAAACATTTTAGGCAGATTTGGTAAATGCTAAAGTCCATTCAAAATGACAGAATGATCTCCATTCATTTCCAAGGGAAACCATTCAGCACCACAATAATGCAAGTCTATGACACAAACATTAATGCTGAAGAAGCTGAAGTTGAATGGTTCTAAGATGACCTACAAGACCTTCTAGAACTAACACCAGAAATAGATGTCCTTTTCATCAGAGGGGACTATAGGAAAGTGAAATTAGGAAGTCAAGGGGTACCAAGAGTAATAGCAAGTTTGGCCTTGGACTACAGAGTGAAGCAGGGCAAAACAAAACAGAGTTTTGCCAAGAGAGCACACTGGTCATAGTAAACACCCTCTTCCAAAACACAAGAGACAACTCTATACATGCACATTACCAGATGGTCAATACTGAAATCAGATTGATTACATTCTTTGAAATAGAAGATGGAGAAGCTATATAATGTCAGCAGAAAAAAGACCTTGAGCTGACTGTGGATCAGATCATGAACTCCTTATTGCAAAATTCAGACTTAAATTGAAGAAAGTAGGGAAAACCACTAGACCATTCGGGTATGACCAGAGTCAAAATACTCAGATTTATACAGTAAAAGTGACAAACAGATTCAAGAATTTAAATCTGATAGACAAAGTGCCTGAAGAACTATGGACAGAGGTTCATAACATTGTACAGAAGATGATAAACAAAACCATCCCCAAGAAATACAAGAGGTCGAAATGGTTCTCTGAGGAGGCCTTACAAATAGCTGAGAAAGGAAGTAAAAGGCAAAGGAGAAAAGGAAGACATACCCAACTGAATGCAGCATTCCAAAGAAGAGCAAGGAGAGATAAGAAAGCCTTCTTAAGTGAACAATGCAAAGAAATAGAGGAAAATAATAGAATGAGAAAGACTAGAGATCTCTTCAAGAAAATTAGAGCTACCAAGGGAAAATTTCTTGCAAATATAGGCACACAAAAAAAGGAGAGAAATAGTGTGGACTTCTACTTCTTCTAATAGAAGTAGAAGATATGAAAAAGGGGTGTCAAGAATACACAAAGAACTACACAAATTATTCTTAATGACCCAGATAACCACAATGGTGTGTGTGATCACTCACTTAGAGCCAGACATCCTGGGGTGTGAAGTCAAGTGGTCTTAGGAAANCATTAATGCTGAAGAAGCTGAAGTTGAATGGTTCTAAGATGACATACAAGACCTTCTAGAACTAACACCAGAAATAGATGTCCTTTTCATCAGAGGGGACTATAGGAAAGTGAAATTAGGAAGTCAAGAGGTACCAAGAGTAATAGCAAGTTTGGCCTTGGACTACAGAGTGAAGCAGGGCAAAACAAAACAGAGTTTTGCCAAGAGAGCACACTGGTCATAGTAAACACCCTCTTCCAAAACACAAGAGACAACTCTATACATGCACATTACCAGATGGTCAATACTGAAATCAGATTGATTACATTCTTTGAAATAGAAGATGGAGAAGCTATATAATGTCAGCAGAAAAAAGACCTTGAGCTGACTGTGGATCAGATCATGAACTCCTTATTGCAAAATTCAGACTTAAATTGAAGAAAGTAGGGAAAACCACTAGACCATTCGGGTATGACCAGAGTCAAAATACTCAGATTTATACAGTAAAAGTGACAAACAGATTCAAGAATTTAAATCTGATAGACAAAGTGCCTGAAGAACTATGGACAGAGGTTCATAACATTGTACAGAAGATGATAAACAAAACCATCCCCAAGAAATACAAGAGGTCGAAATGGTTCTCTGAGGAGGCCTTACAAATAGCTGAGAAAGGAAGTAAAAGGCAAAGGAGAAAAGGAAGACATACCCAACTGAATGCAGCATTCCAAAGAAGAGCAAGGAGAGATAAGAAAGCCTTCTTAAGTGAACAATGCAAAGAAATAGAGGAAAATAATAGAATGAGAAAGACTAGAGATCTCTTCAAGAAAATTAGAGCTACCAAGGGAAAATTTCTTGCAAATATAGGCACACAAAAAAAGGAGAGAAATAGTGTGGACTTCTACTTCTTCTAATAGAAGTAGAAGATATGAAAAAGGGGTGTCAAGAATACACAAAGAACTACACAAATTATTCTTAATGACCCAGATAACCACAATGGTGTGTGTGATCACTCACTTAGAGCCAGACATCCTGGGGTGTGAAGTCAAGTGGTCTTAGGAAACATTACTAGGGCCAAAGCTAGTGGAGGTGATGGAATTCCAACAGCTATTTCAAATCCTAAAAGATGATGCTGTTGAAATGCTGCACTCATTATGCCAGCAACTTGGAAAACTCAGCAGTGGCAACAGGACTGGAAAAGATCAATTTTTCAGTTCAATCCCAAAGAAGGGCAGTACCAAAGAATATTCAAACTGCTGCACAATTGCACTTACCTCACACACTAACAATGTAATGTTCAAAATTCTTCAAGAGAGGCTTCAATAGTACATGAACCATGAACTTACAGATCTTCAACCTGGATTTGAAAAAAGCAGAGGAACCAGAATTGCCAACATCCATTGGATCATCAAAAAAGCAAGAGAGTTCCAGAAAAACATTTACATCTGCTTTATTGATTATGGCAAATTCTTTGACTGTGTGGATTGCAAAATACTGTGGAAAATTCATAAAGAGATGGGAATACAAGACCACCTGACCTGCCTCCTGAGAAATCTGTATGCAGGTCAAGAAGCAACAGTTAGAACAATACATGGGACAATGGGCTGACTCCAAATTGGGAAAGGAGTACGTCAAGGCTGTATATTTGTCACCTTGTTCATTTAACTTATATGCAGAGTACATCATGCAAAATACTTGGCTGGATGAAGGTCAAGTTGGAATCAAAATTGCCGGGAGAAATATCAACAGCTTCAGACATGCAGATGATATTATTCTTGCAGCAGAAGGAAAAGAGAAACTAAACAGCCTCTTGATGGAAGTGAAAGAGGAGAGTGAAAAAGCTGACTTAAAACTCAGAATTCAAAAAAACTAAGATCATAGCATCTGGAACCATCTCATGGCAAATAGATGGGGAATCAATGGAAACAGTGGCAGACTTTATTTTCTTGTGTTCCAAAATCAAGGTGGATAGTACTGCAGCTATGAAATTAAAAGATGCTTACTCCTTGGAAGAAAAGCTATGGCAAACCTAGACATTGTATTAAAAAGAAGAGACATTACTTGGCTGGCAAATATCCATCAAGTCAAAGCCATGGTTTTTCCAATCTTCATGTATGGATGAAAATGGGACCATAAGGAAGCCTGAGTTATGAAGAACTGATGCTTTACAATTGTAGTGCTGGAAAAGACTCTGCAGAGTCCTTTGGACAGCAAGGAGATCAAACCAGTCAACCCCAAAGAAATCAATCCTGAATATTCATTAGAAGGACTGTTACTGAAGCTGAAGCTCCAATACTTCGGACACCTGATGCAAAAGGCCAACTCATTGGAAAAGACCCTGATGGTGGGAAAGATTGAGGGCAGGAGGAGAAGAGGATGACAGAGGATGAGATGGTGGGATGGCATCACTAACTCAATGGACCTGAGTTTGAGCAAATTTCAGGAAATAGTAAAGGACAGGGAAGACTGGTGTGTTGCAGTCCATGGGGTCACAAAAAGTCAGACACGATTGAACTTCTGAAAAACAACAACAATCTATTTCCTTTTTTATTTCTGTTGAAGACTATTCCCAAAAGAATTTGCTTTCCTTGATATTTGATTTTGTTTGATACCAAATAATCTCTCCGTTTTGATACTCTATCTGGTCTTTCCTGGAACATCTGTTAATGGACAACTTTAACTTATCTATTTTTATAACTCCAAAGTTTTAACCTCAGATATGCAGATGGCACCACCCTTATGGCAGAAAGTGAAGAGAAGCTAAAAATCCTCTTGATGAAAGTGAAAGAGGAGAGCAAAAATGTTGGCTTAAAGCTCAACATTCAGAAAACAAAGATCATGGCATCAGATCCCATCACTTTATGGGAAATAGGTGGGGAAACAGTGGAAACAGTGTCAGACTTTATTTTGGGGGGCTCCAAAATCACTGCAGATGGTGACTGCAGCCATGAAATTAAAAGACACTTATTCCTTGGAAGGAAAGTTATGACCAACCTAGATAATATATTCAAAAGCAGAGACATTACTTTGCCAACAAAGGTCTGTCTAGTCAAGGCTATGGTTTCTCCTGTGGTCATGCATGGATGTGAGAGTTGGACTGTGAAGAAGGCTGAGCACTGAGGAATTGATGCTTCTGAACTGTGGTGTTGGAGAAGACTCTTGAGAGTCCCTTGGACTGCAAGGAGATCCAACAAGTCCATTCTGAAGGAGATCAACCCTGAGATTTCTTTGGAAGGAATGATGCTAAAGCTGAAACTCCAGTACTTTGGCCACCTCATGAGAAGAGCTGACTCATTGGAAAAGACTCGGATGCTGGGAGGGATTGGGGGCAGGAGGAGAAGGTTTCAACCGAGGATGAGATGGCTGGATGGCATCACGCACTCCATGGATGTGAGTCTGAGTGACCTCCAGGAGGTGGTGATGAACAGGGAGGCCTGGCGTGCTGCAATTCATGGGGTAATAAAGAGTCAGACACGACTGAGCAACTGAACTGAACTGAACTGAAAGTTTTAAAAAGAACTGACACAGTTGTTCACACTTAAATGATTTGATGAAAAAGGTATCAAAATGGAAATTCTGATGTTTGTGGGTGTGATGTTCTCCCATCTATAAATGTAAGTAGGCAAATTCTCCATATTCTCAGACATGGAATTAGTGCTCCAATCTCATGTTTCCAGATAGTTGTTTAGTTCTAGGATTATGAGTAAAATTTATGTGTTGCAGAAATATGACAATGAAAGCTTGAAAGAAGAGAAAGTCAAGAACACCTATAATAAATCAGTCTAAAAATACCATAAAAGCAAAGGTAGAGATCTAGAGAGATATAAAAGCAAGAATGGATGAAAGACTTGAATACTTAAAAGCAGTGCACAGTGTTCTAATTATTTTAAGTCAGTTATATGCCACACCATCCTTTATGATTAGCTCTCTTTCTGCTCTCAGCTTCTGGAAGAGGCAATTTTAGTCAGTATATTCCTATTTTCCCTCTAGCAGAATATGATTGACTCTGCCATCATCAACAAAACTAAATACCACTATCTGAGCAGGAATTTCTGACACTCTTGTTAGTCTGACTTTTCCACATTCACTTCCTACCATTCCCCTACTTCCCCCACTCCTCCTCCTCTCCTTTCCCTTTCCCCTCCCCTTCTTTCTCTCCTTTTCCATTTTATTTCTGTCCTGTGTGTGCACACTCTCTCTCTCTCTCTCTCTCTCTCTCTCTCTC
>SJYW01041902.1:49568-65524 GCA_006410735.1 Raphicerus campestris | reverse complement strand
TTTGCTATTGTTTTCTCCCATTCAGAAGGCTGTCTTTTCACCTTACTTATAGTTTCCTTTCTTGTGCAGAAGCTTTTAATTTTAATTAAATCCCATTTGTTTATTTTCGCTTTTATTTCCAGTTTACTGGGAGGTGGATCATAGAGGATCCTGCTGTGATGTATGTCGGAGAGTGTTTTGCCTATGTTCTCCTCAAGGAGTTTTATAGTTTCTGGTCTTACGTTTAGATCTTTAATCCAATTTGAGTTTATTTTTGTGTGTGGAGTTAGAAAGTGATCTAGTTTCATTCTTTTACATGTGGTTGACCAGTTTTCCCAGCACCACCTGTTAAAGAGACTGTCTTTACTCCATTGTATGTTCTTGCCTCCTTTGTCAAAGATTCAGTTACTTTTTATGAAAGATGTAAGGAAGGTCTTTTGCCTTTCTAAACAGAACCCTGAGGGACAGGGTGGCCTGGTGTGCTGCATTCCATGGGGTCGCAAAGAGTCAGGCATGACTGAGCGACGACCACCACAGTGAGGAAGATCTGTATTTAGATTTATTTTTGCATTTAAATGTCCAATTATTCTATCTTTGCTTATTTAAAAAAAAAATACCCTTTCTTCATTAAATAGCCCTTGCTCTATTGTCAAAGATGATTTGACTATATTTGTGTGGGTCTGTTTCTGGGCTCAGCGTTCTGCTGCACTGAGGCGTCTGCTGTGCTGTGTCACTTCAGTCGTGTCTGACTCTTTGCGCCCCATGGACTATAGCCCACCAGGCTTCTCTGTCCATGAGATTCTCTAAGCAAGAATACTGAAGTGGGTTGCCATTTCCTCCTCCAGGAGATCTTCCCCACTCAGGAATGAAACCCATGTCTTATTTCTTCTGTATTGGCACACGTGTTCTTTACCTCTAGCGCCACCGGGGAAAACATAGAGGTATATGTCTATATTTTTGCTAATGACACGCGGCCTTCATTATTGTAGATTTAAAGTAAATCTTGAAGCTGTAAAGTATGCTTTCCAATTTTGTTCCTCTTCCTCAGTATTGTGTTGGCAATTCTGAGTCTTCTGCTTTTCCATACAGATTTAGAATCAGTTCTTAAATATTCAAAAGGTAGCTTGCTAGGATTTTCATCAGGATTGTGTTGAATATATAGGTAAAATTAAGAATAATTGACCAGCTTATCAATATATAATATGGCCTCTCTGTGGCTATACGACCCTGAAGATGCCCAATTTCACCTGATCTTGGAAGCTAAGCAGGGTTGGGCCTGGTTAGTACTTGGACTAAGGATCCCCTGATAGCTCAGTTGGTAAAGAATCTGCCTTCAGAAGATCCCAGTTCAGTTCCTGGATTGGGAAGATCTCCTGGAGAAGGGATAGACTACTCACTCCTGTATTTTGGCCTGGAGAATTCCATGGTCCATGGGGTCACAAAGAGTCGGACATGACTGAGTGACTTTTACTTTATCAGTGTTGAACCTTCTATTTAATGAGTAGAAAATATATTTCCAATTAATCTGTCCTTTAAAAATTTCTTATAACAGCATTTCTACTTTTCTATAAACAGATCCTGCATATATGTTATTAAAATAATACTTAAGTAATTTTTGGTGTTATTCTAAAAAATATTTTGTTTTTAAGTTCTAATTCTAATTTTTTACTGCTATTATTTAGGATAGTAATTGATTTTTTTAATATATCAATCATGTATCCTGAGATTTTGCTGTAACCAGTTACTAGTGGCATGAGTGTTTTATGGAATCTTTCATATGTTTTACATAGAGGGTCATACAATCTATAGAGTGAAACAATTTTGTGTCTTCATTTCCAGTATGAATAAATTCTGTTTTATTTTGTTTTAAGGCCCTGGGAAAGTCTTTTTCACTGCTGAGGAACCCCTATTATGGAGAACACTCTGAGCTTATTTAAACGGGGTTCATTTTCCTCTCCTCTTGACAGAAACAAAAGTTTTTTTTCTTTTGTTTTGTTTTTCAATGTGAGATCCTCCTGTGGTTCCTGACATTGTGCTTCCCTAAGTAAGCCCCCTATGAGTTTCTCACCCTCAAACAATCAACACTCTGCCTCTGGTAATTCATCACATTTACCATTTACTTTACTGCTTTACTGGCTTTTGCTTCAGGTAAGCAGATCTCAACTATGACTTTTTGAATTCATCTGCCTCTCCAGATTTATTGTAAGGATGGGAGTGCCAGCTTGTAAGCACTTTACATTTGAAAGCTGAATTTGGAACTACATTGGAAGATATTTTCATAGACTTATTGACCATTTGTATATCTACATTTCTTAGTGTCTTTTCAAGCATTCTGCATATTTTTAATGGTTTTTAAGTTTCTAATTTTCAATTGTGTTTTCACATAAGCTATATACACTTGTGAATAATTTCTCCAAGTACATGGCCTACATGTTTATATTCTAAACACTGTCTATAACTGAATAAACTCTAGTAAGTTTTATTAAACATTTTGTTTGTTTTTTGGTTATAGTTTTTTAACCTTAGAAAAAAATTTCAATTCCCAATTGCTACAATTTTTTTTTCCTATACTTGCTTCTAGAAATATTATAGGATTTTATACTTAGATCTGTGATCCACTTCAAGTCAGTTTGGTGCAAAGTGTGATAGCAATGTAAACACTGAGGTTTATTATTTTTTCATAATGTGCTCAATAGTTCTAACACAATTTATTAAAATGATCATCTTTTCTTGACTGAAAATTGTCAGTGCCTCTGTCAAAAATCAATTGATCATATGAGTATATAGTCCTTATAGGAATAATTACCATCATTTTCTTATGTATTTAAAAATAAATAAATATGGTTTATATAATTAAAAAAAAACCAGATGAATACATATCACCAATTGAGTATGTGATAGACGTTCTTTTTGTTGTGATCCAATCCCCAAATTTTCAAATAATGATCAGTTTTTCTTATCAGATTGTATATGCCTTTTAAATAATGGTCAATTTTCATAATACAGTAAGAAAAATTAGAATTGCTTTTTAAAGAGTAGGTTTTTGTTTATTTTCTACTTGTTCTTTATTTAATTATCTTCTAAGAGTATTTGTTTCATTCATGGAAAGCACAGTCAACAGAAATATCAGTCCTTCTCTTTTTTGATTTGCTAAGAATTTTTCAAGCTGTTCATGGTGTTCTCAAGGCAAAAATACTGAAACGGTTTGCATTCTCTTCTCCAGTGGACCATGTTTCGTCAGAACTCTCCACTATGACCCGTCCATCTTGGGTGGTCCTACCTGGCATGGCTCATAGTTTCATTGAGTTAGACAAGACTGTGGTCCATGTGATCAGTTTTGTTAGTTTTCTGTGATTTTGGTTTTCATTCTGTCTGCCCTCTGATGGAAAAGGATAAGAGGCTTATGGAACCTTCCTGAGAGACTAACTGAGGCAGAAACTGGGTCTTGTCCTGATGGGCGGGACCATGCACAGTAAATCTTTAATCCACTTTTCTGTTAATGGGCAGGGCTATGTTCCCTTCCTGTTGTTTGACCTGAGGTCAAACTATGGTGGAGGTAATGAAGATAATGGCGACCTCCTTCAAAAGGTGCCATGCACATACTGCCCCACTCAGTGCCCCCGACCCTGCAGCAGACCACCATCAACCCATGCCTCCATCAGAGACTCCTGGACACTCACAGGCATGTCTGGGTCAGTCTCTTGTAGAGTCACTGCTCCTTTCTCCTGGATCCTGGTGCACACAAGGTTCTGTTTGTACCCTCCAAGAGTCTGTTTCCCCAGTCATGTGTAAGTTCTGGTGGGGTTAATGGTGAACTCCTCCAAGGGGGCTTATGCCATACCCAGGTCTGCTGCATCCAGAGCCCCTGCCCCTGCAGCAGGCCACTGCTGACCTGTACCTTTGCAGAAGACACTCAAACATTGCTTTTAAACTGTGGCATTGAAGAAGACTCTTGAAAGTCTCTTGGACTGCAAAGAGATCCAACCAGTCCATCCTAAAGTAAATCAGTCTTGAATATTCATTGGAAGGACTGATGCTAATGCTGAAATTCCAATACTTTGGCCACCTAATAAGAAGAAGTGACTAATTGGAAAAGACCCTGATGCTCAGAAAGATTGAAGGCAAGAGGAGAAAGGGAGGACAGAGGATGAGATGGTCGGATGGCATAACTGACTTGATGGACATGAGTTTGAGTAAGCTCCGGGGGTTGCTGATGGACAGGGAAGCCTGGCATGCTGCAGTCCATGGGGTTGCAAAGAGTTGGACGTGACTGAGTGACTGAACTGAACTAAAGAATTTTGGGGGATTAAAAATAATAATAATAATAAATCAATATTATACTCATGGAGGTGAATCTTTGAAGTCATTGATGATTTAAAATACTAGTAATTTTTCAGTTATTTTGTTCAATATAAACAAAATCAGTAATAACATGGTGCTTACTTCACTCTCTTTCTAACAATTTGAAATGCAATACAAATCTACTCACAGTATCAATGGTTATATATTTTTTACTTTCGTTTCTGAAAAGTTTAACTTTTACCATTTAGAGGATAATGTAATAATACTGTCTGTATGGATAAGTACAGGTTTAACAATTATCACCATTCTTCCATTCTTTGTATTCTGTACCTCCACACCACATATTATTACTACTAATTTATCTGTATACATCCCTTAAATACATGACTTTTATCTATAAATTTTGACAAACTTATATAATTATGAAACACATACCCCTACCTTGGTATGAAATATTTAGTTCAACCCCAAATTTCTCATCTGTCACTTTTTATTCAACCCCCAACATACCCTGAAAATTCAGTTTTAGTTGTAATGCATTACTTTTGGTGTTATAGAGCCATCATATAAATTGAATCAAAAGTATGTATTCTACTGTATTTTCCTTTTTTTAAGTAAAATGTCTATGAGATATATCCATGTCATGTGTGAGTAGCTCATTCTCTTTTATTGATATCTACCTATAAAATTGTGATATACTCTATTATGTGAATTTATTGCTACTTATTTATCCATGATTCTGATAATAGACATTTTAGACATTTTATATTTTGCCTTTGGGGGATCCTCACTTGGAACAAGTGTTGTTAGTGTTTTCACATTTTTATTTTAGCCATTTCAGTATCTATGTAATGATACTACATTGTGAACACACTTTTTATTCCCTGATATCATGATTTTCATGTGCTTATTGATCACTGATATATCTTCCCTTCTAAAGTGTATTTTCAAGTATGAAGTAGTTTTCTCAATTTTAATTAGTTTTTATATCTATTTATATTAAATTTTAGAAGATACAATTTCTCCTTAAAATATATATTTTGGAGTATACTCTCTCCCAATAAGTTACTATCCTACTAACTTTTTCATGGTGTCTTTTATAGGCAGATCTTTCAAAATATAATCAAATCTAATTTGCCTTTGTTTGTGAAGATTTTTAATGTACCCTACCAAATAAATAATTTCTCCTTGGTTATGTTGATATTCTTTAGGTCTTTCCAAAATTTATAATATACAATTTACTTTACAACTCTGGTTAATTTTGAATATTTTTCTTTGAAGGATGAGGCTTTGGTCCTGAGAGTCCTGTGCAAATTGGGAGGGGCCAGTGCTTCAGTTCTATTTAATAGTAGATGCCTATTTCCTTTCTTTCTGCTTTGGGTGATGCTATAGTGCCTTTGAGTAGTTTCAGTTTAATATTTGTTCAATGGTTTTTATGTCAGTAAATTAGTGCAAATAAATGACTATATCATTACTGCTGCTGCTGCTGCTGCTAAGTTGCTTCATTCATGTCTGACTCTGTGAGACCCCACAGATGGCAGCTCACCAAGCTCCCCCGTCCATGGGATTCTCAAGGTAAGAACACTGGAGTGGGTTGCCACTTCCTTCTCCAATGCATGAAAGTGAAAAGTGAAAGTGAAGTCGCTCAGTCATGTCTGACCCTTCGCGACCCCATGGACTGCAGCCTACCAGGCTCCTCCGTCCATGGGATTGTCCAGGCAAAAGCACTGGAGTGGGGTGCCATCGCCTTNCATACCCTGAAAATTCAGTTTTAGTTGTAATGCATTACTTTTGGTGTTATAGAGCCATCATATAAATTGAATCAAAAGTATGTATTCTACTGTATTTTCCTTTTTTTAAGTAAAATGTCTATGAGATATATCCATGTCATGTGTGAGTAGCTCATTCTCTTTTATTGATATCTACCTATAAAATTGTGATATACTCTATTATGTGAATTTATTGCTACTTATTTATCCATGATTCTGATAATAGACATTTTAGACATTTTATATTTTGCCTTTGGGGGATCCTCACTTGGAACAAGTGTTGTTAGTGTTTTCACATTTTTATTTTAGCCATTTCAGTATCTATGTAATGATACTACATTGTGAACACACTTTTTATTCCCTGATATCATGATTTTCATGTGCTTATTGATCACTGATATATCTTCCCTTCTAAAGTGTATTTTCAAGTATGAAGTAGTTTTCTCAATTTTAATTAGTTTTTATATCTATTTATATTAAATTTTAGAAGATACAATTTCTCCTTAAAATATATATTTTGGAGTATACTCTCTCCCAATAAGTTACTATCCTACTAACTTTTTCATGGTGTCTTTTATAGGCAGATCTTTCAAAATATAATCAAATCTAATTTGCCTTTGTTTGTGAAGATTTTTAATGTACCCTACCAAATAAATAATTTCTCCTTGGTTATGTTGATATTCTTTAGGTCTTTCCAAAATTTATAATATACAATTTACTTTACAACTCTGGTTAATTTTGAATATTTTTCTTTGAAGGATGAGGCTTTGGTCCTGAGAGTCCTGTGCAAATTGGGAGGGGCCAGTGCTTCAGTTCTATTTAATAGTAGATGCCTATTTCCTTTCTTTCTGCTTTGGGTGATGCTATAGTGCCTTTGAGTAGTTTCAGTTTAATATTTGTTCAATGGTTTTTATGTCAGTAAATTAGTGCAAATAAATGACTATATCATTACTGCTGCTGCTGCTGCTGCTAAGTTGCTTCATTCATGTCTGACTCTGTGAGACCCCACAGATGGCAGCTCACCAAGCTCCCCCGTCCATGGGATTCTCAAGGTAAGAACACTGGAGTGGGTTGCCACTTCCTTCTCCAATGCATGAAAGTGAAAAGTGAAAGTGAAGTCGCTCAGTCATGTCTGACCCTTCGCGACCCCATGGACTGCAGCCTACCAGGCTCCTCCGTCCATGGGATTGTCCAGGCAAAAGCACTGGAGTGGGGTGCCATCGCCTTCTCTGACATCATTACTAGAAATCAAAGTAAATAAAATTTTAGTATGTNCCCTTCGCGACCCCATGGACTGCAGCCTACCAGGCTCCTCCGTCCATGGGATTGTCCAGGCAAAAGCACTGGAGTGGGGTGCCATCGCCTTCTCTGACATCATTACTAGAAATCAAAGTAAATAAAATTTTAGTATGTATTACGTGAACTGTGAACTCCCTGATGTTCAACCTGGTTTTAGAAAAGGCAGAGGAACCAGAGATCAAATTGTCAACATCAGCTGGATCATGGAAAAAGCAAGAGAGTTCCANTACTTTGGCCACCTCATGAGAAGAGTTGACTCATTGGAAAAGACTCGGATGCTGGGAAGGATTGGGGGCAGGATGAGAAGGGGACGACCTAGGATGAGATGGCTGGATGGCATCACTGACTCGATGGACATGAGTCTGAGTGAACTCCGGGAGTTGGTGATGAACAGGGAGGCCTGGCGCGCTGCGATTCATGGGGTTGCAAAGAGTCAGACAGGACTGAGCGACTGAACTGAACTGATTAGTATAGTATATATTTCATATAGACATTGAAAGAATGTATTCTGTTTTCTCTCTTTCTGCAGTAGTTTCTAGTATAGTATAATAAACTCCCCTATATCCATAGTCAGATTGAAAAAGTTAAAAAAATTTATCATTTTCTCACCAACAAATATGCATTTGTCTCAGCATTTATATTTCTAGCACATTAAAACTTCTCTAAAATTCAGAAAATCTTAGAAGTCAGAAACTTCCTCCTAGCTTTCACTGATGTCCGTAGCTTACATTGTTGGTGGCTCTGCTTCTTTCTTACAAGAATTAGTATTTTGTTGCTATCTACATTTTTTAAAAGAATATCATGATTTCTTCATTTTCATTCATTTATTATATCATCTTTAGAGGTCTAATCTGAGGTTAACAGACATGTTTGTATCTTCAGTACATTCACCAAATTAGTCTTGCATGGAGTCTTGCTTTCTATCTGACATGGAAACTGGTAATTCTTCCATTTTTAAATTGACATCAACATCTGAAAAGTAAGTCCTATTTATTCTGTTATGCTAATGATTTATTCTTCAGGCCACTCCTATCTATTCATTTTCATTTACTGATGTCTTTGCCATTGGCTTATAGTCTTCCTATTTTCTTCTAAATACTTTAGTGCAATTAACTTACTTACATGTATTCAGAATCCTTATAAGTGATTCATTTCAATAACCTAAGCACTGAAGTCAAATTATTGCTCTCTTAAGTCCCAAGACCTCAGATTTTGATTTTTTTTTTATTGACACTGAAATTAATACACCACTGAAATGAGAAATTTATGTATTTAAAAATCTGACTTTACCTATTTACTGTAAGGACAGTTCTTACAACTTGGTTATTCACAGTACTTTTGTTTTTTGTTTACCATTATTTGAAAACTACAGCCTCAACGCAACTCCAGGGTGTTTCTTCCATTTACTGTTATACTTTCTGTGGTACATTATTTAAACCATTATCTCCTTAATAGCTTTCTAGATGGCTTAGCAACTAAACAATCTGCCTGTAATGCAGGAGACACAAGAAATGGCACGTCTGATCTCTGGGTAAGAAGACACCCTGGAGGAGTAAATGGCAACCCTCTACAGTATTCTTGCCTGAAAAATCCCATGGGTAGCCCTGGCAGACTACCGTCCATGGGGCCACAAAGAGTCAGACATGACTGAGCATGCATTCAACAACAACAACAAATAAAGCTACAGTTAATGATGCCAGAAGAAAGAATATTGCTAAAGTATGACAACTACCAAAAATAAAAGTTTCCTTAGAATCCTATAAGACTTTCCAGCCAGTCCATTCTCTTTTTTTTCTTCCCATTTCTTTGATATAGTGTTTTACCTGCCCATCTTAAACCTCTGTTAATTATTTCCTCTATGTTATTTTCCTTCTTTCTCTCCTGTGATCTCTTCTAAATTTACCAAACCTCTACTTTCTACTTTCTTCAGTTTGTCTCCTCCTCCTCCCATTCCCCTCTAATTTATCTAGTATATCTTTGGCAGATACCAAGAACTGAAGATACATTTACTGAAAAATGAAGGAGTCTGTTTAGGGCTATAAGTTAAACCTAAACCCCCAAATTAAATATAAACCTTAATGACACAGGTTTGATTTATACCTACATATTCGACAGGATTTCTTTTATACACAGCACCTTTTAGTAGATTATTGATCAGAGTATCCAAATGCATATTCATAAATAATTTCCAAGATGATATCCAAATCTTAGCAAGCATGCAGTTCTAAATTGTATTTTGGATGCTTGCAATCATTTGTATTTTTCGTCTCCAAGTAAAATTTGGGCATTAAAGAAGAGAAGTGAAGAGCAAAGGAGAAAAGAAAAGATATAAGCATCTGAATACAGAGTTCCAAAGAATAGAAAGAAGAGATAACAGAGCCTTCTTTAGCAATCAATGCAAAGAAATAGAGGAAAAGAACAGAATGGAAAAGACTAGAGATCTCTTCAAGAAAATTAGATACACCAAGGGAACATTTCATGCAAAGATAGGCTCGATAAAGGACACAAATGGTATGGACCTAACAGAAGCAGAAGATATTAAGAAGAGGTGGAAAAAATAAAAAGAACTGTACAAAAAAGATCTTCATGACTCGGATAATAACAATGGGGTGATCACTCCTCTAAAGCCAGACATCCTGGAATGTGAAGTCAAGTGGGCTTTAGAAAGCATCACTATGAACAAAGCTAGTGGAGATAATGGCATTCTAGTAGAGCTATTTCAAATCCTGAAAGATGATGCTGTGAAAGCACTGCAATCAATATGCCAGCATATTTGGAAAACTCAGCAGTGGCCACAGGTCTGGAAAAGGTCAGTTTTTATTCCAATCCCAAAGAAAGGCAATGCCAAAGAATGCTCAAACTATTGCACAATTGCACTCATCTCACATGCTAGTAAAGTAATGCTCAAAATTCTCCAAGCCAGGCTTCAGCAATATGTGAACCATGAACTTCCAGATTTTCAAGCTGGTTTTAGAAAAGGCAGAGGAACCAGAAAACAAATTGCCAACATCTGCTTGATCATAGAGAAAGCAAGACAGTTAAAGAAAAACATCTACTTCTGATTTAGATGTTCCAAAGCCTTCGACTGTGAGGATCACAACAAACTGGAAAATTCTTCAAGAGAAGGGAATACCAGCCCACTTGACCTGCCTCTTGAGAAATCTAGAATGTGAGTGGAGTTTTAAGAAGCATTAGTTAGAACTGGACATGGAACAACAAACTGGTTTCAAATAAGGAAAGGAGTATATCAAGGCAGTATATTGTCTCCCTGCTTATTTAACTTACATGTAGGGTACATCATGCAAAATACTGGGCTGGTTGAAGCACAAGCTGGAATCAAGATTGCTAGGAGAAATGTCAATAACCTCAGATATGCTGATGACACCACCCTTATGGCAGAAAGTGAAGAGGAACTAAAGAGACTCTTGATGAAAGTGAAGGAGGGGAGTGAAAAAGCTGGCTTAAAACTCAGCATTCAAAAAATGAAGATCATGGCATCCGGTCCCATCATTTCATGGCAAATAAATGGGGAAAAAATGGAAAAGAGTGACAGACTTTATTTTCTTTGGCTCCAAAATTCACTGCAGATGGTGACTGCAGCCATAAAGTTAAAAGACACTTGCTGCTTGGAAGAAAAGCTGTGACCAACCTAGACAGCATGTCAAAATGCTGAGACATTACTTTGCCGACTAAGGTCTGACTAGTCAAAGCTATGGTTTTTCCAATAATCATGTATGTATGTGAGAGTTGGACTGTGAAGAAATCTGAGCACCAAAGAATTAATGCTTTTGAACTGTGGTGTTGGAGAAGACTCTTGAACATTATTTGGACTACATGGAGATCCAACCAGTCCATCCTAAAGGAAATATTCAGTCCTGAATATTAATTGGAAGGATTGATGCTGAAACTCCAGTACTTTGGCCACCTAATGCAAAGAAAGAACTGACTCATTTGTAAAGACCCTGATGCTGGGAAAGAGTGAAGGCAGGAAGGGAAGGGTATGATGGAGAATGAGATGTTTTGAAAGCTTCACCAACTTGACAGTCATGAGTTTGAGCAAGCTTCAGGAGTTGGTGATGGACAGGGAAGCCTGGCATCCTGCAATCCATAAGGTCACAGAATCAGACACAATTGAGCAACTGAAGTGAACTGAATTGTTTAATCAGCCAAGTTTACTGAAATTTATTGCACAGCAATAGATGTCAAATACAGATGAAGACTATTGATATTATCTAGAACAATCAATGAAAGTAAAAGTGAGTAATTAAGAGTAGTAAAATAATATAAATACAGAGCTTACTATATACCTGCAAAAATGGACTCATGTGAGATAATAAATACACCAACTAAGCAAGTGATATAATTTTCACCAAGCAACTAATTATATCATGTAATTAGGCCAAACTGAAGATTCAAGCTTAACAACAAAAATATATATTGGAAAACCACTAGATGTTTTAGTCATTTTGCATGTATGTTAAAATATATGAAAGTCCTAATTATCTTGGAGGAAAAAAAAGATGATACATAAATGGATGATACATGATTTATAAAGCAAACACAGTTTCAGAGGGACAAAAGAAATTGTTTTTTAATCAAGAACCAGGAGATAGCAAAGGAGAGAGAACCTTGGTGTGCTATAGTCTATAGGGTTGCAAAGAGTCAGACATGACTTAATAACTTAACAACAACAGCAAATGTTTTTTAACTGGAAAAAAAAATGCTAACCGAGCTAGAAAGCAACTTGGTTTTGATGCATTTGCAGTCTCTAGAATAGAGTCTTATATGTAAGATGATGGAATAAATATATTTATGACTGAATGAATAAGAGCAGAGAGAAATATCAATAACCTCAGATATGCAGATGATACCACCCTTATGGCAGAAAGAGAAGAAAAACAAAAGAACCCCTGGATGAAAGTGGAAGAGGAAAATGAAAAAGTTGGCTTAAAGCTCAACATTCAGAAAACGAAGATGATGGCATTCAGTCCTATCACTTCATGGCAAATAGATGGAGAAACAGTGGGAACATTGGTTGACTTTATTTGGGGGGGGGGCTCCAAAATCACTGCTGATGGTGATTGCAGCCATGAAGTTAAAAGATGCTTACTCCTTGGAAGGAAAGTTTTGACCAATCTAGACAGCATATTTAAAAGCAGAGACATTACTTTGTCAACAAATATCTGTCTAGTCAAGGTTATGGTTTTTCCAGTAGTTATGTATGGATGTGAGAGTTGGAATATAAAGAAAGCTGAGCACTGAAGAAATGATGCTTTTGAACTCAAGAGAAGACTCTTGAGAGTCCCTTGAACTTCAAGGAGATCCAACAAGTCTATCCTAAAGGAGATCAGTCCTGGTTGTTCAGTGGAAGAACTGATGTTGAAACTGAAACTCCAACACTTTGGCCACCTGATGCGAAGAGGTGACTCAATTGAAAAGACCCTGATTCTGGGAAAGACTGAGTGCAGGAGGAGAAGGGGATAACATAGGATGAGATGGTTGGACGGCATCACCAACTCAGTGGATGTGAGTTTGGATAAACTCCAGGAGTTGGTGATGGTCAGGGAGGCCTGGCATGCTGCAGTTCATGAGGTTGCAAAGAGTCAGACATGACTGAGTGAATGAACTGAACTGAACTGAACTGAATAAGTGCAAAGGAAAATTAAACTGTAAAATAGAATCTTAAAAATACATACATGCTATTTTGCCATATCTACTTGTTTTCTGGGATTGTAATGTCTGTCTCTTCCATATGTCGCCCAACACATTTTCAGCCAATTCCTAAGTGTGTTAGCACAATCATGTAAATACATTTTATGTGTATATATTTTCCTATATCTTGGCTTTTCTCCTGATGTAAATCATCATTTTAGCATCTAGCCTATATTACATACCTTCTAGAGACCTTTGACACTTTTGTTCAAGATAGATGGAGATTGACTTTCTGTGAGCATCATGTCTAGACCTCCCTACCCAGATACAGTTTCTATTTTCAAGAAAAAAACTTCCCTCAGATGAAGTTCAAATTAAGATACCAATATTTTTTTATATTAATGCTTGGTTTTCTTCTTGTGGATTAGTCATAAAACAATATCTTAATCCAACACGAAATATACCATTCATCTAGTTGAGTAGCATACATATAGCAAAAATAAGTTATTGAGAAAAATCAATGGAATTCAATGGATGATATATTTTTTCAAAAGTGGAAACTCAGAAAATATTCCCTCTACCAGAAAATGAGCCTCTTCCTATGATTCCTAAATTAGAAATTTCAAAATGATTTCCTAACATAAAAAGATATTTAAATATATCAACATCTTCCACCTACCAAACATTGATTTACTACTAATAATAGGGATACTTTTAGTACCTACAAAGAATTACTCTAAAGATAAAATTTCAGCAATGACAAGATCTTTTTCTAATATTAAAAACATTACAAAACATAATCTGCTGATACTTCATTTCTTTTGTGTAATAAACCTGAATCCACAAATTCTGTCAGTAACAGCAAACAAGCCAAACTGTGAATTCTTACACTGGTAATTTCAACACTAAGCAATCATTCACATAACTCATAAATCATTTCCAAAATCCACTGAAAACAAGAAACACAGAAAGTAAGACAGGAAATCCTAAACTTAAACTAACCATGCTGTCAATATCTCTCCCCACCTGCTGTTGCAATACATATGCATGTGAATATATGCCTCAGGAAATAAAACACGAGCATTAAGTACTCTAATGAACACAGCAAGATTTCATTTTTACTGAGCCTTAGCTGAGCTTCAGTTTCAGGAATAACTTGAACATTTCATGTGAACTTGGAAAATAAAACAATAGAAATTCCATTACATGTATACAAACTACAAATCTTATTTTTATCCAAGAAAGAGAATTATAGTATTAATATAAAGAGACATATTTGTATTAAGAATTGAGAAAATTATATTGGCTAATAGTTTAATATAACAGCTTTTTTAAAATATGGAATTTGCTCCTACTTGAAAATTTCAGATAAAATTTGTCAATTTTTTTTATTTTGTTTTAATATCAGATTGTTAATAATTATTATACTATTTGCTACAACAGATGCTCAACTTGAAGCACAGTATTTTTCTATAGCCCTGAGTAGCTCAAATGTAAATATGTGTCTTCTGTCTTCGATGATTTCTTGTAACCATCTGAAATGATATCAGTGATAAAAACATGTTATCAAATGAAAAGCACATTAATTGATATGAAAGGTTAAGCAAAAGCGTAATGAGAAATATCACTGTAACAATCAAAACAATGTTTAGTTTCTGCTTATTTTGTTGGGGTGTTTCAGAATAATTTCATGAGTCCAAATATCCAGGTCTATAGACGGACAGATGATATTCACCTTTTCATTCAATAGTCATCTCAAATGAAATGTGGAGAACCATCTGGTCAGTCAAAGAATTTGCTTTCACCAGGCAGAATGGGCATGAGAAACAAAATGGTATTCTAAATCTACAATCATTTCCCTACTCTGGAAGATTTATGTCTACTGTGTTTTATTGATATAAACATATTCTGTTTAATATATATAATTAATATATATTTTAATAATATTTTAGCATTAGTGATAAAGTTTGATTCTTACTATATGACAGTTATAAATGCTTATATCTTATTTCTAGATAAAATTCAAGTCACACCAATCATACTTCTTGTGTTAGTCAAGTGAAAATATTCTGAATTGTCATTTAAATTGGAGTCCAGCATGTCTGATCACCTGAGACAAAATGGTAGTGACCAATGTCTACTAAGTAGATCTCTAACAGTCAACCATGAGAAAAGTATACTATTACAATGAATACCAATATGAAATCATTTTTATTGCAATATTTTGCACAAAGTAGAGATTAAAGATAAAGAAGAGGTTTAATAGAGAGTTTCTAAATAGAGATACAAATAATTCATGACTTTGTGAAAGTAGTGGGAAAAGGAGATATGAAAACGGATAAAAAGAGTAAAGCCTAGGTTTTATACACACACAAAAATATGTGATACTTGGGAAACAATGACCTGCCTCTTGAGAAATCTGTATGCAGGTCAGGAAGTAACACTTAGAACTGGACATGGAACAACAGACTGGTTCCAGATAGGAAAAGGAGTATGTCAAGGCTATATATTGTCACCCTGCTTATCTCACTTATATGCAGAGTACATCATGAGAAATGCTGGACTGGAAGAAACACAAGCTGGAATCAAGATTGTCAGGAGAAATATCAATCACCTCAGATATGCACATGACACCACCCTTATGGCAGAAAGTGAAGAGGAACTAAAAAGCCTCTTGATGAAAGTGAAAGAAGAGAGTGAAAAAGTTGACTTAAAGCTCAACAATCAGAAAACTAAGATCATGGCATCCGGTCCCATCACTTCATGGGAAGTAGATGGGGAAACAGTGGAAACAGTGCCAGACTTTATTTTGGGGGGCTCCAGAATCACTGCAGATAGTGACTGCAGCCATGAAATTAAAAGAAACTTACTCTTTGGAAGAAAAGTTATGAGCAACGTAGATGGCATATTCAAAAGCAGAGACATTACTTTGCTGACTAAGGTCCGTCTAGTCAA
>SJYW01041902.1:0-44691 GCA_006410735.1 Raphicerus campestris | reverse complement strand
ATCAATGCAAAGAAATAGAGGAAAAGAACAGAATGGAAAAGACTAGAGATCTCTTCAAGAAAATTAGATACACCAAGGGAACATTTCATGCAAAGATAGGCTCGATAAAGGACACAAATGGTATGGACCTAACAGAAGCAGAAGATATTAAGAAGAGGTGGAAAAAATAAAAAGAACTGTACAAAAAAGATCTTCATGACTCGGATAATAACAATGGGGTGATCTGTCTAAAGCCAGACATCCTGGAATGTGAAGTCAAGTGGGCTTTAGAAAGCATCACTATGAACAAAGCTAGTGGAGATAATGGCATTCTAGTAGAGCTATTTCAAATCCTGAAAGATGATGCTGTGAAAGCACTGCAATCAATATGCCAGCATATTTGGAAAACTCAGCAGTGGCCACAGGTCTGGAAAAGGTCAGTTTTTATTCCAATCCCAAAGAAAGGCAATGCCAAAGAATGCTCAAACTATTGCACAATTGCACTCATCTCACATGCTAGTAAAGTAATGCTCAAAATTCTCCAAGCCAGGCTTCAGCAATATGTGAACCATGAACTTCCAGATTTTCAAGCTGGTTTTAGAAAAGGCAGAGGAACCAGAAAACAAATTGCCAACATCTGCTTGATCATAGAGAAAGCAAGACAGTTAAAGAAAAACATCTACTTCTGATTTAGATGTTCCAAAGCCTTCGACTGTGAGGATCACAACAAACTGGAAAATTCTTCAAGAGAAGGGAATACCAGCCCACTTGACCTGCCTCTTGAGAAATCTAGAATGTGAGTGGAGTTTTAAGAAGCATTAGTTAGAACTGGACATGGAACAACAAACTGGTTTCAAATAAGGAAAGGAGTATATCAAGGCAGTATATTGTCTCCCTGCTTATTTAACTTACATGTAGGGTACATCATGCAAAATACTGGGCTGGTTGAAGCACAAGCTGGAATCAAGATTGCTAGGAGAAATGTCAATAACCTCAGATATGCTGATGACACCACCCTTATGGCAGAAAGTGAAGAGGAACTAAAGAGACTCTTGATGAAAGTGAAGGAGGGGAGTGAAAAAGCTGGCTTAAAACTCAGCATTCAAAAAATGAAGATCATGGCATCCGGTCCCATCATTTCATGGCAAATAAATGGGGAAAAAATGGAAAAGAGTGACAGACTTTATTTTCTTTGGCTCCAAAATTCACTGCAGATGGTGACTGCAGCCATAAAGTTAAAAGACACTTGCTGCTTGGAAGAAAAGCTGTGACCAACCTAGACAGCATGTCAAAATGCTGAGACATTACTTTGCCGACTAAGGTCTGACTAGTCAAAGCTATGGTTTTTCCAATAATCATGTATGTATGTGAGAGTTGGACTGTGAAGAAATCTGAGCACCAAAGAATTAATGCTTTTGAACTGTGGTGTTGGAGAAGACTCTTGAACATTATTTGGACTACATGGAGATCCAACCAGTCCATCCTAAAGGAAATATTCAGTCCTGAATATTAATTGGAAGGATTGATGCTGAAACTCCAGTACTTTGGCCACCTAATGCAAAGAAAGAACTGACTCATTTGTAAAGACCCTGATGCTGGGAAAGAGTGAAGGCAGGAAGGGAAGGGTATGATGGAGAATGAGATGTTTTGAAAGCTTCACCAACTTGACAGTCATGAGTTTGAGCAAGCTTCAGGAGTTGGTGATGGACAGGGAAGCCTGGCATCCTGCAATCCATAAGGTCACAGAATCAGACACAATTGAGCAACTGAAGTGAACTGAATTGTTTAATCAGCCAAGTTTACTGAAATTTATTGCACAGCAATAGATGTCAAATACAGATGAAGACTATTGATATTATCTAGAACAATCAATGAAAGTAAAAGTGAGTAATTAAGAGTAGTAAAATAATATAAATACAGAGCTTACTATATACCTGCAAAAATGGACTCATGTGAGATAATAAATACACCAACTAAGCAAGTGATATAATTTTCACCAAGCAACTAATTATATCATGTAATTAGGCCAAACTGAAGATTCAAGCTTAACAACAAAAATATATATTGGAAAACCACTAGATGTTTTAGTCATTTTGCATGTATGTTAAAATATATGAAAGTCCTAATTATCTTGGAGGAAAAAAAAGATGATACATAAATGGATGATACATGATTTATAAAGCAAACACAGTTTCAGAGGGACAAAAGAAATTGTTTTTTAATCAAGAACCAGGAGATAGCAAAGGAGAGAGAACCTTGGTGTGCTATAGTCTATAGGGTTGCAAAGAGTCAGACATGACTTAATAACTTAACAACAACAGCAAATGTTTTTTAACTGGAAAAAAAAATGCTAACCGAGCTAGAAAGCAACTTGGTTTTGATGCATTTGCAGTCTCTAGAATAGAGTCTTATATGTAAGATGATGGAATAAATATATTTATGACTGAATGAATAAGAGCAGAGAGAAATATCAATAACCTCAGATATGCAGATGATACCGCCCTTATGGCAGAAAGAGAAGAAAAACAAAAGAACCCCTGGATGAAAGTGGAAGAGGAAAATGAAAAAGTTGGCTTAAAGCTCAACATTCAGAAAACGAAGATGATGGCATTCAGTCCTATCACTTCATGGCAAATAGATGGAGAAACAGTGGGAACATTGGTTGACTTTATTTGGGGGGGGGGCTCCAAAATCACTGCTGATGGTGATTGCAGCCATGAAGTTAAAAGATGCTTACTCCTTGGAAGGAAAGTTTTGACCAATCTAGACAGCATATTTAAAAGCAGAGACATTACTTTGTCAACAAATATCTGTCTAGTCAAGGTTATGGTTTTTCCAGTAGTTATGTATGGATGTGAGAGTTGGAATATAAAGAAAGCTGAGCACTGAAGAAATGATGCTTTTGAACTCAAGAGAAGACTCTTGAGAGTCCCTTGAACTTCAAGGAGATCCAACAAGTCTATCCTAAAGGAGATCAGTCCTGGTTGTTCAGTGAAAGAACTGATGTTGAAACTGAAACTCCAACACTTTGGCCACCTGATGCGAAGAGGTGACTCAATTGAAAAGACCCTGATTCTGGGAAAGACTGAGTGCAGGAGGAGAAGGGGATAACATAGGATGAGATGGTTGGACGGCATCACCAACTCAGTGGATGTGAGTTTGGATAAACTCCAGGAGTTGGTGATGGTCAGGGAGGCCTGGCATGCTGCAGTTCATGAGGTTGCAAAGAGTCAGACATGACTGAGTGAATGAACTGAACTGAACTGAACTGAATAAGTGCAAAGGAAAATTAAACTGTAAAATAGAATCTTAAAAATACATACATGCTATTTTGCCATATCTACTTATTTTCTGGGATTGTAATGTCTGTCTCTTCCATATGTCGCCCAACACATTTTCAGCCAATTCCTAAGTGTGTTAGCACAATCATGTAAATACATTTTATGTGTATATATTTTCCTATATCTTGGCTTTTCTCCTGATGTAAATCATCATTTTAGCTTCTAGCCTATATTACATACCTTCTAGAGACCTTTGACACTTTTGTTCAAGATAGATGGAGATTGACTTTCTGTGAGCATCATGTCTAGACCTCCCTACCCAGATACAGTTTCTATTTTCAAGAAAAAAACTTCCCTCAGATGAAGTTCAAATTAAGATACCAATATTTTTTTATATTAATGCTTGGTTTTCTTCTTGTGGATTAGTCATAAAACAATATCTTAATCCAACACGAAATATACCATTCATCTAGTTGAGTAGCATACATATAGCAAAAATAAGTTATTGAGAAAAATCAATGGAATTCAATGGATGATATATTTTTTCAAAAGTGGAAACTCAGAAAATATTCCCTCTACCAGAAAATGAGCCTCTTCCTATGATTCCTAAATTAGAAATTTCAAAATGATTTCCTAACATAAAAAGATATTTAAATATATCAACATCTTCCACCTACCAAACATTGATTTACTACTAATAATAGGGATACTTTTAGTACCTACAAAGAATTACTCTAAAGATAAAATTTCAGCAATGACAAGATCTTTTTCTAATATTAAAAACATTACAAAACATAATCTGCTGATACTTCATTTCTTTTGTGTAATAAACCTGAATCCACAAATTCTGTCAGTAACAGCAAACAAGCCAAACTGTGAATTCTTACACTGGTAATTTCAACACTAAGCAATCATTCACATAACTCATAAATCATTTCCAAAATCCACTGAAAACAAGAAACACAGAAAGTAAGACAGGAAATCCTAAACTTAAACTAACCATGCTGTCAATATCTCTCCCCACCTGCTGTTGCAATACATATGCATGTGAATATATGCCTCAGGAAATAAAACACGAGCATTAAGTACTCTAATGAACACAGCAAGATTTCATTTTTACTGAGCCTTAGCTGAGCTTCAGTTTCAGGAATAACTTGAACATTTCATGTGAACTTGGAAAATAAAACAATAGAAATTCCATTACATGTATACAAACTACAAATCTTATTTTTATCCAAGAAAGAGAATTATAGTATTAATATAAAGAGACATATTTGTATTAAGAATTGAGAAAATTATATTGGCTAATAGTTTAATATAACAGCTTTTTTAAAATATGGAATTTGCTCCTACTTGAAAATTTCAGATAAAATTTGTCAATTTTTTTTATTTTGTTTTAATATCAGATTGTTAATAATTATTATACTATTTGCTACAACAGATGCTCAACTTGAAGCACAGTATTTTTCTATAGCCCTGAGTAGCTCAAATGTAAATATGTGTCTTCTGTCTTCGATGATTTCTTGTAACCATCTGAAATGATATCAGTGATAAAAACATGTTATCAAATGAAAAGCACATTAATTGATATGAAAGGTTAAGCAAAAGCGTAATGAGAAATATCACTGTAACAATCAAAACAATGTTTAGTTTCTGCTTATTTTGTTGGGGTGTTTCAGAATAATTTCATGAGTCCAAATATCCAGGTCTATAGACGGACAGATGATATTCACCTTTTCATTCAATAGTCATCTCAAATGAAATGTGGAGAACCATCTGGTCAGTCAAAGAATTTGCTTTCACCAGGCAGAATGGGCATGAGAAACAAAATGGTATTCTAAATCTACAATCATTTCCCTACTCTGGAAGATTTATGTCTACTGTGTTTTATTGATATAAACATATTCTGTTTAATATATATAATTAATATATATTTTAATAATATTTTAGCATTAGTGATAAAGTTTGATTCTTACTATATGACAGTTATAAATGCTTATATCTTATTTCTAGATAAAATTCAAGTCACACCAATCATACTTCTTGTGTTAGTCAAGTGAAAATATTCTGAATTGTCATTTAAATTGGAGTCCAGCATGTCTGATCACCTGAGACAAAATGGTAGTGACCAATGTCTACTAAGTAGATCTCTAACAGTCAACCATGAGAAAAGTATACTATTACAATGAATACCAATATGAAATCATTTTTATTGCAATATTTTGCACAAAGTAGAGATTAAAGATAAAGAAGAGGTTTAATAGAGAGTTTCTAAATAGAGATACAAATAATTCATGACTTTGTGAAAGTAGTGGGAAAAGGAGATATGAAAACGGATAAAAAGAGTAAAGCCTAGGTTTTATACACACACAAAAATATGTGATACTTGGGAAACAATGACCTGCCTCTTGAGAAATCTGTATGCAGGTCAGGAAGTAACACTTAGAACTGGACATGGAACAACAGACTGGTTCCAGATAGGAAAAGGAGTATGTCAAGGCTATATATTGTCACCCTGCTTATCTCACTTATATGCAGAGTACATCATGAGAAATGCTGGACTGGAAGAAACACAAGCTGGAATCAAGATTGTCAGGAGAAATATCAATCACCTCAGATATGCACATGACACCACCCTTATGGCAGAAAGTGAAGAGGAACTAAAAAGCCTCTTGATGAAAGTGAAAGAAGAGAGTGAAAAAGTTGACTTAAAGCTCAACAATCAGAAAACTAAGATCATGGCATCCGGTCCCATCACTTCATGGGAAGTAGATGGGGAAACAGTGGAAACAGTGCCAGACTTTATTTTGGGGGGCTCCAGAATCACTGCAGATAGTGACTGCAGCCATGAAATTAAAAGAAACTTACTCTTTGGAAGAAAAGTTATGAGCAACGTAGATGGCATATTCAAAAGCAGAGACATTACTTTGCTGACTAAGGTCCGTCTAGTCAAAGCTATGGTTTTTCCAGTGGTCATTTATGGATGTGAGAGTTGGACTGTGAAGAAAGCTGAGCACCAAAGAATTGATGCTTTTGAACTGTGGTGTTGGAGAAGACTCTTGGAGTCCCTTGGACTGCAAGGAGATCCAACAAGTCCATTCTGAAGAGATCAACCGTGGGATTTCTTTGAAAGGAATGATGCTGAAACTCCAGTACTTTGGCCACCTCATGAGAAGACTTGACTCATTGGAAAAGACTCTGATGCTGGGAGGGATTGGGGGCAGGAGGAGAAGGAGACGACAGAGGATGCGATGGCTTGATGGCATCACAGACACAATGGACGTGAATCTGAGTGAACTCCGGGAGTTGGTGATGGATATGGAGGCCTGGCATGCTGCGATTCATAGGGTCGCAAAGAGTTGGACACAACTGAGTGACTGAACTGAACTGAACTGAACTGAACTGAATGGTATATTAGGGCTTTCTTGGTGGTTCAGCTGGTAAAGAATCTGCCTGCAGTGTGGGAGACCTGGGTTTGATCCCTGGATTGGGAAGATCCCTTGGTGAAGGGAATAGCTTTCCTCTCCAGTATTCTGGCCTGGAGAATTCCATGAACTCTACAGTTCATGAGGTAGCAAAGAGTCAGACACAACTGAGCAGCTTTCACTCACTCACTCACAATGGTATATAATCAGAGATTTCATAATGGAATATTGGAGTTTATGAAATTCACAGTTTCTTTGAATACAAATGGGTTCTATTGTATCAAACCATCAGATGGATATATTTCAATTGTTATAATAAGAGATTGGTTTTTTAAATAGCATCTTTCAACTAATATATTAATTTTTGTTTTCTAATTCATTATCATATCAGAAGTAATATAGACTACACAGTGGGAAGTCCATCTGAGCAATCTCAATCAGAGCCCCACCTTTCTCCTTCTAGACAAAACAAAGTATATATACTTGTTTCTTTATTCCCTGGCACACTAGAAAAAAAGTGGGAACAGTAGCACACCTGTGAACACATTTTTCAGTTCAGTTCAGTCTTTCAGTCATGTCCGACTCTTTGTGACCCCATGAATTGCAGCATGCCAGGCCTCCTTGTCCATCGCCAACTCCCGGAGTTCACTCAAATTCTTGTCCATTGAGTCTGTGATGCCATCCAGCCATCTCATTCTCTGTCATCCCCTTCTCCTCCTGCCCCTAATCCCTCCAAGCATCAGAGTCTTTTCCAATGAGTCAACTGTTTGCATGAGGTGGCCAAAGTACTGGAGTTTCAGCTTTAGCATCATTCCTTCCAAAGAAATTCCAGGGCTGATCTCCTTTAGAATGGACTGGTTGGATCTCCTTGCAGACCAAGAGACTCTCAAGAGTCTTCTCCAGCACCACAGTTCAAAAGCATCAATTCTTTGGTGCTCAACTTTCTTTACAGTCCAACTCTCACATCTATACATGGCCACTGGAAAAAACATAGCCTTGACTAGACGGACCTTAGTCGGCAAAGTAATGTCTCTGCTTTTGAATATGCTATCTAGGTTGGTCATAACTTTCTTTCCAAGGAGGAAGGAAAGTTAATTTCATGGCTGTAATCACCATCTGCATTATGGAAATGTACAAATAGGATGGAAAGGCCACTTCATAGAAACCCAACCAGAATTATTGTGTATGTATGTATCAATCTCCATGTTTATCCTTATCTCTATCTATCTAATCTATATATGTATAATTCTTAAGCTATTTGTCTTGGAATTACCTGAACAAACACTAGTACATGATTATAGTTTAAATCAGAATTACATCTTTAGGCAGTTTCCACACTGAATGAAAATATTCACATGAATATCTGTAAAAATAACTGTATAGCACTATCAATACCCATGTATGTGTTTTGCTACTGTTACTGGGCTGTAAATTTCTCAGAATGACACACACCAGCTATTTAACTTTTGTTGTTGTTGTTTTGTAATTTAAGTACAGTTGATTTGCAATATTTTGTTGTTTTAAGAGTACCGCAAAGTAATTCTCTGTGCTATTCAGTAGGTAGGACCTTGCTCTTTGTATATTTTATGTAAGAGTTTGTGTCTGCTAATCCCAAACTCCTGATTTATCGCCCCCCCCTCACCTTTTCCCTTTAGTAACCATAAGTTTATTTTCTTTGTCTGTGAGTCTAAGTCTGTTCCTATAAATAAGTTCATAGGTATCCTATTTTAGATTCCACATGTAAGTGATATACATGGTATTTGTCTTTCTCTGACAATGATAATCTCTAGGTCCATCCATGCTGCTTCAAATGGCATTATTTCATTTATTTTGGGGGCTAAGTAATATTCCATTGCATGTGTGTACCACATATTTCACTAATCTGTCAGTGAATATTTAGGTTACTTTCATGTCACAGCTATTGTAAATAATGCTGCTATTAACATTAGGATGTATGTATCTTTCCTAATTAGAAGTGAAGTCACTCAGTCATGTCTGACTCTTTGTGACCCCATGGACTGTAGCCTACCAGGCTCCGCTGTCCATGGGATCCTCCAGGCAATAGACTTTTTGCCTTTGAGGGATATATGCCTAGAAGAGAGATTGCTGGATCATATGGCAATTATATTTTAAGTTTCATATTAACAAGAGGCGGCAAGAATACATAGAAGAACTGTACGAAAAAGATCTTCATGACCCAGATAATCATGATGGTGTGAACACTCACACTCACCTAGAGCCAGACATCTTTAGTATGTGAAGTCAAGTGGGCCTTAGGAACCATCACTATGAATAAAGCTAGTGGAAGTGGTGGAATTCCAAATGAGCTGTTTCAAATCTTGAAAGATGATGCTGTGAAAGTGCTGCACTCAATAGGCCAACAAATTTGGAAAACTCAGCAGTGGCCACAGGACTGGAAAATGTCAGTTTTCATTCCAATCCCCAAAAAAGGCAATACCAAAGAATGCTCAAACTACCACACAATTGCACTCATCTCACATTCTGGTAAAGTAATGCTAAAAATTCTCCAAGCCAGGCTTCAACAATACGTGAACCATGAACTTCCAGATGTTCAAGCTGGTTTTAGAAAAGGCAGAGGAACCAGAGATCAAATTGCCAACATCCGCTGAATCATGGAAAAAGCAAGAGAATTCCAGAAAAACATCTATTTCTGCTTTATTGACTATGCCAAAACTTTTGACTATGTGGATCACAAAATAACTGTGAAAAATTCTGAAAGAGATGGGAATACCAGACCACATGACCTGCCTCTTGAGAAAGCTATATGCAGGTCAGGAAGCAACAGTTAGAACTAGACATGGAACAACAGACTGGTTCCAAATAGGAAAAGGAGTACGTCAAGGCTGTATATTATCACTCTGCTTATTTAACTTATATGCAGAGCACATCATGAGAAATGCTGGGCTGGAGGAAGCACAAGCTGGAATCAAGACTGCTGGGAGAAATGTCAATAACCTCAGATATGCAGATGACACCACCCTTCTTAAAGAAAGTGAACAATAACTAAAGAGCTTCTTAATGAAAGTGAAAGAAGAGAGTGAAAAAGTTGGCTTAAAGTTCAACATTCAGAAATCATGGCATCCAGTCCCATCACTTCATAGTAAACAGATAGGGAAACAGTGGATGACTTTTTTTTTTCTTTTGTAACCCCAAATCACTGCAGATGGTGAGTGCAACCATGAAATTAAAAGAAGCTTTCTCCTTGCAAGGAAAGTTATAACCAACTTAGACTGTATATTAAAAAGCATAAACATTACTTTGCCAAAAAAAGATCCATCTAGTCAAGGCTATGGTTTTTCCAGTAGTCATGTATGGATGTGAGACTTGGACTATAAAGAAAGCTGAGCACCAAAGAATTGATGCTTTTGAACTGTGGTGTTGGAGAAGACTCCTCAGAGTCCCTTGGACTACAAGGAGATCCAAGCAGTCCATTCTGAAGGAGATCAGCCCTGGGATTTCTTTGGAAGGAATTATGCTGAAGCTGAAACTCCAGTACTTGGCCACCTCATGAAAAGAGTTGACTCATTGGAAAAGACTCTGATGCTGGGAGGGATTGGGGGCAGGAGGAGAAGGGGACGACAGAGGATGAGATGGCTGGATGACATCACTGACTCAATGGACATGGGTTTTGGTGGACTCTGGCAGTTGATGATGGACAGGTAGGCCTGATGTGCTGTGGTTCATGGATCACAAAGAGTCGGACATGACTGAGNAGCAGAGACATTACTTTGCTGACTAAGGTCCGTCTAGTCAAAGCTATGGTTTTTCCAGTGGTCATTTATGGATGTGAGAGTTGGACTGTGAAGAAAGCTGAGCACCAAAGAATTGATGCTTTTGAACTGTGGTGTTGGAGAAGACTCTTGGAGTCCCTTGGACTGCAAGGAGATCCAACAAGTCCATTCTGAAGAGATCAACCGTGGGATTTCTTTGAAAGGAATGAAGCTGAAACTCCAGTACTTTGGCCACCTCATGAGAAGACTTGACTCATTGGAAAAGACTCTGATGCTGGGAGGGATTGGGGGCAGGAGGAGAAGGAGACGACAGAGGATGCGATGGCTTGATGGCATCACAGACACAATGGACGTGAATCTGAGTCAACTCCGGGAGTTGGTGATGGATATGGAGGCCTGGCATGCTGCGATTCACAGGGTCACAAAGAGTTGGACACAACTGAGTGACTGAACTGAACTGAACTGAACTGAACTGAATGGTATATTAGGGCTTCCTTGGTGGTTCAGCTGGTAAAGAATCTGCCTGCAGTGTGGGAGACCTGGGTTTGATCCCTGGATTGGGAAGATCCCTTGGTGAAGGGAATAGCTTTCCTCTCCAGTATTCTGGCCTGGAGAATTCCATGAACTCTACAGTTCATGAGGTAGCAAAGAGTCAGACACAACTGAGCAGCTTTCACTCACTCACTCACAATGGTATATAATCAGAGATTTCATAATGGAATATTGGAGTTTATGAAATTCACAGTTTCTTTGAATACAAATGGGTTCTATTGTATCAAACCATCAGATGGATATATTTCAATTGTTATAATAAGAGATTGGTTTTTTAAATAGCATCTTTCAACTAATATATTAATTTTTGTTTTCTAATTCATTATCATATCAGAAGTAATATAGACTACACAGTGGGAAGTCCATCTGAGCAATCTCAATCAGAGCCCCACCTTTCTCCTTCTAGACAAAACAAAGTATATATACTTGTTTCTTTATTCCCTGGCACACTAGAAAAAAAGTGGGAACAGTAGCACACCTGTGAACACATTTTTCAGTTCAGTTCAGTCTTTCAGTCATGTCCGACTCTTTGTGACCCCATGAATTGCAGCATGCCAGGCCTCCTTGTCCATCGCCAACTCCCGGAGTTCACTCAAATTCTTGTCCATTGAGTCTGTGATGCCATCCAGCCATCTCATTCTCTGTCATCCCCTTCTCCTCCTGCCCCTAATCCCTCCAAGCATCAGAGTCTTTTCCAATGAGTCAACTGTTTGCATGAGGTGGCCAAAGTACTGGAGTTTCAGCTTTAGCATCATTCCTTCCAAAGAAATTCCAGGACTGATCTCCTTTAGAATGGACTGGTTGGATCTCCTTGCAGACCAAGAGACTCTCAAGAGTCTTCTCCAGCACCACAGTTCAAAAGCATCAATTCTTTGGTGCTCAACTTTCTTTACAGTCCAACTCTCACATCTATACATGGCCACTGGAAAAAACATAGCCTTGACTAGACGGACCTTAGTCGGCAAAGTAATGTCTCTGCTTTTGAATATGCTATCTAGGTTGGTCATAACTTTCCTTCCAAGGAGGAAGGAAAGTTAATTTCATGGCTGTAATCACCATCTGCATTATGGAAATGTACAAATAGGATGGAAAGGCCACTTCATAGAAACCCAACCAGAATTATTGTGTATGTATGTATCAATCTCCATGTTTATCCTTATCTCTATCTATCTAATCTATATATGTATAATTCTTAAGCTATTTGTCTTGGAATTACCTGAACAAACACTAGTACATGATTATAGTTTAAATCAGAATTACATCTTTAGGCAGTTTCCACACTGAATGAAAATATTCACATGAATATCTGTAAAAATAACTGTATAGCACTATCAATACCCATGTATGTGTTTTGCTACTGTTACTGGGCTGTAAATTTCTCAGAATGACACACACCAGCTATTTAACTTTTGTTGTTGTTGTTTTGTAATTTAAGTACAGTTGATTTGCAATATTTTGTTGTTTTAAGAGTACCGCAAAGTAATTCTCTGTGCTATTCAGTAGGTAGGACCTTGCTCTTTGTATATTTTATGTAAGAGTTTGTGTCTGCTAATCCCAAACTCCTGATTTATCGCCCCCCCCTCACCTTTTCCCTTTAGTAACCATAAGTTTATTTTCTTTGTCTGTGAGTCTAAGTCTGTTCCTATAAATAAGTTCATAGGTATCCTATTTTAGATTCCACATGTAAGTGATATACATGGTATTTGTCTTTCTCTGACAATGATAATCTCTAGGTCCATCCATGCTGCTTCAAATGGCATTATTTCATTTATTTTGGGGGCTAAGTAATATTCCATTGCATGTGTGTACCACATATTTCACTAATCTGTCAGTGAATATTTAGGTTACTTTCATGTCACAGCTATTGTAAATAATGCTGCTATTAACATTAGGATGTATGTATCTTTCCTAATTAGAAGTGAAGTCACTCAGTCATGTCTGACTCTTTGTGACCCCATGGACTGTAGCCTACCAGGCTCCGCTGTCCATGGGATCCTCCAGGCAATAGACTTTTTGCCTTTGAGGGATATATGCCTAGAAGAGAGATTGCTGGATCATATGGCAATTATATTTTAAGTTTCATATTAACAAGAGGCGGCAAGAATACATAGAAGAACTGTACGAAAAAGATCTTCATGACCCAGATAATCATGATGGTGTGAACACTCACACTCACCTAGAGCCAGACATCTTTAGTATGTGAAGTCAAGTGGGCCTTAGGAACCATCACTATGAATAAAGCTAGTGGAAGTGGTGGAATTCCAAATGAGCTGTTTCAAATCTTGAAAGATGATGCTGTGAAAGTGCTGCACTCAATAGGCCAACAAATTTGGAAAACTCAGCAGTGGCCACAGGACTGGAANTGGGATTTCTTTGGAAGGAATTATGCTGAAGCTGAAACTCCAGTCCTTGGCCACCTCATGAAAAGAGTTGACTCATTGGAAAAGACTCTGATGCTGGGAGGGATTGGGGGCAGGAGGAGAAGGGGACGACAGAGGATGAGATGGCTGGATGACATCACTGACTCAATGGACATGGGTTTTGGTGGACTCTGGCAGTTGATGATGGACAGGTAGGCCTGATGTGCTGTGGTTCATGGATCACAAAGAGTCGGACATGACTGAGCGACTGAACTGAACTGAACTGAAGGAACCTCCATACTGTTCTCCACCAACAGTGTAGGAGAGTTCACTTTATCTACACCCTCTTCAACTTTTATTATTTGTAGACTTTTTGATACTGGCTATTCTGACCCTGTTAGTTAAGAATGTTAGGTAAAACCTCATTATAATTTTAACTTGCATTTCTCTAATAATTAATGATGTTGAACATTTTTTCATGTGCTTATTGTCCATTTGTATGTCTTTTTTTTTTTTTTTTGGTAGAGCAATATCTATTTAGGTCTTATGACCTTTTTTAACTGGGTCTTTGCTTTTTTGATATTTTTGCTATATGAGCTGTTTGTATGTTTCAGAAATTAACCCTTGTCAGTTGCATCATTTATAGAATATTTTCTTCCTATTTGTAGGTTTCTTTCCATCTTTGTTTGAATTAGATCTCATTTGTATATTTTTTCTTTTATTTGTTTTTTCTTGAGAGACTGACCTAAGACAATATTGGTAAAATTTTCATTAGAGAATATTTTGTGCACATGCACTTCTAGGAATTTTATAGTGTAATATCTTATACTTAGGTCTTTAGTGTAATTTGAGTTTATTTTCGTGTATTTTGTGTATTTATTTTTGTATTTTTTGAAGGAGTGTTCTAGTGTCATTGACTTACATAGAGTTGTCTAGCTTTCCCAAGACCGCTTACTGAAGCCACTATCTTTTCTCCATTGTGTATTTTTGCCTCCTTTGCCAAAGGTCAATTGATTGTATGTTTATTTCTGGGCTTTCTATTCTGTTCCATTGATCCATGTGTCTAGTTTTGACCATGCTCTTTTGATTACTACAGTTTGGTAGTATTATTTAAATTATCAGCAGTTGATCTTTGCTTTTCAAAATCAAGTACAGTGATTGGCACAGGTAGATATGTTGAAATTTGTTTCTTAACTAAGCCAAATTTCAAGTTACAGCTAGATGTAACAGCAGGGCCACAGAACATGAAATGGTCAGTTTTCATTCCAATCCCAAAGAGGAGCAGTGCCAAAGAATGTTCATACTACTACACAATTGGGCTTACTTCACATTCTAGTAAGATTATGCTCAAAATCCTTCAAGCTAGTCTTCAGCAGTATGTGAACTGAGAACTTCCAAATGTACAAGTTGGGTTTAGAAAAGGCTGAGGAACCAGAAAGCAAATTGCCAACACTCCTTGGATCATGGAGAAAACAAGGGAATTTCTGAAAAATGCTACTTCTGCTTCATTGACTATGCTAAAGCCTTTGACTGTTTGGATCACAGCAAACTGGAAAATTCATAAAGAGATGTGAATACCAGATCATCTTACCTATTTCCTGAGAAACCTATATGCAAATCAAGAAGAAAGAGTTAGAATAGAACATGGAACAATGGACTGGTTCAAAATTGGGGAAAGAATAGGAAAAGGCTATATTTGTCACACTGTTTATTTAACTTATATGCAGAGTACATCATGGGAAATGCCAGTCTGGATGAATCACAACCTGGAATCAGGAGTGGCAGGAGAAATATCAACAACCTCAGATATGCAGATGACACCACTCAAAAAGGCAGAAGGAGAAGGGGAACTCAAGAATCTCTTCATAAGGATGAAAGAGGAGAGTGAAAAGTCTGGCTTAAAGCTCAACATTCAAAAAGTGAAGATCATGACATATGGCCCCATTACTTCATGGCAAGTAGTTGGGAGAAAAGTAGAAACAGTGACAGGTTTTATTTTCTTGGGCTCCAGAAAGCACTGCAGATGGTGACTGCAGCTATGAAATTAAAAGATGCTAGTTCCTTGGAAGAAAAGCTATGACCAACCTAGATAGTATATTAGAAAGCAGAGACATCACTTTGATGACGTAGTTCTGTATTGTCAAAGCTATGGTTTTTCCAGTAGCCATGTATGGATTTGACAGTTGGACCATAAAGAAGACTGAGCCACAAAAATTGATGCTTTCGAACTGTGGTGCTGGAGAAGACTCTTTAGAGTCCCTTGGACAGCAAGGGGATTGAACCAGACAATCCTAAATGTAATTAACTTTGAATATTCATTGGAAGGGCTAAAGCCCATCAATAATTTGGTCACCTGATTCAAAGAGCCAACTTATTAGAAAAAACCCTGATACTGGGAAAGATTGAGGACAGGAAGAGAAGTGGGCAACAGAGGATGAGATTGCTGGATGCCATCATGGACTCAATGGACATGAATTTGAACAAACTCTGGGAGACAAAGACAAGGAAGCCTGGAATATTGCAGTCCTTGGGGTCACAAAGAATTGGACACAACTTTTCACTCTACAACAACAGCAGTTAGATGTAATAATGGCAAAAAATAATGAACAGAGAACTGTCCATGCCAAGATTTTCAACTCATTAATCTCCTAAACTTATTCATTTTTAAATTAACTCTAATCCATTAAAAAAATGAAACTTTCCTAAACATTTTTTTGATGAAGTGTTAAATAAAATGGTACATTTTAGTACTTTTATGATTTTATTGATATTAAATTTACATAAAATAAAATTTACCACTTTAACCATATGACAGTGTATCCAAAACTTTTCCATTACTCCAAGACAAAAACCTGTAGGCTTTGTTTCTCCTTCCCCAACTGTCTCTATGGATTTGCTTATTCTTGACATTTCATATAAATGTGATCATAAAATATGACTTTTAAATCTGGCATTTTCATTTAACATAATATTTTCATAATTTATCCATGTTGTTGCGTGTATCAGTAATTCATTTTTTGTGGCTGAATAATAAACTGTTTTATTAATTTGCCATATTTTGTTTATCCATTTATCAAATGATAGACATGGGTCATTTCCACCTTCTAGCTATTATGAATGATGCTGCTTTGAATATTTATGCACAAGTTTTTGTGTGAATTATGGCTTCAATTATCTTGTGTATATAACTAGAAGTAAAAATGCCTTGTCACAAGGTAACTCCATGTTTACCTCCTTAACAATTTACATTCCCACCAGCATGTAGGAGGATTCCAGTTTATAACTGTTTGCCAACAATGCAAACTCTCTCTTTTTTGTTTTTCATTAAAAGTGTTCCAGTGAATGTGAAACTATTCTAGTGAGTTTAAAGTGGTACCTCACTGTGTTTTAATTTGCTTTTCCCTATGACTAACATTGAGCATCCTTCCACATGTACCATTTGGCCAATTTTCAAATTTTCTTTAGAGAAATATCTGTTCAAATCCTTTGCTCATGTTTAAACTAAATTCCTTATCTTTTTATTGCTGAGTTAAATTTTAATATTCATTATAAATATTTTGATAAGTATTGATAATAATTTAGAAGTAAATATAACAGGATGAACAATTATAGGAATAAGCCTCACAGTAGGTATTCTTTATGTTCTTCCTCATGTTCTAGCATTGATCATAGGAACTTACACTAGAAAATATGCTAGAAAGTCCATAAGTCTTGATTTTAATCAACCTTCTGAGTCAAGGATAATTCTTGCTCCTAAGAACAAGATAGTAAGCAAAATTCTTTTAAAATAATATGTTTTCTTAACAGTCTTCTTTAAGTTAGAGGCTTTAATTGTGATGCTAAGTTTTCATGTTCCCTGATCAGTATTCAAAAGCAAAAGTGTTGCCAACAATTACATATTGTTTCCTTGTTCCTATGTTCTTTTGCAGCACTGTTTTTCTTTGCCTCTGTTTCTCATCACAGAAAAATATCTGTGAAGAGTTAAAGTGTTATTTCTCCATTCTAGCCCTATTTCTTCCCTTTACCCACTCTATTAAGACTTTTATTCCTATCATTCAAAAGATATTCCCCAGAGTCATTAACAAACTCTCCCTTTTAGAATCGTATAGTAGTTATCTGACTTCATATTATATGAAACTGTGGCAGGGATGGTCACTCTCTTACATTAGAAGTTATCTTTTTTATGTTTCTGTGATAACTTACTCTCCCATTTTTGTTCTACCTCCAAGGCCTGTCCACTAAAGTATACTCTACTGAGTTCTCCCTTACACTAATATTGTATTTTATCTCTTTATAGAACTTATTGTATGTGAAATTACTTTATCCATATTATATATCCATGTCAGCTTTCACTAATGATTTAGGAGAATGCATGTAAATATTTCTGTACAATTTGTTTATATCCTTAGATGACGGCACTGTGGAGCATGCTGTTCAGTATTCCTTCCAATAGTCATTATAAAATTACTAGATATAGATAAAGTCTCAAAATGACATTGAATCTAAATTTCCAAGAGTTGGTTCAGAAACTGAGGTGACTGAATTTACCTTACTTGCAAACTAATGAGTTAGTCTGACACTGTTTTATGTACTCATATTGACAAAAGACACAATATCCCTGGGTCACAGACATAGGCCATTTTTTACTCCCAGTACAAATAACAGCCAGGGTAATATCTTAGCACTGCTTCCCTATATCCCTCTCCTACCTATCCTTGTGATTCCACATTTTAGGAGTGTCAGAGTTTTTATAAGTTGTTAACACATATCCTTATTCTCCCAACTACAGAATAAGAGAGATTACTCACTAAGCACATTTCCTCTGGATTAGAGGAGAAATGTGTCTCTTAATTAACTAACTTGACATCTAAGCAGAAGTATTCAGGGGGAGGAAGGAGAGATTCGCATGATTCCAAGTCTTCTCAGAAGTGTTCAACCTTACAGAAAATCTCCTTCAATCTTCTAAAGCATGTTTTCTGTTCACAAGTGTCCTTTCACGTCAAAGATCAGGACCATGAAGAAAATTGAAAACATTCAAGGTGATTTGTCTCCCAGAAGATCCACTCCAGTCCTTTGTGAATTTTTTCATACAAATACCACTCCATCAGCCTTTCCGATGGCTCTAACACTAGTATAAAATCCATTGTTTGCCTATGTAGTGCTTAAAGCTACTATCAGCAGAAATCTGGGCATCAGAATGAGGTCAATCTCTGATGATGACCTCAGTCATGACCCCTAGGGTCATAGATCTAGTCAAATGAAGAATGCCAAGTTTCCCTGTCCATCACCAACTTCTCGAGTTTGCTCAAATTCATGTACATCAAGTTAGTAATGCCATCCAACCATCTTATCCTCTGTCATCCCCCTTCCCTTCTGCCTTCAATCTTATCCAGCATTAGGGTCTTTTCCAATGAGTCAGTTCTTCTCATCAGGTGGCCAAAGTATTGGAATTTCAGCTTCAGCATCAGTCCTTCCAAGGAATATTCAGGACTTATTTCCTTTAGGATTGACTGGTTTGATCTCCTTGCAGTCCAAGGGGCTCTAAGAGTCTTTTCCAACACCACAGTTAACAAAAACAAACAAACAAAAAAAAAAANTTTAAGTTAGAGGCTTTAATTGTGATGCTAAGTTTTCATGTTCCCTGATCAGTATTCAAAAGCAAAAGTGTTGCCAACAATTACATATTGTTTCCTTGTTCCTATGTTCTTTTGCAGCACTGTTTTTCTTTGCCTCTGTTTCTCATCACAGAAAAATATCTGTGAAGAGTTAAAGTGTTATTTCTCCATTCTAGCCCTATTTCTTCCCTTTACCCACTCTATTAAGACTTTTATTCCTATCATTCAAAAGATATTCCCCAGAGTCATTAACAAACTCTCCCTTTTAGAATCGTATAGTAGTTATCTGACTTCATATTATATGAAACTGTGGCAGGGATGGTCACTCTCTTACATTAGAAGTTATCTTTTTTATGTTTCTGTGATAACTTACTCTCCCATTTTTGTTCTACCTCCAAGGCCTGTCCACTAAAGTATACTCTACTGAGTTCTCCCTTACACTAATATTGTATTTTATCTCTTTATAGAACTTATTGTATGTGAAATTACTTTATCCATATTATATATCCATGTCAGCTTTCACTAATGACTTAGGAGAATGCATGTAAATATTTCTGTACAATTTGTTTATATCCTTAGATGACGGCACTGTGGAGCATGCTGTTCAGTATTCCTTCCAATAGTCATTATAAAATTACTAGATATAGATAAAGTCTCAAAATGACATTGAATCTAAATTTCCAAGAGTTGGTTCAGAAACTGAGGTGACTGAATTTACCTTACTTGCAAACTAATGAGTTAGTCTGACACTGTTTTATGTACTCATATTGACAAAAGACACAATATCCCTGGGTCACAGACATAGGCCATTTTTTACTCCCAGTACAAATAACAGCCAGGGTAATATCTTAGCACTGCTTCCCTATATCCCTCTCCTACCTATCCTTGTGATTCCACATTTTAGGAGTGTCAGAGTTTTTATAAGTTGTTAACACATATCCTTATTCTCCCAACTACAGAATAAGAGAGATTACTCACTAAGCACATTTCCTCTGGATTAGAGGAGAAATGTGTCTCTTAATTAACTAACTTGACATCTAAGCAGAAGTATTCAGGGGGAGGAAGGAGAGATTCGCATGATTCCAAGTCTTCTCAGAAGTGTTCAACCTTACAGAAAATCTCCTTCAATCTTCTAAAGCATGTTTTCTGTTCACAAGTGTCCTTTCACGTCAAAGATCAGGACCATGAAGAAAATTGAAAACATTCAAGGTGATTTGTCTCCCAGAAGATCCACTCCAGTCCTTTGTGAATTTTTTCATACAAATACCACTCCATCAGCCTTTCCGATGGCTCTAACACTAGTATAAAATCCATTGTTTGCCTATGTAGTGCTTAAAGCTACTATCAGCAGAAATCTGGGCATCAGAATGAGGTCAATCTCTGATGATGACCTCAGTCATGACCCCTAGGGTCATAGATCTAGTCAAATGAAGAATGCCAAGTTTCCCTGTCCATCACCAACTTCTCGAGTTTGCTCAAATTCATGTACATCAAGTTAGTAATGCCATCCAACCATCTTATCCTCTGTCATCCCCCTTCCCTTCTGCCTTCAATCTTATCCAGCATTAGGGTCTTTTCCAATGAGTCAGTTCTTCTCATCAGGTGGCCAAAGTATTGGAATTTCAGCTTCAGCATCAGTCCTTCCAAGGAATATTCAGGACTTATTTCCTTTAGGATTGACTGGTTTGATCTCCTTGCAGTCCAAGGGGCTCTAAGAGTCTTTTCCAACACCACAGTTAACAAAAACAAACAAACAAAAAAAAAAACACTTACTTCTTAGAGATGGTTAGAAGAGTGTTTTTCCTTAAAGTATGAAAAGGCAAAAACACTTTTATAAGCATCTCATTATGTTTTTGAAAGGAAAGAAGATAATAACTGGCCTCTAAACAAAAAATATAATCCAAAGGGCACACATGTTGTATTAATATTAGCAATAATTACTGTTTATACGGTTGGACCCCTTTGTGAGACATATATCAATAAGGGATATAGGTTGACTGACAGTACTTCCAACCTAGCATCTTATGGGGTCTTCCTCTGGGACTTCCTAGCTAGTTGGTAAACCTAGGGTTTCCAATTAAGTCTGAGAGTTCAGTCCAATTTCTTGTTTTGGGGAGGAATTGTCTGGGGGAAGTCAGTGCAACTGGTACTGTTTGTTTATACTATCAATGATGTGGTGTGGCATTCTTTATTTATGAAATCAATATGAGGAAGCATCTCAAGGTGTTATACTTAGGACTTGGAGAAACTGGAGTCATTAACGTGTGGTCTCATGGTCAGAGATGACTTGAGGGAGGTAGCTGACTCAGCATTTACTTAAATTCAAAGGCATTCATAACAGTTGGTGAAAGTTGCACTAAGGCATTTTATTTGGATGAAACCTTCAAGCCCAGGTTTGAAACATAATGCACATTAATGCTACCTCCTGACAACACACATACTTATACACACTTCCCTCCCAGGACCTAAACACGCCCACTCATGTCTGTGTTCTCTCTCCACCTGTATAAAATATGAATACTCTTTTCAGGAAGATAAAACTTTATCTTTTATCAATCATCTCTACTGTCATCAAGACCATGCATATGGAAAAGTAAGGTGCAAGAGGGAAGCAAAAAGAACATCGACATAAAACCTAACCAGAATGAAGGTAACATCCATGAGTACCTTCTTACCCAGAACAGCATTCAGAGGGTGTGCCATCCATTGGGAATGGTTGAAGTTAAAAAATAAAGAATTATTTTCAGGAATGGCAGAGGGAGTCTTTAAATTATAGTGCTGGTCCTCATAACTCCCTTAATTTTTGAAATATTTTTTCTTAATCATTGTTCTTACATGAGATAATCCTTTTTGGAGAATAGCTGCTTTAAATAAAAAATCTGTCTACTCAGTTGCGTGTCCCTGAAAAAGTAAGGGGGGGTAGAGTCAGACTGTAGCCCATTGTTCATAAACTTTTTCCATAAAATACAAATGGTTTTCAAAGATGAACATATAGCAAAGATTTTTCTGAGGGGTCACAGTGGTATGGCCATAATTAACTAATTAGAATTTTGAAAAAGTCAAAAGTCGGTTTGGGGACAATGGCAGCCTTCAAAGTGTCCTTCCCTCTCAGACCCTGCCCTGTGCGCCTCTCCCAGGTGGCTGTTCCTGAGTTGTATCTTTAGTAACGAGCCAGCAATCTACACTTCAAGCCCTGGAGGCAGCACCTCAAGTGACCCTGAGAGAACTGCTCCAAGGAGGCAAAGGAGGAGCTGGATTATATAGAAGTTTTGCAACAAAGGGCAGATAATCATAACATCAAAAGATGATTGTTAATTAAAGAAAACCAGATACCCCAAGGTAACTAGTGGAGGAAGAGATATTGGTTCTATGTGCAGAGAAAAATGCAGGATAATTCGGCCACATGTGGAAACTGTAAAACTTAAGAACTTCTTGGGGAAGGTGTCCCTCACTGTGGAGAAACTTTACATCATTAACCTAGAGGTTTTATCATCGGTGCTGTATAGATGGAGAAGTCTTGAGGCTACTGTAAGAATATGACTGAAAACCAGAGACAGGAGGCTTAAGTCCAAATCCTGAGAACACCAGAGAACTCCTGACTCCAGGGAACATTAATCGATAGAAGCTCATCAAACATCTACATACCTACACTGAAACCAAGTACCAACCAAGGGCCAACAAGTTTCAGAGAAAGACATACCATGAAAATTCTCGAGCAACACAGGAACATAGCCCTGGGCTTCAATACACAGGCTGCCCAAAGTCACACCAAACCCATTGACAGCTCAAAACTCATTACTGGACACTTCAGTGCCCTCCAGAGAGAAGAAATCCAGTTCCACCCACCAGAACACTGACACAAGCTTCCCTAACCAGGAAATCTTGACAAACCACATATCCAACCCCACCCACAGTGAGGAACCTCCACAATAAAGAGGAACCACAAACTATCAGAAGACTGAAAGGCCACCCCAAACACAGCAATATAAATAAGATGAAAAAGCAGAGAAATACCCAGCAGGTAAATGAACAGGATAAATGCTCACCAAATCAAACAAAAGAGGAAGAGATAAGGAATCTACCTGATAAAGAACTCTGAATAATGATAGTGAAAATGAACCAAAATCTTGAAAACAAAATGGAGTTACAGATAAATAGCCTAGAGACAAAGATCAAGAAGATGCAACTAATGTTTAACAAGGACCTAGAAGAAATAAGAAAGAGTCAATATATAATTAATAATGCACATAATGAATATATAAATGAGATAAAAGAACACTCTGGGGAACCAACAGTAGAATAAGAGAGGCAGAGGATAGGATAAGTGAGATAGAAGATAGAATGGTAGAAATAAATGAAACAGAGAGGAAAAAAGAAAAAAGAATTAAAAGAAATGAGGACAATCTCAGAGACCTCTGGCACAATGTTAAATGCCCCGACATTTGAATCATAGGAGTCCCAGAAAAAAAGAAGACAAAAAGAAAGGCCATGAGAAAATATTTGAGGAGATAATAGTTGAAAACTTCCCTAAAATGGGGAAGGAAATAATCACTCAAGTCCAAGAAACCCAGAGAGTCCCAAACAGGATAAAACCAAGGCAAAACACCCCAAGACACATATTAATCAAATTAACAAAGATCAAACACAAAGAACAAATATTAAAACAACAAGGGAAAAGCAACAAATAACACACAAGGGAATTCCCATAAGGATAATAGGTGATCTTTCAATAGAAACTCTTCAGGCCAGAAGCGAATGGCAAAACATACTTAAAATGATGAAAGAAAATAACCCACAGCCCAGATTACTGTACCAGCAAGGATCTCATTCAAATATGAAGGAGAAATCAAAAGCTTTACAGACAAGCAAAAGCTGAGAGAATTCAGCACCACCAAATCAGCTCTCTGACAAATGCTAAAGGATCTTCTCTAGACAGGAAACACAAAGACAGTGTGTAAACTCGAACCCAAAACAATAAAGTAAATGGCAACGGGATCCTACTTATCAATAATTACCTTAAATGTAAATGGGTTGAATGCCCCAACCAAATACAAAGACTGGCTGAATGAATACAAAAACAAGACCCTTATATATGCTGTCTACAAGAGACCCACCTCAAAACTGGGGACACATACAGACTGAAAGTGAAGGGCTTGAAAAAGGTATTCCATGCAAATAGAGACCAAATNAACAAACAAAAAAAAAAAACACTTACTTCTTAGAGATGGTTAGAAGAGTGTTTTTCCTTAAAGTATGAAAAGGCAAAAACACTTTTATAAGCATCTCATTATGTTTTTGAAAGGAAAGAAGATAATAACTGGCCTCTAAACAAAAAATATAATCCAAAGGGCACACATGTTGTATTAATATTAGCAATAATTACTGTTTATACGGTTGGACCCCTTTGTGAGACATATATCAATAAGGGATATAGGTTGACTGACAGTACTTCCAACCTAGCATCTTATGGGGTCTTCCTCTGGGACTTCCTAGCTAGTTGGTAAACCTAGGGTTTCCAATTAAGTCTGAGAGTTCAGTCCAATTTCTTGTTTTGGGGAGGAATTGTCTGGGGGAAGTCAGTGCAACTGGTACTGTTTGTTTATACTATCAATGATGTGGTGTGGCATTCTTTATTTATGAAATCAATATGAGGAAGCATCTCAAGGTGTTATACTTAGGACTTGGAGAAACTGGAGTCATTAACGTGTGGTCTCATGGTCAGAGATGACTTGAGGGAGGTAGCTGACTCAGCATTTACTTAAATTCAAAGGCATTCATAACAGTTGGTGAAAGTTGCACTAAGGCATTTTATTTGGATGAAACCTTCAAGCCCAGGTTTGAAACATAATGCACATTAATGCTACCTCCTGACAACACACATACTTATACACACTTCCCTCCCAGGACCTAAACACGCCCACTCATGTCTGTGTTCTCTCTCCACCTGTATAAAATATGAATACTCTTTTCAGGAAGATAAAACTTTATCTTTTATCAATCATCTCTACTGTCATCAAGACCATGCATATGGAAAAGTAAGGTGCAAGAGGGAAGCAAAAAGAACATCGACATAAAACCTAACCAGAATGAAGGTAACATCCATGAGTACCTTCTTATCCAGAACAGCATTCAGAGGGTGTGCCATCCATTGGGAATGGTTGAAGTTAAAAAATAAAGAATTATTTTCAGGAATGGCAGAGGGAGTCTTTAAATTATAGTGCTGGTCCTCATAACTCCCTTAATTTTTGAAATATTTTTTCTTAATCATTGTTCTTACATGAGATAATCCTTTTTGGAGAATAGCTGCTTTAAATAAAAAATCTGTCTACTCAGTTGCGTGTCCCTGAAAAAGTAAGGGGGGGTAGAGTCAGACTGTAGCCCATTGTTCATAAACTTTTTCCATAAAATACAAATGGTTTTCAAAGATGAACATATAGCAAAGATTTTTCTGAGGGGTCACAGTGGTATGGCCATAATTAACTAATTAGAATTTTGAAAAAGTCAAAAGTCGGTTTGGGGACAATGGCAGCCTTCAAAGTGTCCTTCCCTCTCAGACCCTGCCCTGTGCGCCTCTCCCAGGTGGCTGTTCCTGAGTTGTATCTTTAGTAACGAGCCAGCAATCTACACTTCAAGCCCTGGAGGCAGCACCTCAAGTGACCCTGAGAGAACTGCTCCAAGGAGGCAAAGGAGGAGCTGGATTATATAGAAGTTTTGCAACAAAGGGCAGATAATCATAACATCAAAAGATGATTGTTAATTAAAGAAAACCAGATACCCCAAGGTAACTAGTGGAGGAAGAGATATTGGTTCTATGTGCAGAGAAAAATGCAGGATAATTCGGCCACATGTGGAAACTGTAAAACTTAAGAACTTCTTGGGGAAGGTGTCCCTCACTGTGGAGAAACTTTACATCATTAACCTAGAGGTTTTATCATCGGTGCTGTATAGATGGAGAAGTCTTGAGGCTACTGTAAGAATATGACTGAAAACCAGAGACAGGAGGCTTAAGTCCAAATCCTGAGAACACCAGAGAACTCCTGACTCCAGGGAACATTAATCGATAGAAGCTCATCAAACATCTACATACCTACACTGAAACCAAGTACCACCCAAGGGCCAACAAGTTTCAGAGAAAGACATACCATGAAAATTCTCCAGCAACACAGGAACATAGCCCTGGGCTTCAATACACAGGCTGCCCAAAGTCACACCAAACCCATTGACAGCTCAAAACTCATTACTGGACACTTCAGTGCCCTCCAGAGAGAAGAAATCCAGTTCCACCCACCAGAACACTGACACAAGCTTCCCTAACCAGGAAATCTTGACAAACCACATATCCAACCCCACCCACAGTGAGGAACCTCCACAATAAAGAGGAACCACAAACTACCAGAAGACTGAAAGGCCACCCCAAACACAGCAATATAAATAAGATGAAAAAGCAGAGAAATACCCAGCAGGTAAATGAACAGGATAAATGCTCACCAAATCAAACAAAAGAGGAAGAGATAAGGAATCTACCTGATAAAGAACTCTGAATAATGATAGTGAAAATGAACCAAAATCTTGAAAACAAAATGGAGTTACAGATAAATAGCCTAGAGACAAAGATCAAGAAGATGCAACTAATGTTTAACAAGGACCTAGAAGAAATAAGAAAGAGTCAATATATAATTAATAATGCACATAATGAATATATAAATGAGATAAAAGAACACTCTGGGGAACCAACAGTAGAATAAGAGAGGCAGAGGATAGGATAAGTGAGATAGAAGATAGAATGGTAGAAATAAATGAAACAGAGAGGAAAAAAGAAAAAAGAATTAAAAGAAATGAGGACAATCTCAGAGACCTCTGGCACAATGTTAAATGCCCCGACATTTGAATCATAGGAGTCCCAGAAAAAAAGAAGACAAAAAGAAAGGCCATGAGAAAATATTTGAGGAGATAATAGTTGAAAACTTCCCTAAAATGGGGAAGGAAATAATCACTCAAGTCCAAGAAACCCAGAGAGTCCCAAACAGGATAAAACCAAGGCAAAACACCCCAAGACACATATTAATCAAATTAACAAAGATCAAACACAAAGAACAAATATTAAAACAACAAGGGAAAAGCAACAAATAACACACAAGGGAATTCCCATAAGGATAATAGGTGATCTTTCAATAGAAACTCTTCAGGCCAGAAGCGAATGGCAAAACATACTTAAAATGATGAAAGAAAATAACCCACAGCCCAGATTACTGTACCAGCAAGGATCTCATTCAAATATGAAGGAGAAATCAAAAGCTTTACAGACAAGCAAAAGCTGAGAGAATTCAGCACCACCAAATCAGCTCTCTGACAAATGCTAAAGGATCCTCTCTAGACAGGAAACACAAAGACAGTGTGTAAACTCGAACCCAAAACAATAAAGTAAATGGCAACGGGATCCTACTTATCAATAATTACCTTAAATGTAAATGGGTTGAATGCCCCAACCAAATACAAAGACTGGCTGAATGAATACAAAAACAAGACCCTTATATATGCTGTCTACAAGAGACCCACCTCAAAACTGGGGACACATACAGACTGNATCAATAACTACCTTAAATGTAAATGGGTTGAATGCCCCAACCAAATACAAAGACTGGCTGAATGAATACAAAAACAAGACCCTTATATATGCTGTCTACAAGAGACCCACCTCAAAACTGGGGACACATACAGACTGAAAGTGAAGGGCTTGAAAAAGGTATTCCATGCAAATAGAGACCAAATAGCAATATCATATCAGGTAAAATAGACTTTAAAACAACGGCTGTGAAAAGAGACAAAGAAGGCCACTATATAATGATCAAAAGATCAATCCAAGAAGATATAACAGTTATAAATATATATGCACCCAATGTAGGAGCACCTCAGTATGTAAGACAAATGCTAACAAATATGAAAGAGGAAATTAATAATAACACAATAATAGTGAGAGACTTTAATACCCCACTCACACCTATGGACAGATCAGCTAAACAGAAAATTAACAAGGAAACATAACTTTAAATGATAGCTCAGTTAGACCTAATTGATATTTATAGGACTTTTCATCTCAAAACAATGAATTTTACCTTTTTCTCAAGTGCACATGGAACCTTCTCCAGGATAGAGCACATCCTGGGCCATAAATCAGCCTTGGTAAATTAAAAAACCTGAAATCATTCCAAGCATCTTTTATGACCACAATGCAGTAAGATTAGATATTAATTACAGGAGAAAAACTATTAAAAATTCCAACATATGGAGGCTGAACAACATGCTGCTGAACAATCAACAAATCACAGAAGAAATTAAAAAAAAAAAGAAATCAAAATATACATAGAAATGAATGAAAAGGAAAAGGCAACAACCCCAAGCCTATGGGACACTGTAAAAGAAATGCTAAGGGGAAGGTTCCTAGAAATACAGGCTTACCTCAAGAAACAAGAAAAAAGTCAAATAAATAATCTAACTCTACACCTAATGCAGCTAGAAAAGGAAGAAATGAAGAACCCAGAGTTAGTAAAAGGAAAGAAATCTTTAAAAATTAGGGCAGAAATAAATGCAAAATAAACAAGAGAGACCATAGCAAAAACCAACAAAGCCAAAAGCCAGTTCTTTGAGAAGATTAAAAAAAAATTGACAAACCATTAGCCAGACTCATCAAGAAACAAAGGTAGAAAAATCAAATCAACAAAATAAAGTTTCAGGATATAAAATCAACACAGGGAAATCCCTTGCATTCCTATATACTAATAATGAGAAAACAGAAAGAGAAATTAAGGAAACAATTCCACTCACCACTACAACGAAAAGAATAAAATACTTAGGAATGTATCTATCTAGAGGATGAGATGGCTGGATGGCATCACTGACTCTATGGACATGAGTCTGAGTTAACTCTGGGAGTTGGTGATGGACAGGGAGACCTGGCATGCTGCGATTCATGAGGTCACCAAGAGTCAGACATGACTGAGCTACTGAACTGAACTGACCTGAACTGAAAGAAACAAAAGACCTATATATGTTAAGTCGCTCAGTCGTGTCCAACTCTTTGCAACCCCATGGACTGTAGCCTACCAGGCTCCTCTGTCCATGGGATTTTCCAGGCAGTAGTCCTGGAGTGGATTGCTGTTTCTTTCTCCAGGGTACCTTCCCAACCCAGGGATCGAACTCTGGTCTCCCACATTGTAGACAGACGCTTTACCATCTGAGCCACAAAACTATAAAACACTGGTAAAAGAAATCAAAGAGGACACAAATAGATGGAGAAATATACCATGTTCATGGATTGGAAGATTCAATTTAGTGAAAATGAGTATAATACCCAAAGCAATCTATAGATTCAATGCAATCCCTATCAAGCTGCCAATGGTATTTTTTCACAGAACTAAATCAAATAATTTCACAATTTATATGGAAATACAAAAAACATCAAATAGCCAAAGCAATCTTGAGAAAGAAGAATAGGACTGGAGGAATCAACCTGTCTGACTTCAGGCTCTACTACAAAGCCACAGTCATCAAGACAGAATAGTAGTAGCACAAAGACAGAAATATAGATCAATGGAACAAAATAAGAAAGCCCAGAGATAAACCCACGCACCTAGTGACACCTTATCTTTGACAAAGGAGGCAAGAATATACAACGGAGAAAAGACACTCTCTTTAACAAGTGGTGCTTGGAAAACTGCCAACCACTTGTAAAAAATGAAACTAGAACACTTTCTAACACCTTACACAAAAAGAAACTCAAAATGAATTAAAAGTCTAAATGTAAGACCAGAAACTATAAAACTCCTAGAGGAAAACATAGGCAAAACACTATGTGACATAAACCACAGCAGGATCCTCTATGACCCACCTCCCAGAATATTGGAAATAAAAGCAAAAATAAACAAATGGGACCTAATTAAAATTAAAAGCTTTTGCATAACAAAGGAAACTATAAGCAAGGTGAAAAGATAGCCTTTAGAATGAGAGAAAATAATAGCAAATGAAGCAACAGACAGAGAATTAATCTTAAAAATATTCAAGCAACTCCTGCAGCTTGATTCCAGAAAAACAAACAACCCAGTCAAAAAGTGGGCCAAAGAACTAAACAGANATAGCCTTTAGAATGAGAGAAAATAATAGCAAATGAAGCAACAGACAGAGAATTAATCTTAAAAATATTCAAGCAACTCCTGCAGCTTGATTCCAGAAAAACAAACAACCCAGTCAAAAAGTGGGCCAAAGAACTAAACAGACATTTATCCAAAGAAGACATAGAGATAGCTAACAAACACATGAAAAGTTGCTCACTCATTAGAGAAATGCAAATCAAAACCACAATGAGGTATCATTTCACAGCAGTCAGAATGGTTGCCATCCAAAAGTCTACAAGCAATAAATGCTGGAGAGGGTGTGGAGAAAAGGGAACCCTCTTACACTGTTGGTGGGAATGCAAACTAGTACAGCCATTATGGAAAACTGTGGAGATTCCTTAAAAAATTGCAAATAGAACTGCCTTATGACCCAGCAATCCCACTGCTGGGCATACACACCAAGGAAACCAGAATTGAAAGAGGCACATGTACCCCAGTGTTCATTGCAGCATTGTTTATAATCACCAGGACACAGAATCAACCCAGATATCCATGAGCAGATGAATGGATAAGAAAGCAGTGGTACATATACACAATGGAGTATTACTCAGCCCTTAAAAAAATAAGTTTGACGCAGTTCTAATGAGATTGATGAAACTGGAGCCGATTATACAGAGTGAAGTAAGCCAGAAAGAAAAACACCAATACAGTATACTGACACATATATATGGAATTTAGAAAGATAGTAATGATGACCCTGTAAGTGAGACAATATAAGAGACACAAAGGTATAGAACGGACTTTTGGCTTCTGAGGGAGAGGGAGAAGGTGGGATGATCTGGGAGAATGGGACTGAAACATGTATACTATCAGATAAGAAATGAAGCTCCAGTCTATGTTCAATACAGGATGCAGGATGCTTGGGGCTGGTATACGGGATGAGTCAGGGAGATGGGGTGGGAAGGGAGGTGGGAAGGGGCTTCAGCATTGGGAGATCATGTACACCTATGGCTGATTCATGTCAATATATGGCAAAACCAATACAGTACTGTAAAATAGAATAAAGTATTAAAAAAAAGAATAAAAGACTATGTGAAAAAATCACATACTAAACCCATCTGTTTGAATTATAAATGAAAATGGTATGTTACAAGACAATGGACCTAATATAAGACAGTACAGAAAGTAAGATAACATGAACAAAGTACTATAACTAGAGAAAAGATCTGTTATGAATTGCAAAAACAAAACTACAGAAACAACTCCATTGCATGGAATATATTTCAATTTAATTAATAGAAAATACACCATAAAAAAAGTAGAATTGCATATATCATTACAGAAATCAGTACCCTTGCAATGAAAAACTAATTGCTAGACAGCCAAAAGTTTGGGACTTTGAAGGGTTTTTTGATTTTGTCTTTTTCCAGTATAGGTATACACAGTCCACATTTGAGAAAATTGAGTGATTTACTAAAAAGTCTGTGTAGAATATAAAAATCTGGCAAATACTATTCATTTGTTAAAATTTAAGAAGGAAAATAATCTCACATAGCCTTTTAGGTCACATGGTATTAGATATGAGCCTTTGTTATAGGAATACATCAATGCTTTCTTATGTTTATTTTTAGTTCTATCCAATTTAATTTGTATGATTATATAGAGTATTAAATCTTCAATTCCTTGACATGTAGTTTGAAACCTTACTTCAAACATATGTTGCTGGAGGAGCTGTGAGATCTGACTATTAATGACCTTTTGATTTACAAATCTAGACAATTTCAATGGGGCTTTAGAGCATTACTTTGTTAGATCTCATTAAACTGCCTTTTCTCCAATGCAATTTCAGAAGTACTCAATTTGAGTGTAAAGATATTCCTAATGAAATTATTCATTTTGTTTGGTTATCATTTACATTCAATAGTTATTCAGTTATTCATTATTATGATGGGTTATGATGCAATTGTTAAGTGAATATGGCAGTTAATCTAATTTTTAAATAGTCATGCGCTGTATCATAATTTAATATATAAAATCTTTACAAAGAAAGCCAAAATAAGGAATGAGAGTACTTGAGTCGACCGTGAATTTCAATGTCACAAGAATATTATTATTCAAAATTAATCCTAGCTAGACCTTAACTGATTTGGGGATAAGCTACTCTAAATTTCTAGGAAATAATTATGTATCAATATAATTTATGATATATTAGGTACCCTCGGAATAAACACAAACACAAAAGGCTTTTGAATCTTTTTACATGAATTCTGTTAAAGACTGATTTTTTTCTGATACATGATGAGAAATAGTATTTAAGGTAAATTTGAGATTTTAAATAATAGTGCATATTAAAACATGCATAAAAATTTGTGCATAAAAACTATATTAAAATATCATAATGTGACTTCTACTAAATACAATATTAAGCATCATTTACTTAGTAAGGTGTAAATATTAAACACAATAGTAAATCAATACTATTTTGATATGCATTTCATTTTTACTTCTTTCCCTCTTGTTCTGAACAATTGATCAATAGAAATCACATTTGGGTTTTTGGACATATTCAATCGGCCAGAACTTTTATCTTTCCAATACACCTATATTTATTGTTGTTCCTTGGCCTCTATTCTTTTTTTTTTTCTTTTAATAAATTTGGCATTGGCCTCTATTCTTATCCAGTGATGCTTTTCAAAGAGGCTTTAAAGTTGGGGCTTATATTGTAGCATGTGGAATTCATTTTCAATATTAACTTCATGTCACAAATGGAAGGCAGCACAGTTGCACAATGTAAAAAATCAGTACTTCCTCAGATCCCACTTTCAGAGCTTATCACTATGTCATATTTGGGTTTCTGCCTCTAAGAAAGCATAGCATATTTTCATTTTCAACTCAGCTGCTCATTTCTCAATTTCTGCATTCCAGCTCAGTCAGGCATCTTGTGACCCTGTCTGCTGTTGACAGCTGGGTTACACTTCCACAGAATTTATTTCAGTGATTTTGAATCTTTATTCATATCTAACTTGCTGATTTCAGATAAATATAAAATTTGATGCCAAATGCCCAGATGTCAGTATTTAAGAATTCACTTATAACTCTATTGTTATTGACACATAAATTTGGCACCAATATCTTTTTGTGTAGAAGTTGAAAGAAACATCAAAAGCATTTATGTATAATGGAACCTGTAGGTTTTTTTTTTTAATTCAGACCTAGTAGGATTGTGAACTCAAATGAAAAACAAAACTAAAATACATAACTTGTACTTTCAAATGTGAGGCAAAGTAACTCCTAAATCATGTAGTTGTTAGTAATCATTATTAAGAGTAAAAATATATACATATAACATATTGTTAAAGCTATGGGAGAATTTAGTTCTCACAAAAGGCTACTTTATTTTAGTTCATATATTTCTCAACTTCTACTGGTCAGCAATTCAATACTTACAATTGGTTTAATTACAGTGTTTCCAGTATACTTATGTCAAATAAATTCAGCTAGAATTTAGATGAGAAAGTGCCACCACCCAATCAATATTCATCAAATGAAACAATTTTACAAATCACTTACTTTTCACTTAAGACCAAAACCAAAATATCATCATTAGTATATCAAAATCATTATGCTTAATGTGTCTTACTTTAACTATTTTATCTATAATTCTTATAACTAGAAATTATTGAGTAATCATACTAATTGCATCACTCAAAGTATTCATATTCTAGGGGCTAGGAGTTCATTTTCTCACCATTATTGGATAGAATTTCTTATTATCTCTATAAACTAGTTTGTAAGCACTATAAAAAAGAGTTTTTAAATATATATTTTTCTTTCTTCTCAGTTGGCATCTTATTCTGTATTCATAACTTTAAAAACAATGGTAGGTACTATTTGGATATCTACATAAGTAGATAAGCAAGTGGAAAAGCATATTTCTATCATTATTACATAAATGTGAATGGACATTGGTTAAGCATGATGAGGGAATGTGAATGTATAAGCCCAGTAAAACTGGTTGTGAAGGAGAAGTTTATAAAACTTAATAGAGAAGTTGATATTTCAGTTATATGTTGATGAATAATGAAAAGTGTGTTTGTAATGAATGGTTGCTTATGAGAGAACATNACTATGTCATATTTGGGTTTCTGCCTCTAAGAAAGCATAGCATATTTTCATTTTCAACTCAGCTGCTCATTTCTCAATTTCTGCATTCCAGCTCAGTCAGGCATCTTGTGACCCTGTCTGCTGTTGACAGCTGGGTTACACTTCCACAGAATTTATTTCAGTGATTTTGAATCTTTATTCATATCTAACTTGCTGATTTCAGACAAATATAAAATTTGATGCCAAATGCCCAGATGTCAGTATTTAAGAATTCACTTATAACTCTATTGTTATTGACACATAAATTTGGCACCAATAGCTTTTTGTGTAGAAGTTGAAAGAAACATCAAAAGCATTTATGTATAATGGAACCTGTAGGTTTTTTTTTTTTATTCAGACCTAGTAGGATTGTGGACTCAAATGAAAAACAAAACTAAAATACATAACTTGTACTTTCAAATGTGAGGCAAAGTAACTCCTAAATCATGTAGTTGTTAGTAATCATTATTAAGAGTAAAAATATATACATATAACATATTGTTAAAGCTATGGGAGAATTTAGTTCTCACAAAAGGCTACTTTATTTTAGTTCATATATTTCTCAACTTCTACTGGTCAGCAATTCAATACTTACAATTGGTTTAATTACAGTGTTTCCAGTATACTTATGTCAAATAAATTCAGCTAGAATTTAGATGAGAAAGTGCCACCACCCAATCAATATTCATCAAATGAAACAATTTTACAAATCACTTACTTTTCACTTAAGACCAAAACCAAAATATCATCATTAGTATATCAAAATCATTATGCTTAATGTGTCTTACTTTAACTATTTTATCTATAATTCTTATAACTAGAAATTATTGAGTAATCATACTAATTGCATCACTCAAAGTATTCATATTCTAGGGGCTAGGAGTTCATTTTCTCACCATTATTGGATAGAATTTCTTATTATCTCTATAAACTAGTTTGTAAGCACTATAAAAAAGAGTTTTTAAATATATATTTTTCTTTCTTCTCAGTTGGCATCTTATTCTGTATTCATAACTTTAAAAACAATGGTAGGTACTATTTGGATATCTACATAAGTAGATAAGCAAGTGGAAAAGCATATTTCTATCATTATTACATAAATGTGAATGGACATTGGTTAAGCATGATGAGGGAATGTGAATGTATAAGCCCAGTAAAACTGGTTGTGAAGGAGAAGTTTATAAAACTTAATAGAGAAGTTGATATTTCAGTTATATGTTGATGAATAATGAAAAGTGTGTTTGTAATGAATGGTTGCTTATGAGAGAACATGTTAGGCATTTTTCAGAATTGTTACTGAAATGAGCTGAGTAAGGTTCCAATTACAGGGACATGCATGCTATACTAATTAAGACATTTGAAATATTACCTGTAATGAAGTAAACCATTGAACAATTTTAAGTAGATGGTATCTTAAGTTTTATTGCAAGATCAAACCAGTCAATCCTAAAGGATATCAACCCTGAATATTCACTGGAAGAACTGATGTTGAAGCTGTAGCTCCAATACTTTGGTAACCTAATGCAAACAGAAGACTCACTGGAAAAGACAATGATGCTGGGAAAGATTAAAGGCAAATGGAGAAGGGGGTGGCACGGGATACGATGTTTAGATAGCATCTGACTCAATGGACATGAATTTGAGAAAACTCAGAGACAGTAAAGCACAGTGAAGCCTGGCATGCTACATTCCATGGGTTCACAAAGAGTTGGACATAATTTAGTGAATGAACAACAAAAACTCTTAAGTTTTTAAAAGATGTCTACAATGGCAGACGAAATGGAAATGTAGATGTAAAATTTTGCATTAGACAGAGATAACTGTTAAAAGACTAGAATACCATTGCTAATGTCCAAGACATAATCGTGATGATGACATGTAATTCTTTGACTTGGGCACTCAGGCCAATGGTGATTTTCACCAAGTTCATATATCTCTGGCATGAATACGTATGCAACAAAAGATAATGAGTTTGAGGTAAATATGAGATACCCATTTCACATAGATAGCCAATGATTAATTCTGATGTACAGATATTGGGTTTAGGGGTGAAGAGAGCTTGATAAGGGAGCATTCGAATTGACTGAAACCACTATACATATATTTTACTTACTTATTTTTTATTATTATTGAGATGCTAGGAAAGATTGAGGGCAGAAGGAGAAGGGGATGACAGAGGATGAGATGGTTGGATGGCATCACCAACACAATGGACATGGGTTTGGGTGGACTCTGGGGGTTGGTGATGGACAGGGAGGTCTGATATGCTGCAGTAGAATTAGAATAGAAATTATGAACATTGGAAGTTAAAATTGGTAAAAGTACCAAGCACAATTTTTGCATTTTACTTTATAATTAGCATAACTTTTGATGTTTCCTTGGATGATGGTAATGGTGGAAGCTTAGGTACTATGAGCCACATGCAAAAGTTTTCAATAGATGGTAAAAAATACATGGACAGATGTTAGATGGCAATAGCTCCATGTCAAAAACAAAAGATAAACACACTACAAAGGAGTTAATTAGAAAATCAAAGAAGTCATTAGATTTAGATTGGCTTGGCTTTAAGTCTTACCTCTACCACTTGCTGACTATAAAATCTTAGAGACATGGTAATTTTCTCTCCAAAAATGTATGTTAATCCATCTGCAAACTTAAGCAAATTTCTATACAAACAAAATAACATTTTTACCTAGAGGCCATAAAAAGATAATAACAAAGACAAAGAAACTTTGAAAACATAAAATTTCAGTTTCTAGTATCCATTTATCATATAGTAGCAGGCATACCTATAAAATCTGGTAAGAACAATATCCTTCCCTATGGAACTGTGTACACTGATACATCTACAGAATGACTAATAAGAAAATTATATACAAATAACACATTTTACTCATTTTCATTCTTGTTAGGACATTATAGTCTTAAAACCTGTTGTCCTTTAATTCCAAGGTAAGCAGTTTACTAACTGCCTGAAATTTTAAACAAAAAAGTTGAAGAAGTTTTCAGCTTCTAATTGTGAAGCGTTGTTTTGGAATAAAATGAATATCCTCACTGAAAATAAATCCAATGAAAGTAGAAGGAAAAAGCAATGTAAAAGCAGAAATCAAGGAAAAGAAAAATAATAGTAATTGTCCATTAGGAAAAAAATAATCAGAAGCACATTTGTTGATTAAACTGATCCATCATATATAAAAAATATTTATAATTAAATATATTAAAAGTTAAAGATTTAAATGTTCATCTGACTTGTTGCAGATGAACTATGCCAAAGCCTTTGACTGCATGAATCACAAGAAACTGTGGAAAGTTCTGGAAAAGATGGGAATATCAGACTACCTGACCTACCTCTTGAGAAATCTGTATGCAGGTCAGGAAGCAACAGTTAGAACTGTTTGAACTGTTCCATGTTAGGACATGGAACAACAGGTTAGTTTCAAATTGGGAAAGGAGTACATCAAGGCTGTATAATATTGTCACCCTGCTTATTTAATTTATATGCAGTGATCATCATGAGAAACACTGGTCTGGATGAAACAAGCTAGAATCAAGATTACTGGAAGAAATATCAATAACCTCAGATATGCAGATGACACCACATTTATGGCAAAAGCAAGAGCCTCTTGATGAAAGTGAAAGAGGATAGTGAAAAAGTTGGCTTTAAGCTCAACATTTGAAAAACTAAAATCATGGCATCTGGTCCCATCACTTCATGGCAAATAGATAGGGAATCAGTGTAAACAGTAGCAGACTTTATTTTTGGGGGGCTCCCAAATCACTGCAGATGATGACTACAGCCATAGGATTAAAGATGCTTACTCTCCGGGGGAAAAAACAGTTATGACCAACCTAAACAGCATATTAAAAAACAGAGACATTCCTTTGTCAATAAAGGTCCATCTATTTAAGGCTATAGTTTTTCCAGTAGTGTTGTATGGATGTGAGTATTGGACTATAGTACTGAAGAATTGATGTTTTTGAACTGTAGTGTTGGAGAAAACTCTTGAGAGTCCCTTGGACTGCAAGGAGATCCAACCAGTCTATCTTAAAGGAGATCAGTCCTGGGTGTTCATTGGGACTGATGCTGAAGCTGAAACTCCAATACTTTGGCCACCTGATGCAAAGAACTGACTCAAAGGATAAGACCCTGATGCAGGGAAAGATTGAAGGCAGGAGGAGAAAGGGGCAATAGAGGATGAGATGGCTGGATGGCATTATCTACTGAATGGATATGAGTTTGAGCTAACTTGGGGAGTTGGTGATGGACAGGGAGGCCTTTTGTTCTGCACTCCATGGGGACACAGAGAGTCATACATGACTGTGTGATTGAACTGAACTGAACTGATTATTGCTGTATTTGTCTACTATACTAGAGAGTGAACATGAACATATAGACATTACTAGAGAACATCAAGGTAATAAACTGAGTAAAGAAAAGTAATTAAGTAGAAAATGTGAAAAGAAATGTATGTATTTTTTCCTTGTTAAAGTATCATGTGATCCTTTTTCACTGGTGCTTTTTTTTCACCCTGTATTCCCCTTTGGGCATACCAAAATTTATGAAGCCTGCTTCAAGAAATCAAATGTTTTTGCATTGTAGATGACTGTATTTGAATAAGTTTACTCTGAATATTTCTTTAATTTACATCGCTTTTGTTATTTACGTTCTTAAAATTTTCCTGTCCATGGCATTAAAGTTTCTTAAATTTACTATTGTTTCTAATTTCTTCCATTTGTTATTTACCTCTCTTATTCTACCTACTAAAATGGTCAGTGAGCAATTTGTTCTCTTTTTTCTATAGTAACTCTATTGATTATCACTTGATAATATTTACCAATTCAGTAATTACATTTATTTTAAAATTAGATCACATGACAAATTCCTTTGTAAAAATCTAAATATACTTTGGGTGTGCATACTCAGTCACTTCAGCCATTTCTGACACTTTGTGACTCTGTGCACAATGGCCTGCCAGGTGGGATTCTGTCTGTGGGATTCTCCAGACAAGAATACTGGAATGGGTTTCTCTCCCTCCTCCATGGGATCTTCCTGACCCAGGGATCAAACTCATGTCTCTTGCATTGCAGGTGGATTCTTTAGGTGCTAAGACATTGAGGAAGCCGCACATATATTGTGTATTCATGAGGTATTATTTTTGTTCTCACTTCAAACTCCATATGTTTAAAGCTGTGCTCATTATCTCTTGTACAAAACTGACTTCCCTTCCTGCCTGCATTTTTTTAAAATCATAGTACTATGATAAAACTAGTTCCCAAGCTAACCATATTTGGAACAGATATGTTTGATTCCTTCTTCATTTCATTACTTTTCACTGCAGATGGTGACTGCAGCCATGAAATTAGAAGACGCTTACTCCTTGGAAAAAAAGTTATGACCAACCTAGATAGCATATTGAAAAGCAGAGACATTACTTTGCCGACTAAGGTCCGTCTAGTCAAGGCTATGGTTTTTCCTGTGGTCATGTATGGATGTGAGAGTTGGACTGTGAAGAAGGCTGAGTGCCGAAGAATTGAAGCTTTTGAACTGTGGTGTTGGAGAAGACTCTTGAGAGTCCCTTGGACTGCAAGGAGATACAGCCAGTCCATCTGAAGGAGATCAACCTTGAGATTTGTTTGGAAGGAATGATGCTGAAGCTGAAACTCCAGTACTTTGGCCACCTCATGAGAAGAGTTGACTCATTGGAAAAGACTGGGATGCTGGGAGGGATTGGGGGCAGGAGGAGAAGGAGATGACAGATGATGAGATGGCTGGATGGCATCACTGACTCGATGGACGTGAGTCTGAGTGAACTCCGAGAAATGGTGGTGGACAGGGAGGCCTGGCGTGCTATGATTCATGAGGTTGCAAAGAGTCGGACACGAATGAGCGACTGAACTGAACTATGATGATAATCTAGGAAATAGACTAGTGAAAGGCAATAAGCAGGTCTAGATCAAAGTTAGCTATGATTAGGTGGTTGATGTTGATAAATCAGTTAACATTATAGCTCTTCATATTATTATATCTGAAATAATGACAGTGGACTAAGCTGCTCTTCAAAGAACTAACATTACTTAAATTTTCAATCTTTAATGTTTTAATGGTGGCTTAGTTTTTATTTAGTTTAGTTCATTAAAGTTCTTATTTATGGTTAGTATATTTGTGTGTGTGTGTGTGTGTGTGTGTGTGTGTGTTCTGTTTAATATTTATCCACTTCAAGGCAGATAGAGTACATGCCCAAGATTTCTCCTCCATATATATGCCTTGCCAAAATAGGCAAGATATTCTGCTAAGTTTACTTTTAGTAGTTTCTAGAAGATTTAAACTCATTTAGAATAGTTCTTTATGTATGGAACATGATCAAGGTTTATTTTTAATAATTATTTAATTAAATACTTGTATTTAAAACATTCTGATCTATCCATTGTACTCCAGTGATGCTTTGCTATAAAGTCAGTTTGTTCTGTTGGTCTATTTTCTATCCTTGCCAGCAGTGCATTGTCACAATCTTTCATCTTACACAAAGTTAGCAAACTTATACAAAATGAGATAGTAGAAGTCCAACTTTATCCTTCCTCAGGATTGTCTTGGCTATACTTAGTCCTTTGACTTTATATATTCATTTTAAGAGCAGAGTTTTGAATTTAAAAAACAAACAGTCAAAAAATAAAAATGCTTTGCACAATTCCTGATAGGATTTCATTGAAGCTGTGGTAAGTTTGGGGAAAGTTGACATTTTAAAAATACTAAAACTTCTATTAAATTATATGGTATAAAATTTTATCTTTTCAAATATTTTTAGTTGTTTTTAGTAATATTTTATAAGTTTCTGGAGATACATCTTGCCCATTGTTTCATTAACTTTGCTTCATACTTCTCTCACCACTATCCTCAAACCTACTGGGATCACCTTTTCCCTGTCTTATATTATATCTTATATTATATCAGACCAGATATTCTATACTTTTAACCATTAGTTTTGAAATATTGTAACAGCTTTATCTTTCAGTATTAAAAATTAATTATTATTATTATAAATCAAATAATTCATTTCAAAAATTTTCTTTTAGCTAAATTCCAGACTGACTCTTGGTTTAAAAGTCCTCAATGAAGAAAAAAGTTTCCCTCTTTTCTTTTGATATCCTTAATCTAGGCCGTATTTTCTCAGCTATTCTTTCATGTACATATTATTCCTCATAGTTGTACTCTTGTAATGCTAAGTCTGCTTTTGACCAGAGTCTATGACCTTGGTTCCTTACTTCATCAGCCAACCCTGTTTGGTGGGATATTTTCCAGATAAATTAAGCCTGACTACCTTCTTCATTGTGTGTATGGTTTACCTAAAAGAAAAAATATCACAATCTGGAGAGCAAACCATACTCATTTATGTTCTCATTTGTTTCCATGCATTGAAAGCTGATACAGCCAATCTGTGCATTTTGAATTTTCCAGGAAAGAGACAGCAGTTTCTAGGCCTCTCAAATTTCAAGGACATATGCCAGTTTTTATTGATGATTCCCTTATATTCTATGCAAGGAATCAATGTAAGAGTTTCTGAAGCTTATCAGGCTTTGTCCCAGAGATAAAATGCAGATTTCCCTTTTGGATATCATCATTCCTAAAATCTCAAGGACTTGTCTGATGCTATTTTACTTGGCTTGGAGGTAGATGTGGGTGCAAGAATGGAAAGGGAAAGGAAATTGTTTAGCATTCTCTACTCACATTAGTCAATCAATAAGCCTTCTATTAGCCCTTTAGCCTTCTCTCATATGGACTAGATTTCGGTGATGATTGTGTAATTAATTTGCCTACCATTTAGCATATCTTGCATAAAAATTATTAACAAATTCTTGTTAGATAATATATAAAAATTCACACAATATCATCTTGTATAGCAAAATGCATAGCTCAAGAAATATAGATGCAATAATCATATTATTAGCATTCTGAGCTAAAAATAAGTAATCATGTGTATTAGAAAGAATATGAAATTTAAATTATTTTTACTTACAAAACTTGGTGTTGATCAGGTTAGTTAACTTCTGCTTATCTCAGTTTATGTATATAAATACACCCACATCATGCATAACTGAGATTCTGTCCACCTATAATGACCTATAATTCCACCCACTATTCAATCAATACAAAATAATTGTTGAACTTAATTTACCATAACTATATGGCCAAACAGAAATATAAAAAGAGCTTTGTTTTAGTCTTTATCATCTCAAATAGGGATATACTTTCCACTGATGAATGCAGATTCAAATCCCATGAAATCCCATTCAGATCCTAGATTCAAATCCTTAGAGAATATACTAAGGGAATCCCATGCTTATTAACTCACCTCAGTTAGGTCTACCATTTGTTGAGCATGAGAAACCACTTAGATACACACCAAAGAATAATATATTTAAGTTTAATTGCACATAATACCAAGCCTAGAATGTTTTATTCTAAGACTTGGCTATCACTCTTCAGAGTTCCACAGTTAAAGGGAAGTGTCACATTAGGAAATAAGACTCCCCCCACCAAAAAAACCCAGAAACTAGAAATGAAATAAGACCCATTTCTACCTTTGTCTCATTTAAATTAAAGGGGTTTCATACATCTCACAATATTTCATAAGCATTAAATCTTAACAATAGTTGGACTTCTGCATCCTTTGAAGAGAGAGATAAAGCTGAAAGCTGAAATCCATTAACCTAAGCCTCTTGCATTTCTAAAAAGCAACACAATTAGTGTTTCCCTAGGATGGCTTATCAAATGCAAACAATTGTTGAATCCATTAAACACACAGGCCTAAACTGTACCTAGCCACATGTTCACTCTACTGAATGTGTCAGGTGTGAGGTTTATAGATCCCAGATTTTGATATAACCCAAAGAGAAAAGCCTGTTTCTCTTTGTAACTCAGTGTCAATTCTGAAAAAGTCATTTGTCTTTCTATTGTGCATAAAATTGTAGGGCATTACTAGGAAGCACAGTCATATTTTCTTTAGTGTAAGATGAAATACTTTCCCAAAGTAGGACAGTAATTCAAGTAAAACTCCAAGAAATAATGTATGTGTACATCTCTTTAAGAAATCTATAGCCCCATATATCTTTTTAAAAAATCTCTGATCTACTTAAATGATCTATTCAGAGACGTTTCCCCAGATGAAAATCAGACTTCTTCTGTTTAACAAAAATGTTCTCAAAACCAAAATCAAAATACCATGAGATACATGTCTTATTAAGATTCAATATAAAATTCCAGGAAAGCTATTTTTAATTTCATTGAAAATGTCATAATGTCATCGTAAGAACTGAATGTGAGGCACAGTTTGAACATAAAAAAGAGTCTTAGCTTTCAGAAGTCCTAGGAGAAGGAGGTCTTTTGGGTGACCTCATTATTCAGTTTTAAATTTAGCAAAGGAAGAACTGATAGAGTAACAAAGAATATGGACAGAAGTGCCAGCAGTGGAAAGCAGAGACTTTTGCAAAGAATAGACTCTGTCATCGTAGCGAAGAGCTCAAAACTAGAGGGCCATAGCTACAATTTGGAGAAATCCAGGGGTTTTGTATATTTTGTCCAGAAATTACAGCATCCACAGTCTTCTGTTTTCCTTTGAGATTGTTTTTTAAAAAATGTATCCAACTTAAACATGCTGATTACAATGATGGAAGAGAATTTGTTAAAATAAAGAAAACATATTTTTAAAACAAAATTTGAATTCAAATCATCTCATTGGAGTTCTTTTCTTTTTTAAATGTTATTAATGTTTTAAATTTGATAACAGTACATGATATAAAAGCTTCTGGGGTGGCTTAGACAGTAGAGAATCTGCTTGTGATGCAGGAGACCAAGGTTCAATCTCTGGGTTGGGAAGATCCCCAGGAGAAGGGAATTGCTATCCACTCCAGTATTCTTACCTAGAGAATTCCATGGACAGAGGAACCTGGCAGGGGTCACAGAGTCGGAAATGACTGACTGACTAATGTATACAAACACACATATGAAATAAAAACATCCAGATAGAAAAATTACTATATGACTATGATATTTTAGTAAAAATCCAAATTGATATGCCATCTTCATACTTATGCATCTTGAAAAAAGATTTTATTCTCCCAAATTTACTCTTGGAAGAGCATAATGCATGCAAGTCTATTTTCCAATATAAAACTTAAAAATCAGAATATTTANTACTATATGACTATGATATTTTAGTAAAAATCCAAATTGATATGCCATCTTCATACTTATGCATCTTGAAAAAAGATTTTATTCTCCCAAATTTACTCTTGGAAGAGCATAATGTATGCAAGTCTATTTTCCAATATAAAACTTAAAAATCAGAGTATTTAAATAATTTCATTTAAAAAATTGTTGGACAAAGACCACAAGTAGGATATTCTTACAGATCTTATCAAATTTAATAGGTATTATTATCTTCTCTAATGGAATTATTCATCATGGAATCGAATGTGAAT
>SJYW01041897.1:3529-18566 GCA_006410735.1 Raphicerus campestris | reverse complement strand
CATCACTGCTAGACCATGTCTCTTGACTCTGTGACACAGAACTGTACTGGTTTCCTTCCTGGATCTTCTCTCTTTCTCAGGCTTTTTCGAGGACTGCTTGATTCTGTTCCTCTAGTAAATGTTGGCAATTCCTTGGAGTTTTGAGATGTTTCCTTTGACCCTTTTCTTTTCTCACTCTACATACCCTCCCAAAGAAATTTAATTGACTCTAATGACTTTAACTACTCTTTAGATTCTAAAGACTTCTAAGTTTTGATCTTTAGAATGAATGACCCACTTGAGTTTCAAACACATGTATTTAACTACCTTGTAAATATCACCTCAAATTCAGCATGCTCCAAACAGAGCCCATATTTTTCCTTCCTCTTAACTTTTTCTTCCTCATGTGCCCCCCATCTCAGNACATGTATTTAACTACCTTGTAAATATCACCTCAAATTCAGCATGCTCCAAACAGAGCCCATATTTTTCCTTCCTCTTAACTTTTTCTTCCTCATGTGCCCCCCATCTCAGTGAAGGGTCCTACTTTCTACCCAGCATCTATGACAAGATAGAGCTCTTGTCATCCTCTTTAAGTCATCCCTCTGACTCTTTATTCCCCCAACAATCAACCACCAAGTCCTATTAACTCTCCTTCCTAAACATCTCTCAAATCAGTCCACTCGTTCCTCTCACCAATGTCACTACCTTAGCGCAGGCCTCTGGATTTCTGTCACAGCTCTTAACCAGCTGTGTGCCAGGCTTACCATTCTTGCAACTGATTTTCCATAAAGCAACCACAGTGGTCTTTCTGAAGCAGCACCCTGAACTTGTTCTTGCCCTGCTTACAACTTATTAGTGTCTCTCCGTGGCCTCCAGAATAAAGATCTAACTCCATAAGGAGGCTTCAGTGGCCTGGTGGTCTGACTCCTTCTTACCTTCCAGCCTTCTGACTTCCAAACCCCACTCCTGGAGAAGGGAATCCTCCTATACTGTTGCTGGAATGTAAATTGGTATAGCCACTATGGAGAACAGTATCAGTTCAGTTCAGTTCAGTTCAGTTACTCAGTCATGTCTGACTCTTTGCAACCCAATGGACTGCAGCACGCCAGGCCTCCCTGTCTGTCACCAACTCCCAGAGTTTACTCAAACTCATGCCCATTGAGTCGGTGATGCCATCCAACCATTTCATCCTCTGTCGTCTCTTTCTCCTCCCGCCTTTAATCTTTCCCATATCAGGGTCTTTTCAAATGAGTCAGCTCTTCATATCAGGTGGCCGCCAGATGTGAAGAGTGGAGAACAGTATGGAGGTTCCTTAAAAAGCTAAAAATAGAGCTCCATGTGACCCTGAAATCCCACTCCTGGTCATATATCTGGAGGAAAACATGATCCAAAAGGGTACATGCACCCGAACATTCATTGCAGCGCTGTTTATAATAGCCAAGACATGGAAGAAACCTAAATGTCCATTGACAAAGGAATGCATAAAGATGTGATACATATATGCAATGGAATGTTACTAAGCCATTAAAATGAATGAAATAGTCATTTTCAGTAACATAGATGGACCTAGAGATTGTCATACTGAGTGAAGTAAGTCAGAAAAGGAGAACTATCATATGACACCCATTATATGTGGAATCTAAAAAGAAATTATACAAATGAACTTATTTACAAAACAGAGATTCACAGACTTAGAGAAGGAACTTGTGGCTGCTGGGGGGAAGATGGGGTAAGGGAGGGATAGTTTGGGAGTTTGGGATGGACATGTACACACTGCCACGTTTAAGACAGATAACAGCAAAGCCTGCGCCTGAACGCTGTACTCCTACCAGTTGAGCCGCCTGTGCTCTCCATGGTATCTGGCTCTCTCTTGCTTCAGCATTCNGATTCACAGACTTAGAGAAGGAACTTGTGGCTGCTGGGGGGAAGATGGGGTAAGGGAGGGATAGTTTGGGAGTTTGGGATGGACATGTACACACTGCCACGTTTAAGACAGATAACAGCAAAGCCTGCGCCTGAACGCTGTACTCCTACCAGTTGAGCCGCCTGTGCTCTCCATGGTATCTGGCTCTCTCTTGCTTCAGCATTCTGCGCATGCTATCCTCCTTCTCTGCTGATCTCTCCATACTCCTCCTAAATCACTCCAATCATCCTCTCACTCCCACCTTAGAAGTAACCCCACTCATTCATTCATTTCATATTTCCTAAGCAAGCCACTATGTGCCAGACACCACACAGGCACTTGTGATACCACAGCAAGCAAGACCTAAGTGGCCTCTGCCCCCATGCTTCTGGTACAAATGGCCTTTCTTGCCTTTCCAGGTCGGTTAGATCTCATATGGAACCCTGTCCTCACTCTACATGGTTCTGTCTCTGGTATATTTTAAGGACTTTTAAACCTGGGTACAAAACAGCTCCACAGACTTTTTCTATAAAGGGATAGATTACAGATAGCAAATACTTTTGTCTCTGCAGGGCATACAGCCTTGGTCAGAGCTACTCAACTCAGTAGTTAGGGAAAGTGGCCACAGTCACTACACAAACCAAGTGTATTAGACTTTTTTCACAAATGCAGATGGTGAGCCAAACTTGGCTCACTGGGGATAGTTTGCTGACCCTTGGACTAAAAAGTTAAACTAGTATGTTCTCATTCACCTTTGTATCCACAGTGTAGACACAGTACTTGGCATAGACACTTGCTAAGTAGATCAAGTTTTAATTCCTTTGTCACTATTCTCCAACCATTCCCTACAGCACAGTGTTTTGTTTTTTCCTTGGTATGATAGTTAAAAATTGGATTCTCCAGCTAAACTTCATATATTCATTATAGACTTCAGTCATTTTATTTGTGTGTGTATAGATATAGTCAATCATTTGTCCCATACTTACTTAAGGTAAGGTGAAGTCGCTCAGTCGTGTCCGACTCTTTGCGACCCTGTGGACTGTAACTTACTAGGCTTCTCCGTCCACGGGATTCTCCAGGCAAGAATACTGGAGTGGATTGCCATTTCCTTCTCCAGGGGATCTTCCCGACCCAGGGATCAAACCTGGGTCTCCCACATTGGAGGCAGATGCTTTAACTTCTGGGCCACCAGGGAAGCGGACTTACTTAAACCTACCTTAAAGTTTTCTTGAGCAGGTGAAATATTAGAGGAAAAGCACTTCAGTTAAATCAATGAATGAAACATGGGGCATTAGGTGAAGTTTCTGTGTGCTGCCAGTGGGGACAAATATAACACAGATAAGGTGTTGTCCCTGGGGGGGCTTATAATGCAGAAACAAGATAAGAAGGTGGGCAAATAATTTCAATTCAAAGTAGAAAGTGCTGTGTCCTTTGAGGAAGGGATCAGCCAAATACTCTGCGACTTTGATAAGGAAGTGAAACTTGTCTTTAGCCAAAGAGATCAAAGAAGGCTCTGAGAGAGAAGCATTCAGGCTGGACATGGTATGGTAGGTATTTGGGACACTGATACGTCACTAAATGGTCTTTGAGACAGAGGAAAGAACAGGCACACCCACAAGTTACTAGAAAGCAAGTTTTCATGAACCTACGTCCAGGGACTGGCTGATAAAAGAACAGCCAAATCCCTTCAGGAAGGTGCCAAGTCCATTCTGGTCTGGAATGCATTGATAATTGGGACATTATGCTCAGAGACTACAAATTGACATTCTGTCGTCATCCCTCTCGGAATAGAAACTCTGATCCTTTCAAGTAATTAGCACCAGTTTGGAGCATGTGTGCAAAAATAAATCACAAGTGTCCAAAAACAGATACGTTAAGTTCAATGGTTAGGAAGCAAACATTCTTATTAGCTCTGCCTATATCAACAAAATCAGAAGCAATTAGCATTTAAAAATAGAAGAGACAAGGAGAGTTCACAGTTCCCACTGGAAAATTATTATTTATATAAATGTCAACAACTGACCTCAACGCATCCTTCCTGACCTCAGTCATGCTATTTCAATGGCTAAAGGATCTGATTTCTTTTAGGAGGGTAAGGAGGGAGAACCATGGATTTTGTGCATATTATCCCAGTTAAAACTGAGATGTGTGTGGCCTCTAACACACAGACAGCTAGGACTCCATCTCACTGAAGTGAGTCTGGGCCTCAACCAACCATCAGTGTAGATGGCAAGAGGATCTCCATTGTCTCAGGATGCTCAGAAGATCTGCCCCTAGAAGCCCATTGCATGAAGCAATGTCGACCTTTGTCCATGGGACACCTGCCTGTTGGGGAAATCCTCAGTGGTACATACTGAAAACGAGCGGCAGCTCCGAAGAACCCAGGAGTGCACATGTAACAGTGGCCTGCCACACGCTGTCTAGGACTTGTCAAGGATGGAGTCTCATCATTGGCATTTGTGGTCAGACTGCAGAGGCAAACGGAGACCTGACGAACTCAGGTGTGATAAAGAGCTCCAGCCACTGGCTCTAAAGGACTCTGAGTCCAGGCTGTGTCACTAACTTGCGCTGTCAACTTGGCCAAACCCTTTGCTCTTTCTGGGCCTCATTTTCTCTATCCTTAAAATGAGGAGCTAATCAGGGTTATCTTCTTGCTTTATTCCATGTGGGTTTTTTATCCTTTGAAAACACAAGTCTTTTTCTGCTTCCTTTTATCCCCTTGGGAAGATGTGGTGAATGCCGGGATGGGAAGTAAGGCACAGGACTCAAATATTTTTCTATTCTTCATAAAATGTGTGAAAAATATACCCCACACTTCTTTCCCCCAAAAGGCTGTGGCTTTAGGATCACAGGACCAACATGAAGGACACAGAGGGCCCACTTGGCAGGGGCATGGAAGAGCCCAGCAGATTGCCATCAACCTGCAAAACAAACACCACATTTAAAGCTGATTGGACCTCGGAATCATTGAGGGCTGAAGGAGAAGAGATTCACTCAAAGCGGCCACTTAAAGACAACTGTGAGTTAATCTATTGGTTCCAAATCCTCTCTCCAGCTTGTCTTTCTTCCTCTGGCTTCGGTATATCTAACCAGAGTCAGGGCTTAGGGGTTGATGACGTGCATCCACTTGAAATAACATGTCAGTAGATTCTTGTATGGGTGGGAGTAAATTAAATCTTTGACCAGGAGTTTTTAATTGGTGTGTCACTAAGTTTTCCATACTTTCCCTATATTTTTTTCATTTTTCTCCAGTTCTCTCAACCACCACGCATACACACAAATGCGTGTTTTCTCTCTTTTTTTTGGCAAAAATTAAATGCTGAACTCTCTTCTTGTTGTATATCTTCCCATTTGCCAATCAGTCTCTAGTTCAATGCTTTGTCCATACTTTCCTTGAGCTTTTCTAATATCCCTGTGTATGGATCCATTGCTTCTGTTAAGTCATAAGCTCTTTGAGAACTGGGAACATCTTTGTATCACTGTTTACAAAGCCAGAAATGATGCCCAGTGGTCAACTGAATGAATTCCTGGAAGAAAGAGGTACTTCATCTGTATCTAGATTGTGCCCTTGCAGCCCCTCAGAGTAATGATAAGCTTAGCAATGGCCTCTGTTTCATCCTTTATGGAGAATCAGAAANCAGGGCCTTGTAAACACCTCACAATAATTATTCTTCAGAAATAAGATACTGAGATACAAAACAGAACAGAAAGCAAGTGAAGGAAGTGACAGTAAATACTACCAGACACCTAGAAGGAACTGAATTTGATTCTAAGCTTCCTGGAACTAACTACAAAAAGAGAACACACTGGGTTACTGAATTTTCTTTTTCTAATGAGATATGACTTGTGAAGTCATCTGCAGAAGCCAAGTTTCCCTAGTGATTTATTAAAATGAGACCATTGTTTCCTCCCAGCTAATGTTTAAGCATGATCAAATTTCTCCCAATTAAAAAAAAAAAGAAAAGAGACATCCATCAGCAGCTGTCCTCCCCACCCAAATTCCTTTGTACATGGTCTGTGATGTCTCCATTTCCTCACCTCCCAGTTATGGTTCAGCTCACTGGAGTCTTGCTTCTGCTCTGACCATCCTACCCAAGCTGCCATCCTGAAGTGCCAGAGTAAATGTGTCTGTATCTCTGCTTCCCTCTTTATTATAGCAGACATTTCTTAATCATTTGAAACTCGCATCACTGCTAGACCATGTCTCTTGACTCTGTGACACAGAACTGTACTGGTTTCCTTCCTGGATCTTCTCTCTTTCTCAGGCTTTTTCGAGGACTGCTTGATTCTGTTCCTCTAGTAAATGTTGGCAATTCCTTGGAGTTTTGAGATGTTTCCTTTGACCCTTTTCTTTTCTCACTCTACATACCCTCCCAAAGAAATTTAATTGACTCTAATGACTTTAACTACTCTTTAGATTCTAAAGACTTCTAAGTTTTGATCTTTAGAATGAATGACCCACTTGAGTTTCAAACACATGTATTTAACTACCTTGTAAATATCACCTCAAATTCAGCATGCTCCAAACAGAGCCCATATTTTTCCTTCCTCTTAACTTTTTCTTCCTCATGTGCCCCCCATCTCAGTGAAGGGTCCTACTTTCTACCCAGCATCTATGACAAGATAGAGCTCTTGTCATCCTCTTTAAGTCATCCCTCTGACTCTTTATTCCCCCAACAATCAACCACCAAGTCCTATTAACTCTCCTTCCTAAACATCTCTCAAATCAGTCCACTCGTTCCTCTCACCAATGTCACTACCTTAGCGCAGGCCTCTGGATTTCTGTCACAGCTCTTAACCAGCTGTGTGCCAGGCTTACCATTCTTGCAACTGATTTTCCATAAAGCAACCACAGTGGTCTTTCTGAAGCAGCACCCTGAACTTGTTCTTGCCCTGCTTACAACTTATTAGTGTCTCTCCGTGGCCTCCAGAATAAAGATCTAACTCCATAAGGAGGCTTCAGTGGCCTGGTGGTCTGACTCCTTCTTACCTTCCAGCCTTCTGACTTCCAAACCCCACTCCTGGAGAAGGGAATCCTCCTATACTGTTGCTGGAATGTAAATTGGTATAGCCACTATGGAGAACAGTATCAGTTCAGTTCAGTTCAGTTCAGTTACTCAGTCATGTCTGACTCTTTGCAACCCAATGGACTGCAGCACGCCAGGCCTCCCTGTCCGTCACCAACTCCCGGAGTTTACTCAAACTCATGCCCATTGAGTCGGTGATGCCATCCAACCATTTCATCCTCTGTCGTCTCTTTCTCCTCCCGCCTTTAATCTTTCCCATATCAGGGTCTTTTCAAATGAGTCAGCTCTTCATATCAGGTGGCCGCCAGATGCGAAGAGTGGAGAACAGTATGGAGGTTCCTTAAAAAGCTAAAAATAGAGCTCCATGTGACCCTGAAATCCCACTCCTGGTCATATATCTGGAGGAAAACATGATCCAAAAGGGTACATGCACCCGAACATTCATTGCAGCGCTGTTTATAATAGCCAAGACATGGAAGAAACCTAAATGTCCATTGACAAAGGAATGCATAAAGATGTGATACATATATGCAATGGAATGTTACTAAGCCATTAAAATGAATGAAATAGTCATTTTCAGTAACATAGATGGACCTAGAGATTGTCATACTGAGTGAAGTAAGTCAGAAAAGGAGAACTATCATATGACACCCATTATATGTGGAATCTAAAAAGAAATTATACAAATGAACTTATTTACAAAACAGAGATTCACAGACTTAGAGAAGGAACTTGTGGCTGCTGGGGGGAAGATGGGGTAAGGGAGGGATAGTTTGGGAGTTTGGGATGGACATGTACACACTGCCACGTTTAAGACAGATAACAGCAAAGCCTGCGCCTGAACGCTGTACTCCTACCAGTTGAGCCGCCTGTGCTCTCCATGGTATCTGGCTCTCTCTTGCTTCAGCATTCTGCGCATGCTATCCTCCTTCTCTGCTGATCTCTCCATACTCCTCCTAAATCACTCCAATCATCCTCTCACTCCCACCTTAGAAGTAACCCCACTCATTCATTCATTTCATATTTCCTAAGCAAGCCACTATGTGCCAGACACCACACAGGCACTTGTGATACCACAGCAAGCAAGACCTAAGTGGCCTCTGCCCCCATGCTTCTGGTACAAATGGCCTTTCTTGCCTTTCCAGGTCGGTTAGATCTCATATGGAACCCTGTCCTCACTCTACATGGTTCTGTCTCTGGTATATTTTAAGGACTTTTAAACCTGGGTACAAAACAGCTCCACAGACTTTTTCTATAAAGGGATAGATTACAGATAGCAAATACTTTTGTCTCTGCAGGGCATACAGCCTTGGTCAGAGCTACTCAACTCAGTAGTTAGGGAAAGTGGCCACAGTCACTACACAAACCAAGTGTATTAGACTTTTTTCACAAATGCAGATGGTGAGCCAAACTTGGCTCACTGGGGATAGTTTGCTGACCCTTGGACTAAAAAGTTAAACTAGTATGTTCTCATTCACCTTTGTATCCACAGTGTAGACACAGTACTTGGCATAGACACTTGCTAAGTAGATCAAGTTTTAATTCCTTTGTCACTATTCTCCAACCATTCCCTACAGCACAGTGCTTTGTTTTTTCCTTGGTATGATAGTTAAAAATTGGATTCTCCAGCTAAACTTCATATATTCATTATAGACTTCAGTCATTTTATTTGTGTGTGTATAGATATAGTCAATCATTTGTCCCATACTTACTTAAGGTAAGGTGAAGTCGCTCAGTCGTGTCCGACTCTTTGCGACCCTGTGGACTGTAACTTACTAGGCTTCTCCGTCCACGGGATTCTCCAGGCAAGAATACTGGAGTGGATTGCCATTTCCTTCTCCAGGGGATCTTCCCGACCCAGGGATCAAACCTGGGTCTCCCACATTGGAGGCAGATGCTTTAACCTCTGGGCCACCAGGGAAGCAGACTTACTTAAACCTACCTTAAAGTTTTCTTGAGCAGGTGAAATATTAGAGGAAAAGCACTTCAGTTAAATCAATGAATGAAACATGGGGCATTAGGTGAAGTTTCTGTGTGCTGCCAGTGGGGACAAATATAACACAGATAAGGTGTTGTCCCTGGGGGGGCTTATAATGCAGAAACAAGATAAGAAGATGGGCAAATAATTTCAATTCAAAGTAGAAAGTGCTGTGTCCTTTGAGGAAGGGATCAGCCAAATACTCTGCGACTTTGATAAGGAAGTGAAACTTGTCTTTAGCCAAAGAGATCAAAGAAGGCTCTGAGAGAGAAGCATTCAGGCTGGACATGGTATGGTAGGTATTTGGGACACTGATACGTCACTAAATGGTCTTTGAGACAGAGGAAAGAACAGGCACACCCACAAGTTACTAGAAAGCAAGTTTTCATGAACCTACGTCCAGGGACTGGCTGATAAAAGAACAGCCAAATCCCTTCAGGAAGGTGCCAAGTCCATTCTGGTCTGGAATGCATTGATAATTGGGACATTATGCTCAGAGACTACAAATTGACATTCTGTCGTCATCCCTCTCGGAATAGAAACTCTGATCCTTTCAAGTAATTAGCACCAGTTTGGAGCATGTGTGCAAAAATAAATCACAAGTGTCCAAAAACAGATACGTTAAGTTCAATGGTTAGGAAGCAAACATTCTTATTAGCTCTGCCTATATCAACAAAATCAGAAGCAATTAGCATTTAAAAATAGAAGAGACAAGGAGAGTTCACAGTTCCCACTGGAAAATTATTATTTATATAAATGTCAACAACTGACCTCAACGCATCCTTCCTGACCTCAGTCATGCTATTTCAATGGCTAAAGGATCTGATTTCTTTTAGGAGGGTAAGGAGGGAGAACCATGGATTTTGTGCATATTATCCCAGTTAAAACTGAGATGTGTGTGGCCTCTAACACACAGACAGCTAGGACTCCATCTCACTGAAGTGAGTCTGGGCCTCAACCAACCATCAGTGTAGATGGCAAGAGGATCTCCATTGTCTCAGGATGCTCAGAAGATCTGCCCCTAGAAGCCCATTGCATGAAGCAATGTCGACCTTTGTCCATGGGACACCTGCCTGTTGGAGAAAGCCTCAGTGGTACATACTGAAAAAGAGCGGCAGCTCCGAAGAACCCAGGAGTGCACATGTAACAGTGGCCTGCCACACGCTGTCTAGGACTTGTCAAGGATGGAGTCTCATCATTGGCATTTGTGGTCAGACTGCAGAGGCAAACGGAGACCTGACGAACTCAGGTGTGATAAAGAGCTCCAGCCACTGGCTCCAAAGGACTCTGAGTCCAGGCTGTGTCACTAACTTGCGCTGTCAACTTGGCCAAACCCTTTGCTCTTTCTGGGCCTCATTTTCTCTATCCTTAAAATGAGGAGCTAATCAGGGTTATCTTCTTGCTTTATTCCATGTGGGTTTTTTATCCTTTGAAAACACAAGTCTTTTTCTGCTTCCTTTTATCCCCTTCCTTGGGAAGATGTGGTGAATGCCGGGATGGGAAGTAAGGCACAGGACTCAAATATTTTTCTATTCTTCATAAAATGTGTGAAAAATATACCCCACACTTCTTTCCCTCAAAAGGCTGTGGCTTTAGGATCACAGGACCAACATGAAGGACACAGAGGGCCCACTTGGCAGGGGCATGGAAGAGCCCAGCAGATTGCCATCAACCTGCAAAACAAACACCACATTTAAAGCTGATTGGACCTCGGAATCATTGAGGGCTGAAGAAGAAGAGATTCACTCAAAGCGGCCACTTAAAGACAACTGTGAGTTAATCTATTGGTTCCAAATCCTCTCTCCAGCTTGTCTTTCTTCCTCTGGCTTCGGTATATCTAACCAGAGTCAGGGCTTAGGGGTTGATGACGTGCATCCACTTGAAATAACATGTCAGTAGATTCTTGTATGGGTGGGAGTAAATTAAATCTTTGACCAGGAGTTTTTAATTGGTGTGTCACTAAGTTTTCCATACTTTCCCTATATTTTTTTCATTTTTCTCCAGTTCTCTCAACCACCACGCATACACACAAATGCGTGTTTTCTCTCTTTTTTTTGGCAAAAATTAAATGCTGAACTCTCTTCTTGTTGTATATCTTCCCATTTGCCAATCAGTCTCTAGTTCAATGCTTTGTCCATACTTTCCTTGAGCTTTTCTAATATCCCTGTGTATGGATCCATTGCTTCTGTTAAGTCATAAGCTCTTTGAGAACTGGGAACATCTTTGTATCACTGTTTACAAAGCCAGAAATGATGCCCAGTGGTCAACTGAATGAATTCCTGGAAGAAAGAGGTACTTCATCTGTATCTAGATTGTGCCCTTGCAGCCCCTCAGAGTAATGATAAGCTTAGCAATGGCCTCTGTTTCATCCTTTATGGAGAATCAGAAAAAGTCAGAAAATGGGCATATTTGGCTTGGCATCATTGGATTTCCTACTTTATGTCTCTGAGTACACATAAGTGGGCAGGGTACACAGAGGCACCCTGCCTAGGCTTAGGAGATGGGGAAAAAGAGTAAGAAGCCAACTCTTAAGCTTCTGGTTGTCAGACTCAGGATGAGTCTCATCCTGAGACTCATTCCAGAGCCAACACCCCACCCCCCACTGACTTTGGCCAGGGACCTAGGTCTGTTCCCTGTGCACAAGCATTTGTCAACCTGGCCATAGGGAAGGGATCCTGGCAACAGATGGACAAGGATGCTACTTGAAACAATTTTGGATCAAGTGACATTTTCACTCAGAAACTTGGAGGAGGATACGGAGGGGGAGATAATATAAAGACCTATGGGACTTCTGTCCAACAGTACAAGCAAGAGAGCAAAGGAGAGGTTCAAAGTGGTAGTTCAAAATGAGATGGCAGGAGGATGGGAGAGTGGAGGAGGTCCCTGTGGACAGGAGGTGGAGGAAGAGTCTAGACTGAGGGCAAAGGAATGAGAGACAGGGATAAGAAAAACTGAGAACAAAAAACCATGGGGAAGAAGGAAATGAGGGAAGGAGGAAGGACGGTGGAGAGGGAAGAAAGGGAAGAAGGAGGGAAGGAGGGAAAGAAGGAGGAAGGGAAAGGGAAAGGAAATGAAGGAAGGGGCATTAAATGCTAAGAAGAGACAGGCAGAGACTCCAGAGAGAAAATTAGAGCTAAGTTGGGAATGAGAGAAAACTCTGAGGAGAGAGAAGAGGATGCGATGAAGAGGTGTGGGCACCCACACAAGACAGGAACAGCTAAACATCTACCTGACCTGATCAGCTCAGAAAAATTTCATTTGTGAGTCTGGCACAAGAAAGACCCACACAGAAAGGAAAATGTGCTGATCCTGCCCAGGGCCTGTCGGAGGACAGAAACAGATCAATTAACCTGGGTGCGGCTCTCCTGTGTTAAGCCTGGCACTGCCAGTTCTCAGCATCGGACCAGGCCAGGCCAAGGACTCTCACATGATCATTAAGCTATTAACAAGCCATCAGCTACAGGGCAGAATCACCCTTTTCAGTGAAAAAAATTCTCTTCCCAGGCTGACGTCCCCTGTGCTGGCCCAGCTACCACCTCTTAGCCAGGCCTAGACCCAGAGCCAGTCAGGCTGCACCCCTTGGCATGGGGATAGCAATCACTGGGGATCTGAACAGGCTTCGGGGACCCTCCAGGGGCTAGCACAGCCTGGAATGTCCAGTTGATGGAGTGATATTATTTTCTGCTAAAGCAGGAGGGGTCCAGACCAGAATATTCCCATAGATCTTGGAGCAATGGGTGTTAATCACATGGAGAAAGATTCAGAGCCAGGAAGGACTTAGAAATCACAGACAGACAAAGTCAGATTCGTTCATTTCACATTCGTTATTTTCCCAACAATGTTTGAGCATCCACAATGGATGGGGCCGTGTGCTGGAGGCCGAAGAGATAAGTAAACACACCCTCAGGGATGAGAGCAGGAGTGACTGCTTCCTTTACTCAACAAAACAGAAGGAAGGCACACGTGGAGTGCTTCCCTGGTGGCGCAGGCAGTAAAGAGTCTGCCTGCAATGCAGGATCGAAGCTGGGTTGGGCAGACCCTCTGCAGAAGAGAATGGCTACCCACTCCAGTATTCTTGCCTGCAGAATCCCAAGGACAGAGGAGCTTTGTGAGCTAGAGTCGCAAAGAGTCAGACATGACTGAATGGCTAACACTTTCACTTTCTTGCACAGTGTGTTGGGAGCAAAAAGTGACTGATTCTGTTTCCAGGACAACCAAGGTTTCTAAGAAGGGCATATCGGAGCGCAGCCATAAAGGTTAAGTAGGACTCAGAGGGTAAAGGATCCACTGGCCAATTCAGGAGATGTAGGAGACGTGGGTTCGATCCCTGGTTCAGGAAGATCCCCTGGAGGAGGAAATGGCAACTCACTCTAGTATTCTTCCCTGGAAAATCTCATGGACAGAGGAAGCTGGTTGGCTACAGTCTATGGGGACGCAAAGAGTCAGATATGACTGAGTGACTAAGAATGCATGCATGCGGGCATTAGTAGTAGTAGGATCCTCCAGGCAGAGAAAGTGGAGGGACTCTAGACCAAGAGAAGCACAGGTAAAAGCTAGAAGGTGTGGAAGGGCAGATGGCTCAGCTGGGGGTTGAACGGGGTGAATCTCCTTAGTAGACACATGGGCCTGGCAGGAGATAAAGGCGGGATGGAGGTGGGTACAGATAAGGAGAGGAAAACATAAAAGCACAGAGACACCCCAAGTTTTAGTCAGGAGGGAGCTTAGGGATGATGGAAGTCATCTTTGTCCTTGTTACACATATTTTTAATTTTAACATGAATGTGTGTGTGTGAAATAGGCTTCACTGAAGAATATCCAGGGCTGGACACAGAAGAAGGAAGCATGATAGTAACTCAAATAATTTCAAACTGGAGAATTCCCTGGTGGTCCAATGGTTCAGACTTTGTGTTTCCACTGCTGGGGGCACGGGTTCTATCCCCGGTTGGGGAACTAGGATCTTGCAAGCCGTGTGGCATGGCCAAAAACTAAAATAAAGTAATTTCAAACTGAATATGTGATTCCTCTCCTCGGAACCTGTGAACTTGTAGGCTGTCTTCACTAAATGCTTTACCTTGTGCGGTGAATCCCTAGCTTTCTGCCTTCTCAGGGACTTTTCTCTGCCTTCTTTCCCATCTCAGGTCCTCACCCAGCCCTCCAGACTGCCCCCACCCATAGCACAGAAACTTCTCTGTTGGGTCTCCTTTAGGTAACAGTAAGTAATCAGAGAACAAAAGAGCCTCCTGTTTGCCCAGATTCTCCTTCCGTATAGGCAGGTGTTAGTTTGTATTTGAAAAGTTCTAAAAGTCCCCAAAAGTAAAAATTATCCTATGCTGTTCTTTTAAAAAATTATATAACAAACTTTAAGTTTCCTCCTTCAGTCTGTTAGCATTTATCAGTCAAGATATCTTCCCGAGTTAAAGCAAATATATCTCCCTCTACACACATACACACACACACACACACACACATACATACACACACACACACATATATATATATATATATATATATACATGTACACTCACACATGTATTTATAGAAAAGAAATTATGCCTTACATATTGATTTGCTTTTTAGTTTAAAAATATGTTGTGAAAAAAATCTCCAGCTCCTTATCTCACAAGCAGTCTAGTCCTTAGACTAGACAGACGAAAAGTTTTCAACTATTTTCCGGTTAATAGACATAGATGATGCTTTAACATGTTTGCTTTTACAAATAACACTACCTTGAGCATCCTTGCATGTAAATCCTGACATGCCCTTGCTATGATCTCTATAGGGTGGATTCCTGGAGGTTGGGTTGTTGTTGTTTTTTTTTTTTGGTTGGGTTGTTAAATCAAAGACTATGGACATTTAAAACCTTACTAGGAATTACCTCATTCCCTTTGAAAAGAGTTGTACTGTTAATGGTTTACACTCCTACGGACAGTTGAATGGGGCTGCTTCTTTCACACCTGCTCTCCAGTACTAGAACTGCCTCCTCCTTTGCCAGATGAGGAAATGGCTTAGAGAGAATCAGCAGTTCTAATAACACACACCTCAGTTCAGTTCAGTTGCTCAGTCCTGTCCGACTGTTCGCGACCCCATGAATTGCAGCACGCCAGGCCTCCCTGTCCATCACCATCTCCCGGAGTTCACTCAGACTCA
>SJYW01041891.1:22732-42047 GCA_006410735.1 Raphicerus campestris | reverse complement strand
AGAGAGATTTAAGATCGCATCTTCTGGCCCCAGAAGCAGGCATAAAGTAGCGACACATTTATAACAATGTTAGTTGGAAATATCTCTCTGCATTATCCATATAGTAAAAACAGAGGAACCAGAGATTAATCAAGTGTTTAATCAACAAGTAATGAAAGAAAGTGGTGCACACTGGAGCAGCCAGTCCAAAGATGATCAATTATGTATTAATCAGCAGTAAGAAATCTAGTTGTATCTGAAACAAATATTGTTGAAATTAACATTAATGTTCTAATGTCATACTTTGTATATCACAGGACCAAATGAGAAATAACTTAAACATTATCATACAAACATATTCACTAATATTTTGGTCCTACCTCCATGGAATCCCACATAGGATGTTCCACTTCCCATCCGGGACAGTTTTATAATGAAACAGACTAAGATATAGTCCTTATTTCCTTGTATCTTATTGATTTCATTTATAGCCAAATGTCTATTTTAAAAACAAAGAAGCAAAGACAAAACAAATCAAAACAAAATGAAGAAAATAAAATAATATATATACATTGTAAAATGGCTGAATGGTGACTTTGGAGTGTTCATGTCTATCTCATGATTTTTAGCTTTAAATAGATTTCACACCCTCATGCTTGTTATCTTCTCTTACAGGAGAACAGGAGCAAGACTTCTCTAGAAAGGCTCATTTCTTTTCCCCATTCTTGTGTTGCTTTCTTTGAAATGGCATTAAAAAAAAAATGTATCAGGAACTCTGTCTTATAATCCTTGATGAATTTGCTCTGATGCTACTAAGGGTAAGGGTAGCGGACTTTTTCATTTCAAGAAACAGAGATCTGTGAACAGACAACCAATGGACAAAGACAACTATGATGTGAAATATGGCTTCCAATGCTTTAGAAGGTCCAGAAATTTCTTTTACTTTAAGTAATAAGGTTTGCCTGGAAAACCCCATGGACGGAGGGCTGGTGGGCTGCTGTCTATGGGGTCGCATAGCATTGGACATGACTAAAGCAAATTAGCAGCAGCAGCAAGTAGTAAGAGAATGTAGTTAATTCTAAAAGTATCAAATTTCTCCTGAAAGCTTTTAAGTACCATTATGGTCTTTAAACTTGCAATAAATTTGTAGCATGCAATGTAAAACAAATACTGACAAATCATGACTGTTAACATGTGTTCCAAGGATACTCTTTTATATCCTGCTAATATTGTTACTTAATGCTTCTTGTAGTTGGCTATTTTTGTGTTGCTATGTGCCTTTTTTCACGTTGTTTCTCTAGTCCACAGGTAGGGAATTTAAAAAGAATAATTTTTAATTTTATTCCTATGCTTATTCTGATATTATACAGTTTTCAGGGAAGAAATTCTTTAGGAGTACCTGAATAAATTTGGGATTTCCTATTCAGTTTCTGAGAAAAATAACAAAAACATACTTTGCTGAGGCGATGAGCTGAGCACTGTGAATTTTGTCTTCAAATTCTGTTTGAATAATGAGGATATTATAACGGGCTACGTGAACTAAGCAGTTTCTGAAAGAAAAAGGAAATTATCCAGTTGAGTTTTCCATCCTAAAAATTGATGATAATATTCTCTAAAGCAATGGGTAATATAAGGGGTATATAGAAAAGGTGTTTGATTCTGAGAAAGGAAAGGAGCAGGAGAGGAAGGCAGGGACTCTCACCGAACTGCCTTGAGGAACGAGTACTTGGTTTCAAACTGCTGCAGTGACAGGATGGTGAGTTTCAGAGCCCAGTCCTTTAATTCTGATTCTAAAAGTTCACAGTCATGACTGGTTAGCAGTCTGGAGAATGTAGTGATCTGCAAAGGCAGGAAAGGCAAATCATTCACTGTGTAGCATGTCTGTTAGGTTAGATCCCAGAAACATGAGGATGTTCAGCAAGTATCTTCTATGGGCTCCTCATTATGCATCTGATACACAGATAGAAAAAATTTTAAACCCAGAGGAATTTTCCAAAACAAGGCAGTGCTGAGGTAAACAGGATCTAAGGTATCGCAGAGAAGACTGATCCTGTTCCTAAAAGTGAAAGTTATTTGAACAGTCATGTCCGACTCTTTGTGATCCCATGGACTATAGCCCACCAGGCTCCTCTGTCCCTGGAATTCTCCAAGCAAGAATACTGGAGTGGGTTGCCATTTCCTTCTCCAGGGGATCTTTCCAACCCAGGGATTGAACCCTTGTCTTCTGAACTGCAGGCAGATTCTTTACCAAATGAGCTACTAAGATGCCTTTGAATTCCATTCTCTTTTCCTACTTTGGACCTCATTGGGAGTTCTGATGATACCCTAGAGCTCAGAAGAAATGCCATTTCTCCTTTGCAGTCTTACTTCCTATTTTCCAATGGAGCTGGCCATTAAGATCCTTTCCTTCCCACAGCTGTTAGCAGTTCTCCCCTGCCACTGGATCACACCACACAGTGCAACCAAGACACTCCTAAAGGACATGCTGAATTGTTATCTCCAGGCTGGCCTTACCACTGTGCTTCCTATTCCTATATCCAGATGATGATAGACTACATAGATGTTACAGGAATATCAAAGCCCAAAGCAAATGAAATTAACCATTTCCTCAGCCAAACTTGTTGTTCATAACTAGATTCTGATTCACCAAACTTCTAGTCAACCAAGGAAGAATCCAGGGGTTCATCCCTAGCTCCTATCTCCTAGATATTTCTCTGCCAATCTGCATACTCACTATGTCTCAATTCTCCCATCCATCCTCTACTTTGACTGAACTGATACTGTAGCCTCCCTACTGTTCTATCTTTTCTGTGAATCTTGTATCAAACTTTTTCCCCTCCCTCTCTCAGGCAGTGGGACACATTTCCACATACATTTCTCCATCTCCTCCTCTATAAAAGAAAGACAGAACTCCTGGGAGCCACTAATAAGACCCTCCATGAAGTCATTCCCACCATATCTCATCCCCATCTATCAGCACTTGCAGCCTTGAATGAAAGCTTCATCAGTGATTAATTCCTGGTTTCCTGCACAGATGGGTTTTTTAAAACCTTGATATTCTTGTTCAAGTAGGGCCCTCTGCCTATAATACCTTCCCAACCATACTTTACAATCAGCTTGGTGGTCACCTCTTAAGATGGGTTCATGTGACTGCATATCCTGATCTGTGTTAATCCTCTTTGNAGGCAGTGGGACACATTTCCACATACATTTCTCCATCTCCTCCTCTATAAAAGAAAGACAGAACTCCTGGGAGCCACTAATAAGACCCTCCATGAAGTCATTCCCACCATATCTCATCCCCATCTATCAGCACTTGCAGCCTTGAATGAAAGCTTCATCAGTGATTAATTCCTGGTTTCCTGCACAGATGGGTTTTTTAAAACCTTGATATTCTTGTTCAAGTAGGGCCCTCTGCCTATAATACCTTCCCAACCATACTTTACAATCAGCTTGGTGGTCACCTCTTAAGATGGGTTCATGTGACTGCATATCCTGATCTGTGTTAATCCTCTTTGCCTCTGTGGATAACACTATGATAAAACTTTCACTTTTAGGATATGATATCAACTGTACCCATTCGTTAATGTCTTTCAAACTTACACTGTATAATGATCAAGAACAAGCCCTGTACCAATTCATCTCTATATCCCAAGTCCTTAGCACTACTCAGATGTGATATTTCATCTGCTAAGGTAAACCCTATGCACAGCACTGCACAAAAATAGGCACTCTAAAATTAGTTAAACTGAATATGTATAAATATGTAAGTCTCCCTGCACTTGCCATGAGAGGAACAAAAAGTCTAAAGACCTTCATTTATGGTTCCTAAAGTGCAGGGAGACTTACATATTTATACATATTCAGTTTAACTGACTTTAGAGTGCCCATTTTTGTGCAGTGCTGACTTGAGCTTCCCTGGTGGCTCAGAGGTTAAAGTGTCTGCCTCCAATGCAGGAGACCTGGGTTCGGTCCCTGGGTTGAGAAGATCCCCTGGAGAAGGAAATGGCCACCCACTCCAGTATTCTTGCCTGGAGAATCCCATGGACGGATGAGCCTGGTAGGCTACAGTCCATGGGGTCGCAAAGAGCCAGACATGACTGAGCGACTTCACCTTACCTTACCTTATACACTGACTTGCAAAAGATCTTGAATTCTTGATGCTAGGAAGTCAAGGACCCTGAGGTAAAAGAGGAAAAGGGTAAAATATACAATCACCTCTGTGAAGATGGCATGGTGTTCTGAATCCATTGTGCAAAGATGAGCTTGGAGGAAGTCTCCAAAGGAGTTATGTTGCTGCCTGTAACAGTATTCTTGCAACAGGGACTCTGCAAAGAGGCCTAGTGCAGAAGTTTTCAGCCGAACCACGGCATCAGGGGTGGCACAATCCAGGAGCACCAGCTTGGCCTGTTCAGAGACTTTCTGGTAAAGTTCACCAGTCAAGGCCTCGTGCCCTAGCTGCTCTATGACCTGGAGCACCACAGAGGCACACGTGTCTGAGTGGTACCCAATGAAGACGTCAGAAGGGCTGTATTTGGGTCTGGCTAGAAACTGCTCAGCTTTCACATCTATGAACTTCTCTACCCAGACCTTGAGCTCTTCCACGATATTCTTCTGCCATTTCTCCAAAACAGTGTTGATGTCCAGATAGTGCTTCTCCAGCCGATTAATGAGGGGGATGGGAAAATGTTTGTAGACGACATCTTTCTCTTCAATGACTATCAAGCGGAAGTCTGGGTGAACCCGACATTTGACCCGATGGGTCCCCAGACCAAGGTCCACGTACTTCTGACCGCCGAGGGAGACGTAGTATTGATTGAGTGCGTCGTAGAGACTCTCATAGAGGTTCTGCAGGTTGAGCAGCACCACCATCTTGCCGGTTTCCATGCAGATCTTTACTCGGTTGATATTTCGGCATATCTGGGTATACTCTTGATCCTTGGGAAAACTGGATCCAAAAATAATCTCTGGTTGGTCTGTTTTGAAGAATGCCTGCTGCAGGATCCGCAGGGCCACATAATTTCTGGTCAGCACAAGCAGGTAGCGGGACTCGGAGTCATCCAGCTCTCTGCCATGCATCTTCTGAAGATGGCCATATATGTTCTGGTGGATCAGCTGCATGGTGCTGACTTCCTCTGTGTACTTTGCCTCGGGTAAATTGGCTGAAAAGATGTCCAGGGCATGAATGTCGTCTTTGCCACTGAAGTTCCGAAGCACAGCATGTGCGATGTCCTGAGGGGAGGGCTTCTTATTAGAAACTTTTGCTGCAGCAAAGACCATTTTGATGAGGCTGTAGTAGTCACGAAGCCCAAAGAATTCCTTGTCCTGATTCCCACACACTGTTTGGTAGGCTTTGGCAAAGGATGCAAAGTATCCTCGGATTCTTTCTTGGATGAGGGGCTCTGAAGCGCAAATTCCCTTGGCACTCTCAATGAGCTCTCTTTCATTGGGGCTGCCACGTGACACAAATATACCCCGGTTCATCTTGGCAGGATCCAGGGCCCAGTTGGAAATGCCTATGAAGCCAACTTTTTTGTGGGGGGCAGGATCGTTTTCAATGCATCCATCTTCCAGCAATGGGTGCAGCACCTTCAGGGGCATTTTGGGTGAGTCTTCTGCTAGTCCAACCTCATCTAACACCACCACGGAGACATACTGCTCAAGGTCCTTCCCCTGCTGGAAACGGGCACACTGCTTGAAGGTGCCTATGATGCCCTGTGGGGTGGAATGTGGACTACACTGGAATGACACCAGATGGACCTGCTTCAGGTTCCGGAAGAGGTCCGAGTGTGCAGCCTGGCCTTGCATGGCATCTGCCACGATGGTCTTGGCGAGGGATTTGGAACTGCCGGGCTTGCCCACCAGGAAGAGAGGAATCTTNACCCACTCCAGTATTCTTGCCTGGAGAATCCCATGGACGGATGAGCCTGGTAGGCTACAGTCCATGGGGTCGCAAAGAGCCAGACATGACTGAGCGACTTCACCTTACCTTACCTTATACACTGACTTGCAAAAGATCTTGAATTCTTGATGCTAGGAAGTCAAGGACCCTGAGGTGAAAGAGGAAAAGGGTAAAATATACAATCACCTCTGTGAAGATGGCATGGTGTTCTGAATCCATTGTGCAAAGATGAGCTTGGAGGAAGTCTCCAAAGGAGTTATGTTGCTGCCTGTAACAGTATTCTTGCAACAGGGACTCTGCAAAGAGGCCTAGTGCAGAAGTTTTCAGCCGAACCACGGCATCAGGGGTGGCACAATCCAGGAGCACCAGCTTGGCCTGTTCAGAGACTTTCTGGTAAAGTTCACCAGTCAAGGCCTCGTGCCCTAGCTGCTCTATGACCTGGAGCACCACAGAGGCACACGTGTCTGAGTGGTACCCAATGAAGACGTCAGAAGGGCTGTATTTGGGTCTGGCTAGAAACTGCTCAGCTTTCACATCTATGAACTTCTCTACCCAGACCTTGAGCTCTTCCACGATATTCTTCTGCCATTTCTCCAAAACAGTGTTGATGTCCAGATAGTGCTTCTCCAGCCGGTTAATGAGGGGGATGGGAAAATGTTTGTAGACGACATCTTTCTCCTCAATGACTATCAAGCGGAAGTCTGGGTGAACCCGACATTTGACCCGATGGGTCCCCAGACCAAGGTCCACGTACTTCTGACCGCCGAGGGAGACGTAGTATTGATTGAGTGCGTCGTAGAGACTCTCATAGAGGTTCTGCAGGTTGAGCAGCACCACCATCTTGCCGGTTTCCATGCAGATCTTTACTCGGTTGATATTTCGGCATATCTGGGTATACTCTTGATCCTTGGGAAAACTGGATCCAAAAATAATCTCTGGTTGGTCTGTTTTGAAGAATGCCTGCTGCAGGATCCGCAGGGCCACGTAATTTCTGGTCAGCACAAGCAGGTAGCGGGACTCGGAGTCATCCAGCTCTCTGCCATGCATCTTCTGAAGATGGCCGTATATGTTCTGGTGGATCAGCTGCATGGTGCTGACTTCCTCTGTGTACTTTGCCTCGGGTAAATTGGCTGAAAAGATGTCCAGGGCATGAATGTCGTCTTTGCCACTGAAGTTCCGAAGCACAGCATGTGCGATGTCCTGAGGGGAGGGCTTCTTATTAGAAACTTTTGCTGCAGCAAAGACCATTTTGATGAGGCTGTAGTAGTCACGAAGCCCAAAGAATTCCTTGTCCTGATTCCCACACACTGTTTGGTAGGCTTTGGCAAAGGATGCAAAGTATCCTCGGATTCTTTCTTGGATGAGGGGCTCTGAAGCGCAAATTCCCTTGGCACTCTCAATGAGCTCTCTTTCATTGGGGCTGCCACGTGACACAAATATACCCCGGTTCATCTTGGCAGGATCCAGGGCCCAGTTGGAAATGCCTATGAAGCCAACTTTTTTGTGGGGGGCAGGATCGTTTTCAATGCATCCATCTTCCAGCAATGGGTGCAGCACCTTCAGGGGCATTTTGGGTGAGTCTTCTGCTAGTCCAACCTCATCTAACACCACCACGGAGACATACTGCTCAAGGTCCTTCCCCTGCTGGAAACGGGCACACTGCTTGAAGGTGCCTATGATGCCCTGTGGGGTGGAATGTGGACTACACTGGAATGACACCAGATGGACCTGCTTCAGGTTCCGGAAGAGGTCCGAGTGTGCAGCCTGGCCTTGCATGGCATCTGCCACGATGGTCTTGGCGAGGGATTTGGAACTGCCGGGCTTGCCCACCAGGAAGAGAGGAATCTTGAGCTCAATGCAGATAATCATCATGAAGACATTCTCCTTCAAAGCAAAGTTCTTAGCAATCGTATTCCTCAGAGATACACCATTCAGAAAAAGATCCTGGGTTCGCGTTATCTCATCCAGGATAACCCTGCTATCATTATACGGTGCTGGAAAGAACTTGCAAATGGCTTTCCAATAAGATTCCTTCTCCTCTAAAGAGGCATGGTAACATACCCCGATGGCCAGAACCAGGGACCAGAGGACAGGATCTCTCTCAAAGTCATTTTGGATGACCCCAGTCTCAGAGAGAAAGGAATCCAGCTTAGACAAGAGCATCTCACTGTGGTCGTAAAACCATTTGAAAACTTTCACACAGCGTTCTACATCCCTGAGGCTGACAAAGCTGCACTCATTTTGTCTTTTCCTCATGAAACCCTGAGAGGCAGAAAGTACTTCCGTGATTACATGAGTCTCGCTCTGCACCATCTTGATGGAACTGACCAGTCTCTGGACAATCTGATGGATGTAGAGCTTTTCTGCAGAGTCATTCAATTGTCCAAAGTCCCACACCAGGGGGATCAGGCTCGGCGGCAGAGCATGGACACGGTACACCAGCTGCCTCAGGGGGATGGAGCCAAGCCTCTCGGCCGTCTCTTCTGCGCTAACCCTGTACCCCAATCCGGCTGACTCCAGACGGCAGATCATCTCCTGGGTGTGCTTCCGGTAAGGGTTGCAGGCTGCAATGATATGCAGGCCAGAATTCTTAGCCAGGGGCTGGCCACCCACTGTGTGGTCACACAGGACCTCTTTGATGCAGCTTATGGCCTCCGTGGTGTTGGCTTCATCGAAGAACAAGATGGTGTCCAACTGATATTGGGCCTTATTGAAGCAGGCCAGCTCTTCAGCCTCCCTGACCTTGGAGTAGATCATGTCGGCAGTTGTTCCTCCGTGGACCTTGACCAACTTCATGGTTTCAGCATCAGCACCCCCACGCCGCAGGTCACTAAGGAATTTAATGAGTCTGGTTTTCCCGCAGCCGGTTTCTCCCATGATGACGACGGGGATGCCGCACCGGAAACGCATCTCAATGGCAAGGATCTTTAGCATATTATCCGTTGTAAGCTCGTATGTTTCATCAGGGTCAAAGACCCATTGGATACCCAATGCCAGGCACAGCTTTTCAAGTTTCTCATGTCTGGGCAGCTGGTCAAAGTCAACATTGAAGGGCACCCTCTGAAGCAACAGTCCCTGGTACAGTTGCTCTGTCATAATGTCCTTCTCGATTACTTTCCCACTCAAGCAGTCTATGGCATCAACACCACCGTTCTGGTTGGATTGGAAATGGAAACCTATGAATGTCATGGATGTGTGGTCACTGTTGAAGAAAATATATGGGTGAGGCTCTGACTCCCACCTCTTCCGGAGAGAGAAAGGGGTGAGGTCCTCTTCTTCAACATCGGCTGTGGTAACCGTGTACTTCCCTGGACTTTGGTCAGATGTGTGAAGTGTAGGTGTGGCAAAATCTCGGGCCATGAAGATCATGAAGGTGACCACAAAGTTCTTGAAGCCCATCAGTGTGTCTCCAACAAGGCTGGGATGACAGAAGACAGAGGCCTCACAGTCTCGGAGCTGGAAGTTTAGGAACCGAGCAAAGTTCCGAAGCTCTGACCAGGATGGGTTTATCACCCCGCAGTAAATCAGGAGGTGTTGGATGCATTCGCCAGGGCTGCCCTCAACAGAACCTTTTTGGTACTGGAATGTGTCTAGGTTTTCTTTCTGATGGAACCGTCTTAAATATTGGTAAGGTCTCTGGAATATTTCACTATGGAATGCTCTCTGATCCATTCCGGGCTCTTTGTAGCCCTGCTGAGGATCCAGCTCCATGTTGATCACTTCTTTGGGAGATCTGCAGGTCACCTTGGGGAAGATGTCTAGAAAATTGAACTGGGGGACTAGTGTATTCTGGAAAGGAGAGACACAAATGAAATGAGTTATGGCTGAATTTCCTAAAAAATGCATTAGTGTTTTAATCCTCAACAAGATCTAGACTGCATGGGCCTTTATGAAAAATCACTTTTCATGAAGGGATTTTTGTAAATTCCTCTTTGCATGGGGTGATACCTTTCACATATTCAGGCATCATGTGAGCTGTTCTGTCAATCACAAGCCCTTTCCCACTCAACATCTTAGAACTAAATATTTCCATCAAGTATACACATGTGTAAGTTTGTATATGTGTGTGAGCGTGAACCTCTCTTTTGTTAAGAAATTGATATGATGCAAATCTCCTTCTCATGTTATCAGTCATTAAGAAAGATGGTGCTTCTTTTAGCAAATGAATTTGGAGCAAATCAACTCTGCATTCTGAGCACCACTGGTATTTAACCCAGATACACAGCATTCATCCCAAATAGAACAAAACAAATCTAAGGTAGAACTAATTAATAAATTTTATTAATATAACAAAAATTGTTTTTCTAATTAAAATAATTTTATTCCACTCATTACTTTAAAATTAAAGATTTTTCTTTTTTAACACTGCACTCAGCTACTTTGCCAAGGCAAAAGTGGGGAATCACAAACATGTATCAAAGACCCTCCCTCCAGAGTATCATGAGAGTACCCTGATACACACCAGCTTCAAAGACCTCCATGGCAGTGTCAAATTCCCTTCCAGGATTTCAACGATATATAAGTGGCATGGATTCCGAAGCCACATCTTCCCATTTACATCCACTAAGTACTGGAGAATGAGGAGTTTGAAAAGAAACACCCAAATTCCAGTCCATACCTAAGGATAGAATCATGTAGGTCTGTAAATACTTACAAGGAAGACATCAGTCTTCCCAACCCTAAAAACCCTCTTAGACAGCTCTTTGATATGATGGTGCTATCAATACATGTAGAAAGAAGAAAGTCTTTACACCGGGGATAGGGCAGGGCAGGATGTGGGAGCTGTGTCTATCCCCACCTGGCCCATCAGCTAGAACCTGAGGGCACTTACTGAAGAGGTCACGTCAAAGTGGAATATCATGGGTCTCTTCTGATACTGGGCATCCAGGAAAGGCAGAAGGGACCCCAGGACCTCATTCTCATCCACCTGAGGGTCAGTCAATCGAATAACTTTTAGAAGCACTATCTCTCCATTAAACTGCATTTTCAGCTGGCCGTGTAACCTCTTCACAAAGAGAGACCTTCCTGTTGACGTGAACATATGAAAATTAGATGCCAGGGCTGTAGATCAAGAGTGAGAATGTCCAGAAAATCACTTCTCTTTGTACAAAATTCAAAACTGATGCAACCTAACATCAGCTTTAAGAATACATACTTGAGCCCTCAAATTTCCTTGCTGTTCCCCACCCACAGCCCTGCTGCTTCCTGGGACTAAGGATGGAAGTCTGAGCATGAGGACAGGACAGCAGAGCTCGCTTCATGGGGGAGGAGAGCGAGTGTCGCTGGACAGAAGGAGACCCATTAAAGGGATGCAGTCAGCAGAATGGAAATCATGATGGTGGCTGAAGGTGGAGGCATCTGTTTCTTCTCAAGACAGGGGAAATATACCTTGTCCTGATCAGGACCCACATCAGCCCCAAAGTATTCAATGGACTTAAAAAAAGAGAAAGAGAAAAAACAGCAGAGAAGCCAGTTTAAAGGAGGAAGATGGCTCAGCCAAGCTGGGACCAGGTGAGAAAAGTGTCCCGCTCCNCGCTCTGCACCATCTTGATGGAACTGACCAGTCTCTGGACAATCTGATGGATGTAGAGCTTTTCTGCAGAGTCATTCAATTGTCCAAAGTCCCACACCAGGGGGATCAGGCTCGGCGGCAGAGCATGGACACGGTACACCAGCTGCCTCAGGGGGATGGAGCCAAGCCTCTCGGCCGTCTCTTCTGCGCTAACCCTGTACCCCAATCCGGCTGACTCCAGACGGCAGATCATCTCCTGGGTGTGCTTCCGGTAAGGGTTGCAGGCTGCAATGATATGCAGGCCAGAATTCTTAGCCAGGGGCTGGCCACCCACTGTGTGGTCACACAGGACCTCTTTGATGCAGCTTATGGCCTCCGTGGTGTTGGCTTCATCGAAGAACAAGATGGTGTCCAACTGATATTGGGCCTTATTGAAGCAGGCCAGCTCTTCAGCCTCCCTGACCTTGGAGTAGATCATGTCGGCAGTTGTTCCTCCGTGGACCTTGACCAACTTCATGGTTTCAGCATCAGCACCCCCACGCCGCAGGTCACTAAGGAATTTAATGAGTCTGGTTTTCCCGCAGCCGGTTTCTCCCATGATGACGACGGGGATGCCGCACCGGAAACGCATCTCAATGGCAAGGATCTTTAGCATATTATCCGTTGTAAGCTCGTATGTTTCATCAGGGTCAAAGACCCATTGGATACCCAATGCCAGGCACAGCTTTTCAAGTTTCTCATGTCTGGGCAGCTGGTCAAAGTCAACATTGAAGGGCACCCTCTGAAGCAACAGTCCCTGGTACAGTTGCTCTGTCATAATGTCCTTCTCGATTACTTTCCCACTCAAGCAGTCTATGGCATCAACACCACCGTTCTGGTTGGATTGGAAATGGAAACCTATGAATGTCATGGATGTGTGGTCACTGTTGAAGAAAATATATGGGTGAGGCTCTGACTCCCACCTCTTCCGGAGAGAGAAAGGGGTGAGGTCCTCTTCTTCAACATCGGCTGTGGTAACCGTGTACTTCCCTGGACTTTGGTCAGATGTGTGAAGTGTAGGTGTGGCAAAATCTCGGGCCATGAAGATCATGAAGGTGACCACAAAGTTCTTGAAGCCCATCAGTGTGTCTCCAACAAGGCTGGGATGACAGAAGACAGAGGCCTCACAGTCTCGGAGCTGGAAGTTTAGGAACCGAGCAAAGTTCCGAAGCTCTGACCAGGATGGGTTTATCACCCCGCAGTAAATCAGGAGGTGTTGGATGCATTCGCCAGGGCTGCCCTCAACAGAACCTTTTTGGTACTGGAATGTGTCTAGGTTTTCTTTCTGATGGAACCGTCTTAAATATTGGTAAGGTCTCTGGAATATTTCACTATGGAATGCTCTCTGATCCATTCCGGGCTCTTTGTAGCCCTGCTGAGGATCCAGCTCCATGTTGATCACTTCTTTGGGAGATCTGCAGGTCACCTTGGGGAAGATGTCTAGAAAATTGAACTGGGGGACTAGTGTATTCTGGAAAGGAGAGACACAAATGAAATGAGTTATGGCTGAATTTCCTAAAAAATGCATTAGTGTTTTAATCCTCAACAAGATCTAGACTGCATGGGCCTTTATGAAAAATCACTTTTCATGAAGGGATTTTTGTAAATTCCTCTTTGCATGGGGTGATACCTTTCACATATTCAGGCATCATGTGAGCTGTTCTGTCAATCACAAGCCCTTTCCCACTCAACATCTTAGAACTAAATATTTCCATCAAGTATACACATGTGTAAGTTTGTATATGTGTGTGAGCGTGAACCTCTCTTTTGTTAAGAAATTGATATGATGCAAATCTCCTTCTCATGTTATCAGTCATTAAGAAAGATGGTGCTTCTTTTAGCAAATGAATTTGGAGCAAATCAACTCTGCATTCTGAGCACCACTGGTATTTAACCCAGATACACAGCATTCATCCCAAATAGAACAAAACAAATCTAAGGTAGAACTAATTAATAAATTTTATTAATATAACAAAAATTGTTTTTCTAATTAAAATAATTTTATTCCACTCATTACTTTAAAATTAAAGATTTTTCTTTTTTAACACTGCACTCAGCTACTTTGCCAAGGCAAAAGTGGGGAATCACAAACATGTATCAAAGACCCTCCCTCCAGAGTATCATGAGAGTACCCTGATACACACCAGCTTCAAAGACCTCCATGGCAGTGTCAAATTCCCTTCCAGGATTTCAACGATATATAAGTGGCATGGATTCCGAAGCCACATCTTCCCATTTACATCCACTAAGTACTGGAGAATGAGGAGTTTGAAAAGAAACACCCAAATTCCAGTCCATACCTAAGGATAGAATCATGTAGGTCTGTAAATACTTACAAGGAAGACATCAGTCTTCCCAACCCTAAAAACCCTCTTAGACAGCTCTTTGATATGATGGTGCTATCAATACATGTAGAAAGAAGAAAGTCTTTACACCGGGGATAGGGCAGGGCAGGATGTGGGAGCTGTGTCTATCCCCACCTGGCCCATCAGCTAGAACCTGAGGGCACTTACTGAAGAGGTCACGTCAAAGTGGAATATCATGGGTCTCTTCTGATACTGGGCATCCAGGAAAGGCAGAAGGGACCCCAGGACCTCATTCTCATCCACCTGAGGGTCAGTCAATCGAATAACTTTTAGAAGCACTATCTCTCCATTAAACTGCATTTTCAGCTGGCCGTGTAACCTCTTCACAAAGAGAGACCTTCCTGTTGACGTGAACATATGAAAATTAGATGCCAGGGCTGTAGATCAAGAGTGAGAATGTCCAGAAAATCACTTCTCTTTGTACAAAATTCAAAACTGATGCAACCTAACATCAGCTTTAAGAATACATACTTGAGCCCTCAAATTTCCTTGCTGTTCCCCACCCACAGCCCTGCTGCTTCCTGGGACTAAGGATGGAAGTCTGAGCATGAGGACAGGACAGCAGAGCTCGCTTCATGGGGGAGGAGAGCGAGTGTCGCTGGACAGAAGGAGACCCATTAAAGGGATGCAGTCAGCAGAATGGAAATCATGATGGTGGCTGAAGGTGGAGGCATCTGTTTCTTCTCAAGACAGGGGAAATATACCTTGTCCTGATCAGGACCCACATCAGCCCCAAAGTATTCAATGGACTTAAAAAAAGAGAAAGAGAAAAAACAGCAGAGAAGCCAGTTTAAAGGAGGAAGATGGCTCAGCCAAGCTGGGACCAGGTGAGAAAAGTGTCCCGCTCCAGTGCGGGGCCTGATTTATAACTTCAGGTGAGTCAATCCTCTGGAGACTCAGTTCCCCACCTGCAGAAGGGCTTATCTGAGCTCACCTCACTCCCCATTCGACAAGAAAGGGCCATCAGATGGTCCCTGGGACCGGGGACTCAGCAGCCATTATTACCTACGCCCGCTCTCTCCGAGGCTACGATCCCAACACACACGCGGTCCTGGAACACGGCGGCGGCTGACGGGGTCTCTTCCGGGACTCGGAAGTGGTGAGCCAGGTAGGCCTGGATGTCCTTGAGAGGCGCCTGGGGGGTGACGAGGACCTTGTACTGGCTGAAGGCGGAGGGGAGGTAGCAGTGCTCCCGCTCACAGTCACAGACCATCACGAGCCGGTAGTGCTCCCGGTGGGGCTGCGTGCACAATCTCCAGAAGAGCGCCTCTGCCCGGCAGGCCACCTCGTAGCTCAGCTGGTCCGCATACAGTAGGCTATAGACTCCGAGTCCCTGGGAGCCTGGGGTCAGGCAGCGACGCAGGAGCAACGCCACCTCCTCGAACGTGGTTTCTGGGGTGCAGAGCAGCACTTCATCGTAGGTGGGCAGGGGCTGGTGTGGGGTCTGCATGTAGATGGCCAGGGCGGCTGGCAGCACCTCAGAGTGGCCACAGACGACGAGGTTGGGCTGGCCCTCCTGTAGGCCGTGGGAGAGCTCCCGCTGCACAGGGGGTCCAGCCATCCTCGCCAGGCGAGCCAGACAATGGCCAAGGGCCTCCAGGTCCAGGCAGTGAGGCAGGAAGACTCTCGTGCATTTCATCGAGAATTCCATGATGGCCCTCAGCTTGTCCACCAGTCTGGACTCAGAGAAGAGCAACAGTGGCAAGTCTTCCACCGCTGTACTCTCTTGGTGGGTGTTGGCCCTTCCACTGGGCCCCCTGCAGGCCCTCGAAACATCCCTTGGGGTGCAGTTGCCTTTGATGAAGGAGAGCATAGTGAGGGCAGCGTCGCTGGGCGTCTGCTTCCCGAGCTCCAAGCCCAGGTAAACCAGCTGCTCAGCAGTGTAGTAGTTGAGGTAAAAGTGCCCAGCTCGCTTCTCTGCCACGAATCTCTCCCAGCAGTCCAGGAAGTCCTCCAGCTGCCGGCAGAGGGCTTCCAGCAGCGGGACGACTGGCCCGCCCTCCACCAGTGGGCCCACTGGCCTCAGGCAGAAGTCCAGCCGGATGGAGGCACCGTTTATGGGGGTACAGTACACCTCGGCTGACCAGGCCCTGAAGAGCATGTTTCCAGCAGAATAAAGGTTTATGAAAGACTGGACAAGCCTCTGCACGTTGCAGAACACCTGTTGCAAATGGAAGCAGAAGGCAGATATCAGAGCTGACTACAGTGAGAGAACACATAGTCTAGAATTACATGAACAGATTTATAATTTGAAGGGCTGGGGTTCATGTCCTCCACGGTTCACTGTGGGATCTCGAGCACGAGATTGATCATGGAAGGTCTTCCTTCCTCATCTCCATAGTCTCTCTTTTAGGAAGGAATACATCGTACAGATAAAGGATATTGTTTGTGAAGTATAAGTGATAATTTATATTTCATAATTTCCTTATGCTGGGAAAGATTGAAGGTAAAAGAGAAGGTGGACTCAGAGAATAAGATGGTTAAATAGCATTACCAACTCAATGGACATGAATTTGAGTAAACTCTGGGAGACAGTGAAGGACAGGGTAGCCTGATGTGCTACAGTTCATGGGGTCCCAAAGAATTGGACATGAATTAGTGACTGAACAACAATAATCATAAAGTAGAACTGAACTTTACAGAAAGAAATCTCATAATCAAAAGGAGAGACTGTTACATAAACTGATATGCCTTCATCATTGTGGTTACTGTGGATTTTGATGAACAATGTCCATCTACATCTTTAAGTATTTGGGGATGCTTGCTTATATACAGAGTAAGTGGACATTTCTTTGGGTCATGAATTTGGAACACAGGCACTCTGCAAGATCCACTGACTCCACTTTCCATAGTTTTAAGAACAGAATGATTCCTTTGAATTAAAAACAAACTCAAACTCTTCTGATTTCCCAGGCACCTCAGCAGTGAGAATGCTCAGCCCAAACAGATGGGATTAGGATACTTGCTCCAATGTAGATACAAATCCTTACCTCCGAAAATACCTCCACGACTTCAGCATTGCTGTGTTCTCTCTTGCCAGACATCAGCATCAATTTGTTCAAAAGCTCTTTAAGCTCTTCTAAAGAGTAGTCTCGCTTCTTCTCATGGCCTCCCTGGCCCTCAGGAAGGATTAAATGAAGAACTGTGTCTGGGGAAATCTGTGGAACAGGGCACAGTCAGAGGTTGATTTAGGGAGGCAGAAACCCCCCGACAACAGCAGCCCATAAGACCTTCTGCAGCTGTGCCTGCAATGTGAGGCTCACCTTCTGGCCATCCGTGGGAGCCTTGATCACATAGATGCCTCTGCTGTTGATTGCCGTTGCCAGGGACAGGGACGAGAGCTCCACAGACCCATGACTCTCCTTCACTGTCTTCAGCCACTCGAGGTTCCGGGCAGAGTCACGCTGTCAGGACAGAAGGAGAGAAAATGGGCCGAAGCTTAGGCGTGATCTTCTTCCTGCCACTCTCTCCACCTCTGCCTTGCAGGGACAGACGCCTCTTCCCCTTCTCTGGCCCAGTGTGCCATCACTCACAGGGGAAGTGTCCCTCATCTGCGGCCCACCACTGCCACGGGCTTTGGCTCTCTCTCCTGGGTCACGCGCCGTTGCTGCAATGGCTGTTCCTCTGTGTTCCCACCCAGTGCCCTGGATACGCGGATGGGGAGCGACAGGCATGAACTCAGCTCTCTGTGAGAAGGCGGCCTTCAGCTGGGGATCGTGCTGGCTGAAACAAGCACGTGAGCTCTGTGTGCTCCTGCCATTCCTCTTCCCCTCCTTCACCCCTAGTGGAGTCTCAGCCACCCTTTTAGGCAAGTTATGAACTATAGGCTTGCTTGAACCCTGGTGCAGCTGATTTATGTACACGGAAATGTTTACTTTTCTGATTAAAAGTGAATCTGTACCAATTGTGGCAAGTATGGAAAAATACCAACATGTATAGCATAGTAACTAACAATTACCTCCATTCAGAGAAAACCACTGGTAACATTTTAGCACATTTCTTGTCCATCTTTCTCCCCCACATGTTTCCATAGTAGAGATCACCCGTTATTCTTGTTGTTTAGTGGCTAAGTTGTGTCCAATTCTTTTGTGACCCCATGGACTCTAGTCATCCAGGGTCCTCTTGACCATGGGATTTCCCAGGCAAGAATACTAGAGTGGGTTGCCCTTTCCTTCTCCAGGGGATCTTCCTGACCTAGGAATCAAACCTGAGTCTCTTGCATTAGGACCTCGAGACACCAAAGCAGCCCAGAGATCACTCTTAATTACATGCAATTTTGTATCCATTTTTCTAATATAATAGGAGAAAGAAAGCATTTCCATATAGGATGAAAAACTATTTTTAAACATCCTTTTAAATCGCTGCATTAAAAATCTGCCATGTAGGTAGAAGAGCAGAAGGACATACACTTCTCTCCTGCATGAGCACCAAAATTGCAACTAGCTGGTGAACACCATCAACAGGAGGATGCTGGAACCCACCAAAATAAGATACCCCACATCCAGTGACAAAGAAGAAGCTGCAGCAAGACAGTAGGAGGAGCTCAATCACAATAAAATCAAATCCCAAAACCACTGGGTGGGTGCCCCATAGACTGGAGAACAATAAAACCACTGAAGTTCTTGCACTATTGTGAACGTTCTGAACCCCATGCCAGGCTTCCCAGCCTGGAGATCCAACAAAGGGACTGGGAATTCCCAGGGAATCTGGCTTTGAGGGCCAGCAGGATTTGATTGTAGGCCTTCTAGAACACTGTGGTAAACAGAGACTCCAATCTTGGTGGGCACAAACAAAATTTTGCATGCACCAATACCCAGAGGAAAGGAGTAGTGACCCCACAGGAGACTGAATCAAAACTATCTGCTAGTGTTATAGGGCCTCCTGTGGAGGCATGAGATGGCAGGGGCTCACCATATAAACGGGGGCACTGGATGGTCACCCTTGTCATAAAGCCTCTTAAGAGTTTGCCATTAAAAATAACCCTACCATAGATCCTGGGCTTCCCTAGTAGCTCAGCTGGTAAAGAATCTGCCTGCAGTGTGGGAGACCTGGGTTTGATTCCTGGATCCGGAAGATCCACTGGAGAAGGAAATGGCAATCCACTCCAGTGTTCTTGCCTAGAGAATCCCACTGATAGAGAAGCCTGGCGGGCTACAGTCCCTGGAGTCACAAAGAGTTGGTGACTAACTTTCACTTTCATGGACCCCAGGGCTGGAATTGCCTCAGGCCAAATAACTACCAGGGAGGGAGTGCAGCACCACCCATAGCAGATAACTGGATTAAAGTTTTACTGAGCAAATCCCTGCCAACCAGAGCAAAACCAAGTTTTTCCCATTGCCAGTCCCTCAGATCATGAACTCCTTATTACCAAATTCAGACTTAAATTGAAGAAAGTAGGGAAAACTGCTAGACCATTCAGGTATGACCTAAATCAAATCCCTTATGATTATACAGTGGAAGTGAGAAGTAGACTTAAGGGCCTAGATCTGATAGATAGAGTGCCTGATGAACTATGGA
>SJYW01041891.1:0-20768 GCA_006410735.1 Raphicerus campestris | reverse complement strand
AGATTGATCATGGAAGGTCTTCCTTCCTCATCTCCATAGTCTCTCTTTTAGGAAGGAATACATCGTACAGATAAAGGATATTGTTTGTGAAGTATAAGTGATAATTTATATTTCATAATTTCCTTATGCTGGGAAAGATTGAAGGTAAAAGAGAAGGTGGACTCAGAGAATAAGATGGTTAAATAGCATTACCAACTCAATGGACATGAATTTGAGTAAACTCTGGGAGACAGTGAAGGACAGGGTAGCCTGATGTGCTACAGTTCATGGGGTCCCAAAGAATTGGACATGAATTAGTGACTGAACAACAATAATCATAAAGTAGAACTGAACTTTACAGAAAGAAATCTCATAATCAAAAGGAGAGACTGTTACATAAACTGATATGCCTTCATCATTGTGGTTACTGTGGATTTTGATGAACAATGTCCATCTACATCTTTAAGTATTTTGGGATGCTTGCTTATATACAGAGTAAGTGGACATTTCTTTGGGTCGTGAATTTGGAACACAGGCACTCTGCAAGATCCACTGACTCCACTTTCCATAGTTTTAAGAACAGAATGATTCCTTTGAATTAAAAACAAACTCAAACTCTTCTGATTTCCCAGGCACCTCAGCAGTGAGAATGCTCAGCCCAAACAGATGGGATTAGGATACTTGCTCCAATGTAGATACAAATCCTTACCTCCGAAAATACCTCCACGACTTCAGCATTGCTGTGTTCTCTCTTGCCAGACATCAGCATCAATTTGTTCAAAAGCTCTTTAAGCTCTTCTAAAGAGTAGTCTCGCTTCTTCTCATGGCCTCCCTGGCCCTCAGGAAGGATTAAATGAAGAACTGTGTCTGGGGAAATCTGTGGAACAGGGCACAGTCAGAGGTTGATTTAGGGAGGCAGAAACCCCCCGACAACAGCAGCCCATAAGACCTTCTGCAGCTGTGCCTGCAATGTGAGGCTCACCTTCTGGCCATCCGTGGGAGCCTTGATCACATAGATGCCTCTGCTGTTGATTGCCGTTGCCAGGGACAGGGACGAGAGCTCCACAGACCCATGACTCTCCTTCACTGTCTTCAGCCACTCGAGGTTCCGGGCAGAGTCACGCTGTCAGGACAGAAGGAGAGAAAATGGGCCGAAGCTTAGGCGTGATCTTCTTCCTGCCACTCTCTCCACCTCTGCCTTGCAGGGACAGACGCCTCTTCCCCTTCTCTGGCCCAGTGTGCCATCACTCACAGGGGAAGTGTCCCTCATCTGCGGCCCACCACTGCCACGGGCTTTGGCTCTCTCTCCTGGGTCACGCGCCGTTGCTGCAATGGCTGTTCCTCTGTGTTCCCACCCAGTGCCCTGGATACGCGGATGGGGAGCGACAGGCATGAACTCAGCTCTCTGTGAGAAGGCGGCCTTCAGCTGGGGATCGTGCTGGCTGAAACAAGCACGTGAGCTCTGTGTGCTCCTGCCATTCCTCTTCCCCTCCTTCACCCCTAGTGGAGTCTCAGCCACCCTTTTAGGCAAGTTATGAACTATAAGCCTTGCTTGAACCCTGGTGCAGCTGATTTATGTACACGGAAATGTTTACTTTTCTGATTAAAAATGAATCTGTACCAATTGTGGCAAGTATGGAAAAATACCAACATGTATAGCATATTAACTAACAATTACCTCCATTCAGAGAAAACCACTGGTAACATTTTAGCACATTTCTTGTCCATCTTTCTCCCCCACATGTTTCCATAGTAGAGATCACCCGTTATTCTTGTTGTTTAGTGGCTAAGTTGTGTCCAATTCTTTTGTGACCCCATGGACTCTAGTCATCCAGGGTCCTCTTGACCATGGGATTTCCCAGGCAAGAATACTAGAGTGGGTTGCCCTTTCCTTCTCCAGGGGATCTTCCTGACCTAGGAATCAAACCTGAGTCTCTTGCATTAGGACCTCGAGACACCAAAGCAGCCCAGAGATCACTCTTAATTACATGCGATTTTGTATCCATTTTTCTAATATAATAGGAGAAAGAAAGCATTTCCATATAGGATGAAAAACTATTTTTAAACATCCTTTTAAATCGCTGCATTAAAAATCTGCCATGTAGGTAGAAGAGCAGAAGGACATACACTTCTCTCCTGCATGAGCACCAAAATTGCAACTAGCTGGTGAACACCATCAACAGGAGGATGCTGGAACCCACCAAAATAAGATACCCCACATCCAGTGACAAAGAAGAAGCTGCAGCAAGACAGTAGGAGGAGCTCAATCACAATAAAATCAAATCCCAAAACCACTGGGTGGGTGCCCCATAGACTGGAGAACAATAAAACCACTGAAGTTCTTGCACTATTGTGAACGTTCTGAACCCCATGCCAGGCTTCCCAGCCTGGAGATCCAACAAAGGGACTGGGAATTCCCAGGGAATCTGGCTTTGAGGGCCAGCAGGATTTGATTGTAGGCCTTCTAGAACACTGTGGTAAACAGAGACTCCAATCTTGGTGGGCACAAACAAAATTTTGCATGCACCAATACCCAGAGGAAAGGAGTAGTGACCCCACAGGAGACTGAATCAAAACTATCTGCTAGTGTTATAGGGCCTCCTGTGGAGGCATGAGATGGCAGGGGCTCACCATATAAACGGGGGCACTGGATGGTCACCCTTGTCATAAAGCCTCTTAAGAGTTTGCCATTAAAAATAACCCTACCATAGATCCTGGGCTTCCCTAGTAGCTCAGCTGGTAAAGAATCTGCCTGCAGTGTGGGAGACCTGGGTTTGATTCCTGGATCCGGAAGATCCACTGGAGAAGGAAATGGCAATCCACTCCAGTGTTCTTGCCTAGAGAATCCCACTGATAGAGAAGCCTGGCGGGCTACAGTCCCTGGAGTCACAAAGAGTTGGTGACTAACTTTCACTTTCATGGACCCCAGGGCTGGAATTGCCTCAGGCCAAATAACTACCAGGGAGGGAGTGCAGCACCACCCATAGCAGATAACTGGATTAAAGTTTTACTGAGCAAATCCCTGCCAACCAGAGCAAAACCAAGTTTTTCCCATTGCCAGTCCCTCAGATCATGAACTCCTTATTACCAAATTCAGACTTAAATTGAAGAAAGTAGGGAAAACTGCTAGACCATTCAGGTATGACCTAAATCAAATCCCTTATGATTATACAGTGGAAGTGAGAAGTAGACTTAAGGGCCTAGATCTGATAGATAGAGTGCCTGATGAACTATGGAATGAGGTTCGTGACATTGTACAGGAGACAGGGATTAAGACCATCCCCATGGAAAAGAAATGCAAAAAAGCAAAATGGCTGTCTGGGGAGGCCTTACAAACAGCTGTGAAAAGAAGAGAGGCAAAAAGAAGAGAGGTGAAGAGTTGACTCATTGGAAAAGACTCTGGTGCTGGGAGGGATTGGGGGCAGGAGGAGAAGGGGACGACCGAGGATGAGATGGCTGGATGGCATCACGGACTCGATGGACGTGAGTCTGAGTGAACTCCAGGAGATGGTGATGAACAGGGAGGCCTGACGTGCTACAATTCATGGGGTCGCAAAGAGTCGGTCACGATTGAACAACTGAACTGAACTGAACTGAACTGGTCCCTCTCATCAAAAAGCTTACACAAGCCTCTTAGCCTCATCCATCAGAGGGCAGAGAAAAGAAGCAAGAACCACAGTCTCATAGCAGCTAAAACAAAAACCATATTACAGAAAGTTAATCATGATGAAAAAGCAGAAAGTTGTGTCCCAGATGAAGAGACAAGATAAAATCCTAGAAAAACAACTAAATGAAGTAGAGACAGGCAACCTTCCAGAAAAGGAATTCAGAATAATGATAGTGAAGATGATTCAGGATCTCAGGAAAAGAATGGAGGCAAATATCAAGAAGATGCAAGAAATGTTTACCAAAGACCTACGAGAACTAAAGAATAAGCAAACAGAGAGGAATAATAAACTAGAAGGAATCCATAGCAGAATAACTGAGGCAGGAGCACAAATAAATGACCTGGAGGACAGAATGGTAGAAATCACTATTGCAGAACAGAATATAGAAAAAAGAATGAAAAGAAATAAAGATAGCCTAAAAGACATCTGGGACAACATTAAATGCACCAACATTCTCATTATAGGGGTCCCAGAAGAAGAGAGAGAGAAAGGACATGAGAAAATATTTGAAGAGATAATAGCTGAAATTTTCCCAAACATGGAAAAGGAAACAGTCAACAAAGTCCAGGAAGCACAGAGTCCCAGGAAGGATGAACCCAAGGCAGAACACACTGAGACACATAGTAATCAAACTGACAAAAATCAAAGACAGACATAAAATATTAAAAGCAACAAGGGAAAAACGGCAAATAACATAGAAGGAAACTCCCATCAGGCTATCAGCTGATTTCTCAACAGAAACTCTAGAAGCCAGAAGGGAATGGCATGATATTTTTTAAGTGATGAAAGTGAAAAAACTCCAACCAAGCATACTCCACCCATCAAGACTCACCTTCAGATCTGATGAAGAAACCAAAAGCTTTCCAGGCAAGCCAAAGTTTAGAGAATTAAGCACCACCAAACCAGCTTTACAACAAATGCTAAAGGAACTTCTTTTGGCGGGAAACACAAGAGAAGGAAAAGACCCACAGAAAATAAACCCAAAGCAATTCAGAAAATGGTCATAGGATCACACATATTGATAATTACCTTAAATGTAAATGGATTAAATGCACCAACCAAAAGACATAGACTGGCTATGTGAATGAAAACATGTGCAGGTATGCAACTCCACTTACCACATCACTATGCATGACCCCCCAAACTGTATGTAATTATGTTATATTGTTAAGTTAATCAAGTTCCCATTATGGTTTACAATTGTAATTATCTTTTATTTTTTGTCTGGTTATTGATTGTGAAAACTGATAAATATCTTTTACTATTGTGATCATGTAACTATGACTTACTTAATACCATTGTATCATGATTGGTCAACAGAAAATTAATAAAACTCTATATCACCAAAACTAGGATCTATTAGAAAAACCTGTAATCATATTTTAAAATCCAGATGCATATCAGAATTATCTTAAAAATTATTTGAAAAGTACAAATGCTCAGATATGTTTCTAATGAGAAGTCATGTTTAAAAACAATTGGTCTATATGATGATCTTTTACTTTTATCTAGTTTCACTTTTTCTATTTCATATTTGGTGCTTCCATTTCATTTAGTTTACGTTTTCCAATTTCTCCATCACTTTTTTTTTTAATTTATGTTCTTTCTCAAGCCTTTATCAAGGGTAGTAGAAAAGCTTTTGTATACATATGCTGTGCTGTAGTCACTCAATCATGTCTGACTGTTTGTGACCCCATGGGCTGTAGCCCACCAGGCTCCTCTACTCCAGGCAAGAATACTGGAGTGGGTTGCCATGCCCTTGTCCAGGGGATCTTCCCAACCCAGGGTCAAACCCAGGTCTCTTGCACTGCAGGCAAACTTTTATAGTCTGAGTCACCAGGGAAGTCCAAGAATACTGGAGTGGGTAGCCTATCCCTTCTCCAGGGGATCTTCCCGACCCAGAAATCAATCCGGGGTCTCCTGCATTGCAGGTGATTCTCTACCAGCTAAGCTACCAGGGAAGTCATTTGTGTGTGTGTGTGTATATATATATATGTGTGTGTGTGTGTGTGTGTGTGTGTGTGTGTATGTGTATTATTTTTTTTAGAAAACTTATGAATTTTTGCTTACCTAAAAAAATTATGACATTTTGATTCCACTTGTTTGGCTTAGTGTAAATAGAATATTAGATTTCCAATTAAAAAATAGATATGCAGCAAGCAACAAAAATTTACTGTATAGCATAGGGAACCAGAGTCAGTATCTTATAATAACCTATGATGGAAAATAATTTCAAAAATAGCATATGTGTATTTGTATAACTGAATCACCTTGCTGTGTACCTAAAACACTGTAAGTCAACCATATATATATATATACTTAAAATGACACACAAAAAAACCCTGCCATGTGAGTGTGCAATATTTGCAATTGTGCCCCTAGTGTTTCTAAGTGACGCTTCACTTAAACTTAACCTGCTCTGGAGCTAGAAATAAGACTCACCAGTTTCATGGGCAGGTTGTGGTCATTATCCAGAGCCTTCCACAGCTTTTTCAGGTGTTGCACGAATTCATCAAAACCCGCACTTGTGTCCAGCTCATAGAGCAGGGGTGCGTAACCCTGCACAGCATCGTGGAAGCAAGATACCCGGTCCACATCAATGTCATTCTCCCCCGCAGAGATGGAGGCCAGGTCTATGAACACCTTCAGCTCGGTGATGCCTGGGGCAGAAGGGGTAGATGAATGCAGGGCTACCCTGTGATGATAGGAGCCTCAAATTTGGAACAGTGCTCCTTACTGATGCTGCTGCTGCTTCAGTCATGTCTCACTCTGTGCGACCCCATAGACGGCAGCCCACCAGGCTCCTTTGTCCCTGGGATTCTCCAAGCAAGAATACTGAAGTGGGTTGCCATTTCCTTCTCCATTACTGATGCTATAAATGGATATTTAGTGGATTTTAGGGTTTTATCCATTTTTTGCTTTTAATAAGAACCTGGAGCCTTTTTCTTTTGCCATTTATGGTGATAATCTGACCAATACCAGACCTTAATGAATAGCATCAATGTCTGGGCATTTCATGGGTATATTGTGAATCTTATTTCATGTAATTCACATTATATTCTCATTTAATTATGGGGAAAAAAACAAGCTTAGATGGTACTAGAGTTTCTCAGATGGCACTAGTGGTAAAAAAAAAAAAAAAAAAAATCTGCCTGCCACTGCAGGAGATGCAAGAGAAAGGGTTCGATCCCTGGGTTGGGAAGATACTCTGGAGAAGGAAATGGGAACCCACTCCAATATTCTAGCCTGGAAAATACTATGGGTTGAGAAGTCTGCCAGGCTATAGTCACAAAGAGTCAGACAATTGAGCAACTGAGCACACACACAATGCTGAGCTGGTAACATGAAAACATGTTGACAGTTATCTATAAAAAACTGCTGCTTGCTAATCAAAGCTGGGGTATTGCAGTAGCCTGAGGAGCTGACAGCTGAAAGCAGTGAGGCTGAGATGAGATGAGCACCCACCTTCCTTCTTTCCTGCCTCTTCCCTTCCTTCGTGAATTAATTCTGCCCAAATCACCCAAGCCACAGAGCTGAAAATACTGTCAAATCCATGCACAATGACAAGTAGATGTGATTAAGTCTAGACAAGTTGCCTTAGCTTCTAGTAAAACTCAACAAGAAGAAAAAGCTAAAGGGACACAATTTTTAAGAAAATGATGCTGTTGTTCACAGCAAGCATCCAGAGTGAGAAAGGAAAGAAGTAGCCAAGGAAATAGCTTTTACACCAGCAAATGAGTGATACTATCTTGGTATAAATTCTATCCGCAACAACTATGCACATCTCACACATTTACCGAAAGAATACAGATGAAAACTTGCTAAGAGACTAAATATTAAAATTTCAATCCCTAAAAGGAAAGGAAAAATATGGGATGTGATAGGGGGCTAATTATCATTACAATGGTAATCATATTACAGTATATAAATGGATCAAATCAATGTGCCATACACCCTAATTTGATACAATACTGTATGGTAAATATATTTCAATTTTAAAAATGCAGAATGTGTCTCACAGTCCTTTACTCAGAACATGATCAAGGGAGTGACTGCCAGTAAGTTCAGGAAGACCATCCCGTGAACCATCTAACTACTCTCCAGCCTTCTGGCCACCACAGTGATGGACTGTACCTCTGAGAGCCTCCCGGACCCAACCGATGAACTCCTTCCTCTGGGACAGCTCCTTCAGACACTGACATCGGGTCTCACTGACATCCTGCAGTAGCTTTTTGGCATGGATAATGTGCTGGTTGATCCGGTTGAGTTTTTCATGGCAAATTTTGTCCAAGTCAGTCTAAGACAGTTATCAAAGAGAGTTGTCAAAGACAGTCTGCAAGACAAGGCAGTATGTGGGCTAGAACTGGCTCCTGGACCCCCAAGAACAGAAGTGCTGATCATCCCAATAGTCCTTTCCAACAATCATCCAAGACTGACATGTACATGAAGCTCTTATCCCAGACTGGACAATGTAGCCACCCTTGCTGTACCCCCTTCATCCATAGTAACCAAAATTCCTCTACATCTGGGATTCTGCTAAGAAAACCTGTGCAAGAACCCAGCCAGGTGCATCTTCTAAGTTTTCCTGTTTTCTAGGTAAAGAAATGAAGGACCATGACAGTGATCTACTCAAGAACATGCTGCTGGGCTTCAAGTTTATGTAATTCCAAACTTTGGGCTAAATTTTAGTCATCATCATACCTGTTCATGCAATAATATAGATCACCATATACCTTAAAAATGCCCACCTTAAAAGTCATAAGGCAAAAGACTCACTTCTTAACTGTAATACAAATAACTTACCACATACCACGCTGAGTTAAGTACTAGCTATGGAAAGTCAACAAAACAAATGGGGTTTTTTTTGCTTATAGAACCTAAAGAACTCAGAACACTCTTTCCTGATGACCAAAGAGGATCATTGCCTTTTCCTAAATTCATGATACTCCCGCTGATCTAAAGAAACCCTCATTAGCCAAGGAGCAGTCACACTATGGTAAACAAAGGTAAAAACAAATATCTTGACATATTTGGGCATCAAATAATACAAATAACCCTGAGGAATCTGTGAACTCATCTTGCTTAGTTTTTAAAAGCAAGAAGCCCAGGATCCCTGCCACCCTTATGCTCAGGAGTCCCCAGTAAATAACTTACAAAGCTTAGTAAGGTGTGGAGAACACTGAAGTCACCAGTCAGGCCCAAAGTCTCTTTGACCTCCAAGATGACCTTGGCTGAGTCGACAGCCTGATGCAGGTGATGGTATTCCTTGATCTGCTGGACTCGCTCCTTGATCCAATCCTGCTGGTCTCTGGGATCCAGAGCACACATGCTCTGGAGGTCTTCAGTTAGGTTGCTGTATTTATTCACAAAGTCCTTGAAGATGTCATCGATTTCTCCAAATGTGACCTCCCCTGACTTCAGATCCTGATACAGTTTCGTAAACCTTTTGAAACAAGGACAATATAAATATTCATACACCTCTTCAGGCTGAAATATCTTCCTTTCCAAGTTCTCTTCTGGCTCACTCAGCTCCTGTGCGACTTCTGCCCAGAAGATCTGGAAGATGTGACTGTCCTTTAGCAGATATGCGTTTTTGGCCATTTCTTGGACTTTAGGGCTCAGCTTATAATGTGTTGTCCACGTCGGGTCAAGGGAGGTGGCTGACAAAGTCACTGTCACAACTTGGTTTAACTTTTTCCCACTGAGGTCTTCCGAATGTCTTTCAGCAATCTCTCCAAAATCCACTTTTAAAACCATAAGAGAATGTCAAGTCAAACTCTATTCACAATATCATTTTATTTTACTTTCTCCATTTTCACCCCCCTTGCTGCTCTTAACGAAATGCAAGTGAACACACTTGCTGGCATTTGTACTCAGTGAGCGTCCCTAAATCTCCACCCTCCATAAAAAATCAATTTTTATGACAAAGAAGGCTTTGCACCTTCTGGATGAAGATGACCATTTGAAATCTGCACATTTCCACTCTCTCCCGCAATCCTGCTGCAATGATAGAACTGAGATTGTTTTTTAAAAACCATAAAGCAACGAAGCTGTAAAGTACAGTAAAGGAGACCACAGCAACAAAACTTTGGAACTTGAAAAGCAGATGTGTTGGGGGTAAACAATGTTCCAAGCCTGAGAACTTGGGGTCCTAGCCCATAGTGAGGAAACCTGAGATTCTGCCAGGTGTCTGTCATCACAGAATTTCCCACATGCACACACCCTGGCTGCACAGATGCTTGAATTTGGAAGGTGGAGATGAAATAAGGAGGACTGGGCTGAAAGTCTGCATAACAAGTTATCAGACAGGCTCATTTTCATCCTAACCCATTCCATCAGCAGGCTGATGGCACCTCCTCCACCCTGGCATGCAACAGGTGGTTTAACGATAACACCGAGGACTCTTTGGACTGGGGGCCTCAGATACACAGCAGAATAAAGGCATTTCCAGACACCTACCCTTCATCAGGAAGCTAATGGTTGGTATGTGCCACTAAATTTGAGAAGCTAGAAAGGAGAAGAGAGGACACGGGGAGTAGAAGGAAGGACTGAGGCTAGATACGCATCTTGGATGCTGAGAACCCTCCAGCACTCATTTCTATCTTGACTCCTAGGGACCTGGCAGGCAGCCCTATATCTTCTAGGCAAGAGACTAGTGATCTGAGCAGCCCAAGAGAGAGGAGCTAAAGATACAGGCTATTTCAAAGCCTAGCCACCCCACCCTCAGAATCCCCTACCAGGGTGTTAGTCCTCTCTTTTAATATAAACAGATAAAAAATAATTCTAGACAGAGGGGCAAAGCCTTAAACGTGAGAAATAGACGTTAAAACATACCAAGAGATAAAAGCAATTTGGAGGAAAGAGGAAACTATTTAAGAAAAAGAAAATCTCTAAATCAAAAATCTTGGAAAGATATGATACTATAACCATTAACCAGAACAGGATAGTATGGAAAAAGGATCACTCAAAGCAAAAAGAGCTCTTGCAAATTAAATACAAGTAAGAAGAGAAAGTTAAACATTTAATGGAAAGCATAGAAGGAAAATTAAGGAAATTGCTCAGAAAACAGAACAAAATGCAGAGGCACTGAAAATAGAGAAAATGTATGGAAGTTAGATGACTATTCCAGGAGGTCCAATATCCAACTGTGGATTCCAGCAGGAGAAAAGATAGTCACTTAACTAACACCAGAAGCTTCCTCAGAACTCAAGGACTTGGAGTTCTAGATTACAAAGACCCAGTACAGCGGATGGGAAAGAGACCCATTCCAAGGAACATCATTATGATATTTCAGAATAAGGGGGACCAAAAAAAAAAAAAATCTCAAGAGCTTCCAGGGAGAAAATATNGAGAAAATGTATGGAAGTTAGATGACTATTCCAGGAGGTCCAATATCCAACTGTGGATTCCAGCAGGAGAAAAGATAGTCAGTCACTTAACTAACACCAGAAGCTTCCTCAGAACTCAAGGACTTGGAGTTCTAGATTACAAAGACCCAGTACAGCAGATGGGAAAGAGACCCATTCCAAGGAACATCATTATGATATTTCAGAATAAGGGGGACCAAAAAAAAAAAAAAAATCTCAAGAGCTTCCAGGGAGAAAATACGTCATTCACAAAGGGTCAGAATCCCAATCTACTCTAAACAGTGACCCTGCAGAGACAATGGAGCCACCAACCCCAAATCCTGAAGGAAAGATCTACATCAAACAACAGATCTCCTGTGAGGGCAGACGTTTTCAGACAGGCAAGAACTCCTGGGCCCCTTACTCAGGAGAAACAGAGTGTGTATTTTACTAAAACACAGGAGTGAGAGTAGCCAGCCATAACACCCAAGATACAGATCTAGCCGAAAAGAGAGGCAAGATACCCCTAGGAGTGCTTATCTCCAGTTTGGTGAGATTCTATCTGAAAAAGCAAATGGATCTCCTTTTGAGGAAATTCGAACAGTTGGTAAAGAATCTGGCATTGAATTTAAAAAAAAAAAAATACATTGAAAACAAAGCATAGGACAAGATAAGAAACTTAAATCTAAAGAAAACACTTTGACAAGAAACAGGAGAGAATCATGGCCCGTTTTATGGCTCAGGTGTGAAGAGTGCATTTATACAGATGTGACATTTAAACCTTGAGGACTGATCTAATTCAAATTATGATAAAATTGGAGGAAAGGGAGATAGGAAAGCCTATGTGTAAAACACAGAAATTTGAAAAATAAGGAGATTTAAATCCTAATTTTCCATAAATGATAATGTTTAAACCTGAAAATCAAGAAGCATGCTATTTTGAGCTATGTCGGTAGTTACCAAAAAGTTTTAAACTTTATTAAAAATTAATGCATTATAAAAAGCCTCCCCACTTCAAGATAAAGGGCTGCTACTGTGATATGTTTTCTTAAATCATATTCTCCTTTGACCTTTCTCCCCTGGGGACCTTTCAATTTTATTTTAATGCTTAAGAATGTCACCTTTTATCAGGTCTTTTACCCTCCCACACAACTTCAGAAGAGAGTCAATGTATGTCTTCTCTTTCTCTAGACTGTCCAGTTCTTTCTTTCTCAGATTCAGAGTGTCTTCTTTCTCTTGGGCTGAAAGACTTTTATTCTCTGGGGGAAAAAAAGGAAAGGGACCCAGTTGAACAAACAAATTTCCATTTTGTAGCAAGCCATTTCTCAAACTGCCCATGAATATGCCCCACACGCTGGGCTGTGTGATGCCGGGGGCTGCATGCATGGCCACTCCAAGACGTCTCCATGTCAGCAGCATGGAATAAAAACAACCAGTCCTCTTATGTGGTCAGTATTTTATCACTTTCCCAATATTTTCCTGAAGATTAGAAGTCACGCCCTGTCAACTTTCTGGTGAGAAGAGCCACTCATCATAAAGAACACAAAGATCATCTCTGTAAGACACACAGGCAAACACAGAAGCGTCTTAGCTCCTAACTCCTTAGGAGCCTGAAGTCACATCTCAACTTGATACTTACTTAAATGCCAGAGGTCGAGGAACTGATTCATGTGTTTTACAATCAGCTCCAATTGTCCAACTAAAATTGTTCTATTGATGAGGTCACTTGTAACTTTTGTGAACACAGAGTCCGCGGTGGCCATCAACTTCTTGCCTTCCTTGGTAATATTTGCTAATATTTTCTCATTGGTTCCTGATCAAGTTAAGAACAGAGTTAAAATGGTAGGCACCCCACTTCCTTCCCACATTATTGGCTTTCCAATAAATTCCTCATTGCTTTGCCCCAAATTCCATAGAATAAAGCAAAGTCATTCCATATTTCCTTCTGGCAGCCATCAGCCACTGAGATGCATATGAAAGTAATGATTTCAGTAAGCCCAGACTCTTGCATCTTCCTATATATAGAAAAGTGCTAAATTTCTTGAGCTATCTGGTTTTCCTTAATTAACAATAATCTTTTGACGTTCAGACTACCTGTCCCTTATTGCAAACTTCTATATAGCATGACTCCTACCCCTTCCTCCTTGGAGCAGTTTTGCCAGGGTTGGTTGAGAAGCTGTCTCCTGTGCTTGAAGTCCTAAAAATTCCCATGGGAAAACAGAAGCACACACAACTCTCAACTTTTAGGTTGTGACTGTTTTCTTTAGTTGACATTAACAACCTATCAATATTGGCTCATCAGTTAAAACAATCACGCCACCCTGAAGCAAAATATTAATAACACAGGAAATTTTGTGTGTGGAGCAAGTAAATATAGGAACACTGTACTTTCTGCTCAATTTTTCTATCAACTTAGAGCTGTTCTAAAATATAAGATCTATTAATTTAAAAGACACAAATGTCATCTTTTCAGGACCACTTCAAAGGTACAATGTCAGCACAAACATGGTATTCTGCAGGTTTTGCATGAATGGTGGCTTTCAGTGTTAGTTCTTAATTATAATCCAAATGCTCTGAGCCTTCCTGGGTCCATCCATCCAACATCAACCCAATCTAACTGACTAACAGGTCAAATACTTTGCCTCCAATCTTGAGTCAAGAGGTGTCACTAGCCAGAACAGATGTTCCCAGCACCCTCATGAACATACCACACAACTTGAAGAGATGCTTGATGTCTGGCCATATGAGCAAATGATTCAAAACCTCACCCACATTGTCTACAAATTCCCCTTCACTTCTTGGCCAGGACTTAGTGATCACAGCAGAAACAATGGTGTCACATTTTCGCGAGTTATTATAAGAGATTTTCTCAAGGATACTGGTTTGAGACTATAAGAAAATGAATAAAGAGAGAGACATTTAGAAGATTTTTTGGTTAGTTTACTTTTGAATAACAGAAGTGAATTACTCACCCAACAGCATTTCAGAAAGCTCTTGTAATTAGCTATGCTGTGCTGTGCTGAGTTGCTCAGTCCTGTCCGACTCTTTGCGACCCCACAGACTGTAGCCCACCAGGCTCTGATGTCCATGGGGATTCTCCAAGCAAAAATACTGGAGTGCGTTGCCATGGCCTCCTCCAGGGCATCTTCCCAAATCAAGAATCAAATCAAGGTCTCCTGCATTGCAGGAAGATTCTTTACAGTCTGAGTCACCAGGAAAGACCATGAATATTGGAATGGGTAGCCTATCCCTTCTTCAGGGGATCTTCCTGACCCAGGAATCAAACTGGGGTCTCCTGCATTGCAGGCTATTCTTTACCAGGAAGGCCCATATAGCCAAAAAAAAAAAAAAAAAAAGCATCCAAAAGAATAAATAAAATGTTTAAGTTTCTTAAAGAATGCTTTTCTCTGGCTCAATGCTATTTTTCTTGGGACTTTTACATTATGAAAAACATAAAACATAATACAAGAAACTATTAATACTGGTATCTTTTGTATTTTTAACTGAAATTCTTTTAAAGCTGCCTACAAACAACACACATATTTTAATTCTTTTCCTTTCCAAAGAATAGCAAGAAGAGATAAAGTCTTCAGTGATCAATGCAAAGAAATAGAGGAAAAGAACAGAATGGGAAAGACTAGAGATCTCTTTAAGAAAATTAGAGATACCAGGGGAACATTTCATGCAAAGATGGGCTCGATAAAGGACAGAAATGGTATAGACCTAACAGAAGCAGAACATATTAAGAAGNGAAGGCTGAGCACCGAAGAATTGATGCTTTTGAACTGTGATGTTGGAGAAGACTCTTGAGAATCCCTTGGACTGCAAGGAGATCCAACCAGTCCATTCTGAAGGAGATCAACCCTGGGATTTCTTTGGAAGGAATGATGCTAAAGCTGAAACTCCAGTACTTTGGCCACCTCATGAGAAGAGTTGACTCATTGGAAAAGACTCTGATGCTGGGAAGGATTGGGGGCAGGAGAAGGGGACGACCAAGTATGAGATGGCTGGATGGCATCACGGACTCGATGGTTGTGAATCTGAGTGAACTCCGGGAGTAGGTGATGGACAGGGAGGCCTGGCGTGCTGCTATTCATGGGGTCACAAAGAGTTGGACACGACTGAGCGACTGAACTGAACTGAAGTGAAGTTAATTGATAAAATCTTTTCAACCGTATGCATTTTTTTTCCATAATGCTTTGTTAACCCAACTCAGGGATGAAACCCAGGTCTCTGGCATTGCAGGCTGATTCTTTACTATCTGAGCCACCAGGGAAGCCCTTATTGCATGCTAAGCTAGTGTTATCAGCAAGCAATAAAACCAAGGGTGGGTGGGTGGCATTAATAACAACAGAGAATTTAGGAGCAGCCTGAAAGATTGCTGAGGTCACATGTGAGCTGCTCTGGTGTCAAACAATAGAAGGAAGTTGAGTGGCATTTCACAGAGTGGATAGAGAGTACTGGATTTTAGGGTGGGGAGGGAGATGCCCAGAGCCCATACTTCGCATGGGTACCAGGGTCTCAGAACCAGCGGCGCTTAATAACCTTTGGCTGGTGATGTCAGAAAGCAAGTGTGAACACAAATGCGGTTTTGAGTGGGAAAGGTTGTTCACCTGGCAGACTGAGCCCACGGCTTCAATAGCACACTTCTCAAAGCATTTTGCCACATTATCTTCTACACCTGTGGCATCCCACTTAGAATTGCAGAAGGCAGAAATCTGGAAAAAAGGTATCTCCTGTAAGATGGGAAGACAAGAGTGTGAGCGGTTAGGGATGCTGAACTCTCAGACTCTGTGCAATGAAAACACCCTAGTAATTTTCACTTTCCTAGTGTTGTATTATCAGCTCCCCATTACCTTGGCCTGCTTCTCATCCCACAAGAAGCATGTCTTCTGCTTGCATTAGACCAAGAAGGCTAAAATTCAAATAAGACCGAAATGGCTAAAATACCTACTTTGCAGGAAAAGCATCTGGCACAGTAGCTTGCCAAAAACAGTACAATTTTTAAAAGGATTTTTTCCTTGCATCTCTTTCCCTAAAAAGACCCATTTAACAATTACACATAAAATTCTTGTATCTTCTTTTTTAAACCTGAATTTTCTAGGGTCACAGGCTTTAATTAAAAATGAGGAGCACTTTTATGTTTTTCTCACTTGTCACTGGGCTTAATAAAGTTCTTGTCACCAACAGGCCACTTAGAGGGACAGCACATAGAGTTAGTGCCTATTAGAACTCTACCCATGCTCAGGGTTCCCCTGGTGCCCAGATCCCATGTCCTTATTCTTCTCTGGGATATCATCTGTGGTCAAACAATTAAGGCTGAATCAGAAACAGAGTCACCTGAACCCCATGCTCTGTCCACTCAAATGCAGTCATCATGTGTGTTCCTTAGGATTTGGTTTTTACCAACTTCTGAAAAGAATACCCCTTAATTTTTGGTACCTGTTTGAACCTGCCTTCCATGTCCTCCAGCAAAGATTCCTTCCAGCCATGCTCCACAGGGAAGTTTATTTCCACCAGTCGCCTCCAGACCTGTAAAACCCACAAGTAGGGACAGCCAGTAAGACATCTAGTTGCCAGAGTGGAATGCTATCAAAGAGCACAGAACTTCAAGGACATCTGGGTTCTGACTCATTTTGTCAATGATCTGCTATGTCACTGGTGAGTCAGAGAAATCCACATTAGCCTTAAAAAACAAAAGGTCTTGACTGGGCCAGGTCACTACTACTGGTCTACCACTAATTTTTATCCAGAAAGGACTTCTCCCCTTTCAGTTGAATTGTTTCGATTTCAAAAAAATACAAGCAATTGAATTGTTTCAATTTCAAAAGATTACAAACTTAAGGGAAAGTTGCAATAACAGCACAAGGACACCCATATACCTTTAGCTAGACTCCCCAGTGTTTAAAGTGGCTGCTTTGTCTCTTTTGTGCTCCCTATAGTCTGTCTAGAAACAGGCATTGTCTCTGCTGACCCACTGGAAAGAAGTTGCAGATATCATGCTTCTTGGCCCCTAAATCCTGCGCAGGCATTCCCAACACCACGGCCCTTCTGTTACACACAGAAGTACAAGGGTCACTCTGAGGCCCATTCACTCAGGGGTGACAACTTTTTCTAGGATCGAATCCGGGTCTCCTGCATTGCAGGCAAGCTTTTTACCATCTGAGCTGCCAGGGAAGCCCTAGGTAGTCAATTGTTTATATGTACCCCATCTTCCTCTCTAGGAAGTCTCGCTGTCCACATCCCCATTATTCACTAATACTGCATTTAGCTATTGTGTCTCCTTTCTAGAAGAGCTCTCCAGCCATTTTTTTCTTCTTTTCTTTAATGATGTTGACAATACCTTTTCTTTTCCATTATGGTTGATATGGGATGTTTTAAATAGTTCCCTGTGTTATACAATAGAACCAGCTGTTCATCTATTTTATATGTAGCAGTGTGTATCTGGGAGAAGGCAATGGCCACCCACTCCAGTACTCTTGCCTGGGAAATCCCATGGGCGGAGGAGCCTGGCAGGCTGCAGTCCATGGGGTCGCTAAGAGTCGGACACGACTGAGCCACTTCACTTTCACTTTTCACCTTCATGCACTGGAGAAGGAAGTGGCAACCCACTCCAGTGTTCTTGCCTGGAGAATCCCAGGGATGGGGGAGCCTGGTGAGCTGCCGTCTATGGGGTTGCACAGAGTCGGACATGACTGACACGACTTAGCAGCAGCAGCAGCAGTAGCCAATTGAGAGTGTTAGTTGCTCAGTCATGTCAGACTCTTTGAGACCCCATGACTGTATCCTGCCAGGCTCCTCTGTCCATGGGATTTTCCAGACAAGAATACTGGAGTGTGTTGCCATTTCCTTCTCAGAGGATCTTCCCGACCTAAAGATCGAACCCAGGTCTCCCACAATGCAGGCAGACTCTTTACCATCTGAGCTACCAGGGAAGCCCTTGGTAGTCAATTGCTTATATGTACCCCATCTTCTTTATCCATTCATCTGTTGATGAACATTTAGGCTGCTTCCACGTTTGAACTATTATAAATAGTGCTGCTATAAACATAGGGGTGCATGTATCTTTCTGAATTTTTACTTTTCTTCAGATATATGCCTAGGTGTGAGATTGCTGGATCATATGGCAGATGTTGAGAACTTTGAAAAGTTCAGGTTGGCTGTCCTTTGGACTGCCTCTCAATATAATCTGTCTCAACTCTTCCAGGATTAGATTCAGGAGCAAGAACATTAAGAACCTGAGCTGCACTGAAAATGTCCTTTTCATAAGTCATGCAGGGTAGAATAGCAGCACCTTCCCCTGCTCACCTGCTCTCTCAGGGCTGCTGTTCCCCTTGGAGACTCCCCTGAGGAGGCCAGGAGACTCCTTGCCATGTCTGTCCCTTGAGAAAGTGCTCACTCCTTGGTATTGAAATGTAATCTGTGGTAGGTCCTTTGAGATGCCTGTACCCTAACACTTTTAATCTACTCATTTCAGCATTCCTGGATGACTCTTACCTGAGTCAATCATTACTGCTGTGTCATGGATTGATGGGTTTTTTGAGTGGTTATGTTTGTTATTAAACATAAATCAATAAATTTTAATAAAACAGAGTACAAAAAGTTATTGCTGTTGTTACAAATTCCGCATTCCAATGAACCTTTGAGAAACTACCACTTATTGAGTTTTAATGTAATATCAAAGAAGTAAACTCATTAAAGCTTATTTAAATGTATTTTCCTTTTGCAACTATGCATCTGTGTGACACTAGATTTTCCTCATGTACTTTAAGCAAAACAACAAATTGCAAGAGATTGAATATAGAGTCAATGTGAGAATCCAGTTGTCTTCCACTGGGTTCAATGTTAAAGAGACTTTCAAAAATGTAAAATAATGCCATAATTCTCACTAAATTTTCTTTGGCTGTGGAAATGATATTTTGTAAGATTATGGTGTTTGATGGTTTTCTGTTCCAATTGTTTCTTCTACATTTATCAGTCGGCATTCTCCTACAAAAAAATTTCCCTTTTCTCCTTTTTTTTTTCTGAAAGTATGTTTAAAATTTTAATGAATTATAATCCTGTCCTGGTCATTACTCATTTTGACATTCAAATTGCCTCAGATTTGACTAGTGGGAGCCCTTGTAGGTTAGTTTCTGGTTTCTATTTTATAAAATGTAGTAATTTTAGATGTACAGAAATATTACAAAGTATGGAGAGTTCCAGATACTCTGAGCCAATTTACCTGAGTACCAACACTTTGCAAAGCCATAGTATAGTTGAAAAAACTAAGCAATCAGCATTTATAGATTACTATGAAAACCATAGTAACCAGTCAGAAAACCACTGACTTTATTTGGATTTCCCCACTTTTTCCCACAATCCCACTTTTGCCATCCAGGATCTAACATAGGATATCACATTGGATCTAGTCCTGTCTCCTTGTGACATGTTACTACTCAACTTGAAGCAATTGTTTTAAAGTTTTCTTTATTTTGGCTGTGCTGAGTCCTTGTTGCTGTGCACGAGCTATCTCTGCAGAAAGTGGGGGCTACTCACTCGTTGCAGTGCACAGGTTTCCCATTGTGATGGCTTCTCTTATTGTGGAGCATGGGCTCTAGGCATGTAGGCGTCAGTAGATGTGCCACATGGGCCTAGTTGCTCCTTGGCATGTGGGATCTTCCCAAACCAGGAATCAAACCTGTGTTCCCTGCATTGGCAGGCAGATTCTTAAGCACTGGACTGCAGGAGGGCCCTAAAGTACTTTTTCTTTAAGGCAGTACAAGTTATTTGACGAGGAGCCACCCCACGTCTGAGGTCAGGGGTGATGGCCAAGAGGAGCCACCCCACGCCCAAGCCCAGGGACGGCATCCAGGAGAAGCCACCCTGCGCCCGAGCCCAGGGCCGTCGGCCAGGAGGAGCAACCCAACGTCCAAGAAGCTGTGGCTGAGCAGGCGCAGGAGGGCCTAGAGGAGCTATCCCATGTTGAAGGTCAGGAAGGGCGGTGGTGTGGACATACCCTCATCCAAGGTAAGGAGCAGCAGCTGTGCTTTGCTGGAGCAGCCGTGAAGAGATACCCCACGCCCAAGGTAAGAGAAACCCAAGTAAGATTGTAGGTGTTGCAAGAGGGCATCAGAGGACAGACACACTGAAACCATACTCACAGAAAACTAGTCAATCGAAAATCAGAGATACCAAGGGAACATTTCATGCAAAGATGGGCTCAATGAAGGACAGAAATGGTATNGATCAATGCAAAGAAATAGAGGAAAACAACAGAATGGGAAAGACTAGAGATCTCTTCAAGAAAATTAGAGATACCAAGGGAACATTTCATGCAAAGATGGGCTCAATAAAGGACAGAAATGGTATGGACCTAACAGAAGCAGAACATATTAAGAAGAGGTGGCAAGAATACACAGAGGAACTGTACGAAAAAGATCTTCATGACCTGGATAATCACAATGGTGTGATCATGCACCTAGAGCCAGACATCCTGGAATGTGAAGTCAAGTGGGCCTTACAAAGCATCACTATGAACAAAGCTAGTGGAGGTGATGGAATTCGTTGAGCTGTTTCAAATCCTGAAAGATGATGCTGTGAAAGGGCTGCACTCAATATGCCAGTAAATTTGGAAAACTCAACAGTGGCCACAGGACTAGAAAAGGTCACTTTTCATTCCAATCTCAAAGAAAGGCAATGCCAAAGAATGCTCAGACTATCGCACAATTCCACTCATCTCACATGCTAGTAAAGTAATGCTCAAAATTCTCCAAGCCAGGCTTCAGCAATACGT
>SJYW01041890.1:10710-61844 GCA_006410735.1 Raphicerus campestris | reverse complement strand
AGAAGAAGAAGTAGAAGAAGAAGGTGAGAAGAAGACGAAAAGGTGAGAAGAAGAAGAAGTTGAGAAGAAGTACAAGAAGGTGAAAAGAAGAAGAAGGAGGTGAGAAGAAGAAGAAGGTGAGAAGAAGAAGGTGAGAAGGAGAAGCAGAAGATGGAGAGAAGAAGAAGAAGAAGGTGAGAAGAAGAAAAGAAGAAGAGGTGAGAAGAAGAAGAAGAATCCTGTGAGGAGAAAAAGAAGAACATGAAAAGAAGAAGAAGAAGAAGGTGAGAAGAAGAAGAATAGGGTGAGAAGAAGAAGAATATGAGAAAAGAAGAAGAAGGAGCTGAGAAGAACAAGAAGGTGAGAAGAAGGAGGTGAGAAGAAGAAGAAGGTAAGAAGAAGAAGGTGAGAAGAAGAACAAGAAGAAGGTGACTATTGGAAGAAGAAGAAGGTGAGAAGAAGAAGAAAAAGAATGTGAGAATAACAAGAAGAAGAATGTGAAAAGAAGAAGAAGAAGAAGGTAAGAAAAAGAAGAAGAAGCTGAGAAGGAGAAGAAGAAGATGAGATGAAGACAAAGAAGGTGAGAAAAAGAAGAAGAAGTAGGTGAGATGAAGAAAAAGATGGTGAAAAGAAGAAGCAGGACAGAAGAAGAAGAATATGAGATGAAGAAGAAGGGGAGAAGAAGAAGAATAGGAAGAAGAAGAAGGTGAGAAGAAGAATAGGGTGAGAAGAAGAAAAAGAAGTTGAGAAAAGAAGAAGAAGGAGGTGAGAAGAAGAAGAAGGTGAGAAGAAGAAGGTGAGAAGGAGAAGCAGAAGATGGTGAGAAGAAGAAGAAGAAGGTGAGAAGAAGAAAAGAAGAAGAGGTGAGAAGAAGAAGAAGAATCCTGTGAGGAGAAAAAGAAGAACATGAAAAGAAGAAGAAGAAGAAGGTGAGAAGAAGAAGAATAGGGTGAGAAGAAGAAGAATATGAGAAAAGAAGAAGAAGGAGCTGAGAAGAACAAGAAGGTGAGAAGAAGAAGGTGAGAAGAAGAAGAAGGTAAGAAGAAGAAGNGAAGTAGAAGAAGAAGGTGAGAAGAAAGAGAAGGTGAGAATAAGAAGAAGAAGAAGGAGAGAAGAAGAAGGTGAGAAGAAGACGAAGAATGTGAGAAGAAGAGGAAGGTGAGAAGAAGTAGAAGAAGAAGGTGAGAAGAAAGAGAAGGTGAGAATAAGAAGAAGAAGAAGGAGAGAAGAAGAAGGTGAGAAGAAGACGAAGAATGTGAGAAGAAGAGGAAGGTGAGAAGAAGTAGAAGAAGAAGGTGAGAAGAAAGAGAAGGTGAGAATAAGAAGAAGAAGAAGGAGAGAAGAAGAAGGTGAGAAGAAGACGAAGAATGTGAGAAGAAGAGGAAGGTGAGAAGAAGTAGAAGAAGAAGGTGAGAAGAAAGAGAAGGTGAGAATAAGAAGAAGAAGAAGGAGAGAAGAAGAAGGTGAGAAGAAGACGAAGAATGTGAGAAGAAGAGGAAGGTGAGAAGAAGTAGAAGAAGAAGGTGAGAAGAAAGAGAAGGTGAGAATAAGAAGAAGAAGAAGGAGAGAAGAAGAAGGTGAGAAGAAGACGAAGAATGTGAGAAGAAGAGGAAGGTGAGAAGAAGTAGAAGAAGAAGGTGAGAAGAAAGAGAAGGTGAGAATAAGAAGAAGAAGAAGGAGAGAAGAAGAAGGTGAGAAGAAGACGAAGAATGTGAGAAGAAGAGGAAGGTGAGAAGAAGTAGAAGAAGAAGGTGAGAAGAAGAAGGTGAGAAGAAAGAGAAGGTGAGAATAAGAAGAAGAAGAAGGAGAGAAGAAGGTGAGAGGAAGAAGGTGAGAAGAAGGAGAAGGTGAGAAGAAGAAGAAGAAGAAGGAGAGAAGAAGAAGATGAGAAGAAGACGAAGAATGTGAGAAGAGGAAGGTGAGAAGTTGAAGAAGAAGGTGAGAAGAAAGAGAAGGTGAGAATAAGAAGAAGAAGAAGGAGAGAAGAAGGTGAGAAGAAGGAGAAGGTGAGAAGAAGAAGAAGAACGTGAGAAGAAGGATAGAAGAAGAAGGTGAGAAGAAGAAGTAGGTGAGAAGTAGAAGAAGATGAGAAGAAGAAGAATGGAGAAGAGGAAGAAGTTGAGAAGAAGAAAGAAGAATAATGTGAGAGGAAGAAGAAGAAGGTGAGAAGAAGATGATTATAGGAAGATGAAGAAGGTAAGAAGAAGAAGGTGAAAATAACAAGAAGAAGAAGAAGGTGAGAAGAAGAAGAAGGTTAGAAGAACAAAAAGATGGTGAGAAGAAGAAGAAAAAGAGGGTGAGAAAAAGAAGAAGAAGATGAGAAGAAGAAGAATAGTGTGAGAAGAAGAATGTGAAAAAAGAAGAAGGAGTTGAGAAGAAGAAAGTGAGAAGAAGAAGAAGCAGTTGAGAAGATGAAGAATAAGATGGTGAGAAGAAGAAGAAGGAGAGAAGAAAAAGAAGAAGATGAGAAGAAGAAGAAAAGGTGAGTAGAAGGAGAAGAAGAAAAAGGTGAGAAAAGGAGAGTGAGAAGATGAATAAGGTGAGAAGTAGAAGAAGAAATAGGTGTGAAGAAGAATAAGGTGAGAAGAAGAAGAAGAAGGTGGGAAGAAGAAGAAGTTAAGAAGAACAAGAAGAAGAAGAAGAAGGTGAGAAGAAGAAAAAGAAGGTGAGAAAAAGAAGAAGAAGTTGAGAAGAAGAAGAAGAAGAAGATGGTGAGAAGAAGTTCAAGAAGATGATGTTGAGAAAAAGAAGAAGATGAGCAGAAGAAGAAAAAGGTGATAAGTTGAGAAGAAGAATAATTTGAGAAGAAAAAGAAGATGGTGAGAAGAAGAAGTAGAAGAAGGTGAGAAGAAGAAGAAGAATAGGGTGAGAAGAAGAAGAATGTGAGAAAAGAAGAAGAAGGAGGTGAGAAGAAGAAGGTGAGAAGAAGAAGAAGGTGAGAAGACGAAGAAGGAGATGGTGAGAAGAAGAAGAAGGTGAGAAAAAGAATGTGAGAAGATGAATAATGTGAGAAGTAGAAGTAGAAATAGGTGAGAAGAAGAAGGGGAGAAGAAGAAGAAGTTGAGAGGATGAAGAAGAAGGTAAGAAGAAGAAGAAGAATGACAAGAATGAGAAGGTGAAAAGAATAATAATAAGAAGGTAAGAAGAAGAAGGTGAGAAGAAGAAGAAGAAGATGGTGAGAAGAAGTAGAGAAAGAAGAAGGTGAGAAGAAGAAGAAAAAGATGAGAAGAAGAAAAAGGTGGTAAGAAGTTGAGAGGAAGAATACTTTGCGAAGAAAAAGAAGAAGATGAGAAGAAGTAGAAAAAAGTGAGAAGAAGTAGAAGAAGGTGAGAAGAAGGTGAAAAGAAGAAGAAGACGAAGATGAAGGTGAGAAGAAGAAGAAAAAAGGTTAGAAGAAGATGAGAAGAAGAAGAAGATGGTAACAAGAAGAAGAACAAGAACAAGAAGAAGGTGAGAAGAAAAAGTAGAAGCTTCCTGTCTTTCTCTAGTTTCGGAAGGGTCCTCTCCAGTTGCTACGGGGACCCCAGGGACCCGCCCCTGCATTATCAGGAGAGGCCATTCTCAGTGCGAGTTGTGAGACGTCTCTGGGTATTCCTCCCCAGTCATCGTGGAGTCCTCAGTCCTCGTCTGGTGCTGAGGTCGGAACCTGAGATTTCCTCGCTCATGCTTTCATAGGTCTTGAGGTTTGTTGGAGCCCCCACAGGGGAGTCAGGCCTCTTCTCACCTGGAGACTTGCACGGTCTCTTTCTTCCCCAACTGCAGCAGCAGTGTGCAGCTCCCCATAAAGCGAACACAGGGATATGTGGCTTGCCATCGAGGTACTCCAGGGCTGTCTCACGTGCCAGTGTTTTGGGAGTCGGGACTCCGGGTGACAATCTAGACAATGCAGGACAGTCATGTTCATCTGGAGTGGACGAGGCATTTGGGGATCTTGGGGAGTGGTGGTCGGACACCTGAGAGACCTCCTGACTCTCCTGATGCGAGGCCACCTCTTGAGATGCGAGGGGAGCACCAAAAAACCTTTCCCGATGGAGCAGGAAAAGGACCCTCATCTGGAGCTCAGCAGGTTAAAAAGGTCTCCACTTGAGACACAGCGGTACCCTCGGGGTTCCTCTCGAGTGGGGACGGTTAGGGCGGGGAACTTCCTAGGTCCCAACAAGGGTATGAAGGAGCCTTTCGAGATTCAAGAGGCAAGGGGTGATTTCCCCCGAGATTTTGCATCAGACAAGGGACTCACCCTCCCTGAAGGGGAGAAGCTTCTGGTTTCTCTCTAGTTGTGGCGGGGTTCTCTCGATTTACGATAGGGACCCCAGGGACCTGTCCCTATGGCCTCAGGAGAGGCCAATGTCCATGCGAGTTGCGAGGCACCTGTCAGGATGCCTCCCGAGACGTCGCCATTTCCTCAGTGCACATCTGGTTCTGAGTCCGGAGCCTGTGCTTGCCTGGCCCATGCTGATATAGGTCTTGGGGTTCCCCTGGGGCCCCCATAGGAGAGTCAGGCCTCGTCTCGCCTGGGGTCGTGCACAGCCGCTTTCCTTCCCAAATGCATCAACAGTGTCCGGGTCCCTGTCGAGGGGATACAGGGATCAGTGGCTTGACGCGAGGTACCTCAGTGCTATCACACGTGCCAGTGTACCGGAGTTGAGCCTCGGGGTGACAGTCGAGGCAGTGCAGGAAAGTCAGATTCATCTGGAGAGGACTAGACATTTGGGTGTCTTGCGGAAATGTGACCCGACCCTTGAGGCTTCTCTGGACTCACCTGGTGTGATTGCCACCTCTTGGAATGTGATGGGCGAGCGGGGAACCATTTCCCGATGAAGTAGGCAAACGGCCCCTCATCTCGAGATTAGCATGGGAAAACGGAGCTCCTCTTGTGTCCCGGCGGGACCCTCGGCGGTCCTCTCCAGTGGGGACGTGTTGGGGGGGAACTTCTTGGGTCACAGCAAGGGTGTGAAAGAGCATTTTGAGGTCCAAGAGGGAACGGGTGATTTCCCCCGGGACGCGGCAGCGGACAAGGGCCTCTCTCCATTGCAAGGGTGAAGCTTCTGGTTTTTCTCGAGTTGCAGCGGAGTCCTCTCGAGTTACGATGGGATCACAGGGATCCGCCCCTGTGGCCCCAGGATAGGCCAGTCTCTGTGCGAGGGGCGAGGCACATATGGGGATTCTGCCCCAGTGGCGCCAAGTCTTCTGTCCCCTTCTGGTGCTGAGGCTACAGCCTGAGATTGCCTCGCCCTTGCTGACATTTGTACTGGACTTCCCCTGGAGCCCGCAGAGGGGAGTCAGGTCTCGGCTCGAATGGAGACATGCACGGCCACTTTCCTTCCCAACTGCAGTAACAGTGTCCGGGTCCCTTTCGAGTGGATACAGGGATCTATGTCTTGCACTCGAGGTACCCTAGGGCTGTCACACGTGCCAGTGTGTCGGAGTCGAGCCTCGGGGTTACAGTCGAGGCAGTGCAGGGCAGTCAGGTTCATCTGAAGTGGACGAGGCATTGGGGGTCTTGGGGAATGGTGGCCCAACCTGTGAGACTCCTCCCGACTTTCCAGGTGCCAGTAGCTCCTCTTGGGACATGAGGGACGCACCGCGAAACATTTCCCGATGGAGCAGGGAGAGGGCCAGTCATCTGGAGCTCAGCAGGGTAAAACGGTGCTCCTCTTGAATCTTGGCAGGTCCCTTGGGGTTCCTCTTGAGTGGAGACAGGTGAGGCGGGGAACTTCTTGGGTCACAGCAACGGTTTGAAGGAGGCTTTCAAGGTCCATGAGGGACGTGGTGAATTCCCCTGAGATGCCATTGCAGACAAGGGACACACCACGCCTGCAGAGGAGAAGCTTCTAGTTTTTCTCGAGTTCAGGCAGGATCCCCTTGAGTTACGATGGGGACAAAAGGGGTCCACCCCTGTGGCCTCAGGATAGGCCTCTCTCTGTGCGAGGGGCGAGCTACATCTGGGGATTCCTCCTCAGTGGCAACAGGTCCTCAATCCCTTTCGGGTGGTGAGGCTGCAGCCTGAGATTGCCATGCCCGTGCTGACATATGTATTGGCCTTCCTCTGGAGCCCCCAGAGGGGAGTCAGGCCTTGTCCCGACTGGAGACTTGCATGGCCTCTTTCTTCCCCAACTACAGCGGCAGTCTCCGGCCCCCTGTAATGCGGACACAGGGATCTGTGGCTTGCCATCAAGGTACTCCAGGGCTGTCTCAAGTGCCAGTGTGTTGTGAGTTGAGCCTCGGAGTGACATTCGAGACAGTGCAGAACAGTCATGTTAATCTGGAGTGGACGAGGAATTTGTGGATCTTAGGGAGTGGTGGTCGCACACCTGAGGCTCCTCCCGAGTCTCCTGATGCGAGGCCACATCTTGGGATGTGAGGGGAGCGCTGGAAAACCTTTCCCGATGGAGCAGGAAAAGGGCCCCTCATCTGGAGCTGAGGATGGGAAAATGGAGCTCCTCTTGAGTCGCGTTGGGACCCTCGGCGGTCCTCTCGAGTGGGGACTTGTGCGCCAGGGAACTTCTTGGGTCACAGCAAGGGTGTGAAAGAGCATTTGGAGGTCCAAGAATGAATGGGTGATTTCCCGGACGCCACAGCGGACAAGGACCTCACTCCGCCAGGAAGGGTGAAGCTTCTGGTTTTTCTCGAGTTGCAGCGGGGTCCCCTCCAGTTATGATGGGGAACACAGGGGTCCACCCCTGTGGCCCCCAGATAGGCCAGTCTCCGAGTGAGCGGCGAGGCACATCTGGGGATTCCTCCCAGTGGTGCCAAGTCCTCAGTCCCCTTCTAGTGCTGAGGCAGCAGCCTGAGATTGCCTCGCCCGTGCTGACATTTGTAATGTGCTTCCCCTGGAGACCGCTGAAAGTAGTCAGGCCTCGTCTCGACTGGAGACGTGCTTGGTTGCTTTATTCCCAACTGCAATATCAGTGTCCGTGTCCCTGTTGAGCAGATACAGGGATCTATGGGTTGCACTCGAGGTACCCTAGGGCTGTCACATGTGCCAGTGTGCTGGAGTCGAGCCTTGGGGTTCCAGTGGAGACAGTGCTGGGCAGTCAGGTTCATCTGAATTGGACGAATCATTTGGGCATCTTGGGGAATGGTGGCCCAACCTGTGAGACTCTCCCGACTTTCCAGGTGTGATCATCTCTTCTTGGGATGAGAAGGGAACACCACAAAACCTTTCCTGACGGAGCACTGAAAGGGCCCTTCATCTGGAGCTCAGCAGGGGAAAACGGCGCTCCTCTTGAGTCTAGCCAGGACCCTTAGGGTTCCTGTCAAGTGAGGATGGGTGGGGCGGGGAACTCTTGGGTCACAGCAAGGGTGTGAAGGAGCCTTTTGAGGTCCACGAGGGACGGGTTGAATTTCCCTGAGATGCTGTGGCGGACAAGAGCCACACCACGCCTGCAGAGGAGAAGCTTCCAGTTTTTTTCGAGTTGTGGCGGGGTCCTCTTGAGTTATGTCGGGGATCCCAGGGACACACCCATGTATCCTCAGGAGAGGCCATTCTCATTGCGAGTTGCCAGGCGCCTCTGGGGATTCCTCCCCAGTCATCGTCGGGTCCTCAGTCCACGTCAGGTGCTGAGGTCAAACCTGAGATTTCCTCGCTCATGCTTTCATATTTCTTGAGGATACACTGGAGCCCCCACAGGGGAGTCAGGCCTCTTCTAGCCTGGAGACTTGCACGGTCTCTTTCTTCCCGAACTGCAGCGACAGTGTCCATCTCCCTGAAAAGTGGACAAAGGGATCTGTGGCTTGCCATCATGGTACTCCAGGGCTGTCTCACTTGCCAGTGTGTTGGGAGTTGAGCCTTGGATTACAGTCGAGACAGTGCAGGGCCATCATGTTCATCTGGAGTGGACGAGGCATTTGGGGACCTTGGGGAGTCGTGGTCGGACACCTGAGGCTCCTCTTGAATCTCCTGATGCGAGGCCACCAGTTGGGGTGCGAGGGGAGCGCCGGAAAACTTTCCAGATGGAGCAGTGTAAGGGCCCCTCATCTGGAGCTCAGCAGGGGAAAACGGGGCTTTTCTTGAGTCGTGGCAGGACCCTCGGTGTTCCTCTCGAGTGGGGACGGTTGGGGAGGGGAACTTCCTAGGTCACAGCAAGGGTATTAAGGAGGCTTTCGAGGTCCAAGAGGAAAGGGGTGATTTACCCCGAGATGCTGCAGCGGACAAGGGACTCACCCTCCNAGAAGAAGAAGAAGATGAGAAGAAGAAGATGGTGAGAAGAAAAAAAAGGAGGTGAGAAGCTGTCTCTTATACACATCTGAGAATAATAATAAGAAGAAGGTGAGAAGAAAAAGAAATAGAAGAAGAAGGTGGGAAGAAGATGAAAAAGAAGAAGAAGGTGAGAAGAAGGTGAAAAGAAGAAGAAGACGAAGATGAAGGTGAGAAGAAGAAGAAAAAAGGTTAGAAGAAGATGAGAAGAAGAAGAAGATGGTAACAAGAAGAAGAACAAGAACAAGAAGAAGGTGAGAAGAAAAAGTAGAAGCTTCCTGTCTTTCTCTAGTTTCGGAAGGGTCCTCTCCAGTTGCTACGGGGACCCCAGGGACCCGCCCCTGCATTATCAGGAGAGGCCATTCTCAGTGCGAGTTGTGAGACGTCTCTGGGTATTCCTCCCCAGTCATCGTGGAGTCCTCAGTCCTCGTCTGGTGCTGAGGTCGGAACCTGAGATTTCCTCGCTCATGCTTTCATAGGTCTTGAGGTTTGTTGGAGCCCCCACAGGGGAGTCAGGCCTCTTCTCACCTGGAGACTTGCACGGTCTCTTTCTTCCCCAACTGCAGCAGCAGTGTGCAGCTCCCCATAAAGCGAACACAGGGATATGTGGCTTGCCATCGAGGTACTCCAGGGCTGTCTCACGTGCCAGTGTTTTGGGAGTCGGGACTCCGGGTGACAATCTAGACAATGCAGGACAGTCATGTTCATCTGGAGTGGACGAGGCATTTGGGGATCTTGGGGAGTGGTGGTCGGACACCTGAGAGACCTCCTGACTCTCCTGATGCGAGGCCACCTCTTGAGATGCGAGGGGAGCACCAAAAAACCTTTCCCGATGGAGCAGGAAAAGGACCCTCATCTGGAGCTCAGCAGGTTAAAAAGGTCTCCACTTGAGACACAGCGGTACCCTCGGGGTTCCTCTCGAGTGGGGACGGTTAGGGCGGGGAACTTCCTAGGTCCCAACAAGGGTATGAAGGAGCCTTTCGAGATTCAAGAGGCAAGGGGTGATTTCCCCCGAGATTTTGCATCAGACAAGGGACTCACCCTCCCTGAAGGGGAGAAGCTTCTGGTTTCTCTCTAGTTGTGGCGGGGTTCTCTCGATTTACGATAGGGACCCCAGGGACCTGTCCCTATGGCCTCAGGAGAGGCCAATGTCCATGCGAGTTGCGAGGCACCTGTCAGGATGCCTCCCGAGACGTCGCCATTTCCTCAGTGCACATCTGGTTCTGAGTCCGGAGCCTGTGCTTGCCTGGCCCATGCTGATATAGGTCTTGGGGTTCCCCTGGGGCCCCCATAGGAGAGTCAGGCCTCGTCTCGCCTGGGGTNAGAAGAAGATGAGCAGAAGAAGAAAAAGGTGATAAGTTGAGAAGAAGAATAATTTGAGAAGAAAAAGAAGATGGTGAGAAGAAGAAGTAGAAGAAGGTGAGAAGAAGAAGAAGAATAGGGTGAGAAGAAGAAGAATGTGAGAAAAGAAGAAGAAGGAGGTGAGAAGAAGAAGGTGAGAAGAAGAAGAAGGTGAGAAGACGAAGAAGAAGATGGTGAGAAGAAGAAGAAGGTGAGAAAAAGAATGTGAGAAGATGAATAATGTGAGAAGTAGAAGTAGAAATAGGTGAGAAGAAGAAGGGGAGAAGAAGAAGAAGTTGAGAGGATGAAGAAGAAGGTAAGAAGAAGAAGAAGAATGACAAGAATGAGAAGGTGAAAAGAATAATAATAAGAAGGTAAGAAGAAGAAGGTGAGAAGAAGAAGAAGAAGATGGTGAGAAGAAGTAGAGAAAGAAGAAGGTGAGAAGAAGAAGAAAAAGATGAGAAGAAGAAAAAGGTGGTAAGAAGTTGAGAGGAAGAATACTTTGCGAAGAAAAAGAAGAAGATGAGAAGAAGTAGAAAAAAGTGAGAAGAAGTAGAAGAAGGTGAGAAGAAGGTGAAAAGAAGAAGAAGACGAAGATGAAGGTGAGAAGAAGAAGAAAAAAGGTTAGAAGAAGATGAGAAGAAGAAGAAGATGGTAACAAGAAGAAGAACAAGAACAAGAAGAAGGTGAGAAGAAAAAGTAGAAGCTTCCTGTCTTTCTCTAGTTTCGGAAGGGTCCTCTCCAGTTGCTACGGGGACCCCAGGGACCCGCCCCTGCATTATCAGGAGAGGCCATTCTCAGTGCGAGTTGTGAGACGTCTCTGGGTATTCCTCCCCAGTCATCGTGGAGTCCTCAGTCCTCGTCTGGTGCTGAGGTCGGAACCTGAGATTTCCTCGCTCATGCTTTCATAGGTCTTGAGGTTTGTTGGAGCCCCCACAGGGGAGTCAGGCCTCTTCTCACCTGGAGACTTGCACGGTCTCTTTCTTCCCCAACTGCAGCAGCAGTGTGCAGCTCCCCATAAAGCGAACACAGGGATATGTGGCTTGCCATCGAGGTACTCCAGGGCTGTCTCACGTGCCAGTGTTTTGGGAGTCGGGACTCCGGGTGACAATCTAGACAATGCAGGACAGTCATGTTCATCTGGAGTGGACGAGGCATTTGGGGATCTTGGGGAGTGGTGGTCGGACACCTGAGAGACCTCCTGACTCTCCTGATGCGAGGCCACCTCTTGAGATGCGAGGGGAGCACCAAAAAACCTTTCCCGATGGAGCAGGAAAAGGACCCTCATCTGGAGCTCAGCAGGTTAAAAAGGTCTCCACTTGAGACACAGCGGTACCCTCGGGGTTCCTCTCGAGTGGGGACGGTTAGGGCGGGGAACTTCCTAGGTCCCAACAAGGGTATGAAGGAGCCTTTCGAGATTCAAGAGGCAAGGGGTGATTTCCCCCGAGATTTTGCATCAGACAAGGGACTCACCCTCCCTGAAGGGGAGAAGCTTCTGGTTTCTCTCTAGTTGTGGCGGGGTTCTCTCGATTTACGATAGGGACCCCAGGGACCTGTCCCTATGGCCTCAGGAGAGGCCAATGTCCATGCGAGTTGCGAGGCACCTGTCAGGATGCCTCCCGAGACGTCGCCATTTCCTCAGTGCACATCTGGTTCTGAGTCCGGAGCCTGTGCTTGCCTGGCCCATGCTGATATAGGTCTTGGGGTTCCCCTGGGGCCCCCATAGGAGAGTCAGGCCTCGTCTCGCCTGGGGTCGTGCACAGCCGCTTTCCTTCCCAAATGCATCAACAGTGTCCGGGTCCCTGTCGAGGGGATACAGGGATCAGTGGCTTGACGCGAGGTACCTCAGTGCTATCACACGTGCCAGTGTACCGGAGTTGAGCCTCGGGGTGACAGTCGAGGCAGTGCAGGAAAGTCAGATTCATCTGGAGAGGACTAGACATTTGGGTGTCTTGCGGAAATGTGACCCGACCCTTGAGGCTTCTCTGGACTCACCTGGTGTGATTGCCACCTCTTGGAATGTGATGGGCGAGCGGGGAACCATTTCCCGATGAAGTAGGCAAACGGCCCCTCATCTCGAGATTAGCATGGGAAAACGGAGCTCCTCTTGTGTCCCGGCGGGACCCTCGGCGGTCCTCTCCAGTGGGGACGTGTTGGGGGGGAACTTCTTGGGTCACAGCAAGGGTGTGAAAGAGCATTTTGAGGTCCAAGAGGGAACGGGTGATTTCCCCCGGGACGCGGCAGCGGACAAGGGCCTCTCTCCATTGCAAGGGTGAAGCTTCTGGTTTTTCTCGAGTTGCAGCGGAGTCCTCTCGAGTTACGATGGGATCACAGGGATCCGCCCCTGTGGCCCCAGGATAGGCCAGTCTCTGTGCGAGGGGCGAGGCACATATGGGGATTCTGCCCCAGTGGCGCCAAGTCTTCTGTCCCCTTCTGGTGCTGAGGCTACAGCCTGAGATTGCCTCGCCCTTGCTGACATTTGTACTGGACTTCCCCTGGAGCCCGCAGAGGGGAGTCAGGTCTCGGCTCGAATGGAGACATGCACGGCCACTTTCCTTCCCAACTGCAGTAACAGTGTCCGGGTCCCTTTCGAGTGGATACAGGGATCTATGTCTTGCACTCGAGGTACCCTAGGGCTGTCACACGTGCCAGTGTGTCGGAGTCGAGCCTCGGGGTTACAGTCGAGGCAGTGCAGGGCAGTCAGGTTCATCTGAAGTGGACGAGGCATTGGGGGTCTTGGGGAATGGTGGCCCAACCTGTGAGACTCCTCCCGACTTTCCAGGTGCCAGTAGCTCCTCTTGGGACATGAGGGACGCACCGCGAAACATTTCCCGATGGAGCAGGGAGAGGGCCAGTCATCTGGAGCTCAGCAGGGTAAAACGGTGCTCCTCTTGAATCTTGGCAGGTCCCTTGGGGTTCCTCTTGAGTGGAGACAGGTGAGGCGGGGAACTTCTTGGGTCACAGCAACGGTTTGAAGGAGGCTTTCAAGGTCCATGAGGGACGTGGTGAATTCCCCTGAGATGCCATTGCAGACAAGGGACACACCACGCCTGCAGAGGAGAAGCTTCTAGTTTTTCTCGAGTTCAGGCAGGATCCCCTTGAGTTACGATGGGGACAAAAGGGGTCCACCCCTGTGGCCTCAGGATAGGCCTCTCTCTGTGCGAGGGGCGAGCTACATCTGGGGATTCCTCCTCAGTGGCAACAGGTCCTCAATCCCTTTCGGGTGGTGAGGCTGCAGCCTGAGATTGCCATGCCCGTGCTGACATATGTATTGGCCTTCCTCTGGAGCCCCCAGAGGGGAGTCAGGCCTTGTCCCGACTGGAGACTTGCATGGCCTCTTTCTTCCCCAACTACAGCGGCAGTCTCCGGCCCCCTGTAATGCGGACACAGGGATCTGTGGCTTGCCATCAAGGTACTCCAGGGCTGTCTCAAGTGCCAGTGTGTTGTGAGTTGAGCCTCGGAGTGACATTCGAGACAGTGCAGAACAGTCATGTTAATCTGGAGTGGACGAGGAATTTGTGGATCTTAGGGAGTGGTGGTCGCACACCTGAGGCTCCTCCCGAGTCTCCTGATGCGAGGCCACATCTTGGGATGTGAGGGGAGCGCTGGAAAACCTTTCCCGATGGAGCAGGAAAAGGGCCCCTCATCTGGAGCTGAGGATGGGAAAATGGAGCTCCTCTTGAGTCGCGTTGGGACCCTCGGCGGTCCTCTCGAGTGGGGACTTGTGCGCCAGGGAACTTCTTGGGTCACAGCAAGGGTGTGAAAGAGCATTTGGAGGTCCAAGAATGAATGGGTGATTTCCCGGACGCCACAGCGGACAAGGACCTCACTCCGCCAGGAAGGGTGAAGCTTCTGGTTTTTCTCGAGTTGCAGCGGGGTCCCCTCCAGTTATGATGGGGAACACAGGGGTCCACCCCTGTGGCCCCCAGATAGGCCAGTCTCCGAGTGAGCGGCGAGGCACATCTGGGGATTCCTCCCAGTGGTGCCAAGTCCTCAGTCCCCTTCTAGTGCTGAGGCAGCAGCCTGAGATTGCCTCGCCCGTGCTGACATTTGTAATGTGCTTCCCCTGGAGACCGCTGAAAGTAGTCAGGCCTCGTCTCGACTGGAGACGTGCTTGGTTGCTTTATTCCCAACTGCAATATCAGTGTCCGTGTCCCTGTTGAGCAGATACAGGGATCTATGGGTTGCACTCGAGGTACCCTAGGGCTGTCACATGTGCCAGTGTGCTGGAGTCGAGCCTTGGGGTTCCAGTGGAGACAGTGCTGGGCAGTCAGGTTCATCTGAATTGGACGAATCATTTGGGCATCTTGGGGAATGGTGGCCCAACCTGTGAGACTCTCCCGACTTTCCAGGTGTGATCATCTCTTCTTGGGATGAGAAGGGAACACCACAAAACCTTTCCTGACGGAGCACTGAAAGGGCCCTTCATCTGGAGCTCAGCAGGGGAAAACGGCGCTCCTCTTGAGTCTAGCCAGGACCCTTAGGGTTCCTGTCAAGTGAGGATGGGTGGGGCGGGGAACTCTTGGGTCACAGCAAGGGTGTGAAGGAGCCTTTTGAGGTCCACGAGGGACGGGTTGAATTTCCCTGAGATGCTGTGGCGGACAAGAGCCACACCACGCCTGCAGAGGAGAAGCTTCCAGTTTTTTTCGAGTTGTGGCGGGGTCCTCTTGAGTTATGTCGGGGATCCCAGGGACACACCCATGTATCCTCAGGAGAGGCCATTCTCATTGCGAGTTGCCAGGCGCCTCTGGGGATTCCTCCCCAGTCATCGTCGGGTCCTCAGTCCACGTCAGGTGCTGAGGTCAAACCTGAGATTTCCTCGCTCATGCTTTCATATTTCTTGAGGATACACTGGAGCCCCCACAGGGGAGTCAGGCCTCTTCTAGCCTGGAGACTTGCACGGTCTCTTTCTTCCCGAACTGCAGCGACAGTGTCCATCTCCCTGAAAAGTGGACAAAGGGATCTGTGGCTTGCCATCATGGTACTCCAGGGCTGTCTCACTTGCCAGTGTGTTGGGAGTTGAGCCTTGGATTACAGTCGAGACAGTGCAGGGCCATCATGTTCATCTGGAGTGGACGAGGCATTTGGGGACCTTGGGGAGTCGTGGTCGGACACCTGAGGCTCCTCTTGAATCTCCTGATGCGAGGCCACCAGTTGGGGTGCGAGGGGAGCGCCGGAAAACTTTCCAGATGGAGCAGTGTAAGGGCCCCTCATCTGGAGCTCAGCAGGGGAAAACGGGGCTTTTCTTGAGTCGTGGCAGGACCCTTGGTGTTCCTCTCGAGTGGGGACGGTTGGGGAGGGGAACTTCCTAGGTCACAGCAAGGGTATTAAGGAGGCTTTCGAGGTCCAAGAGGAAAGGGGTGATTTACCCCGAGATGCTGCAGCGGACAAGGGACTCACCCTCCTGCAGGGGAGAAGCTTCTGGTTTTTCTCAAATTGCGACGAGGTCCTCTCTAGTTATGATGGGGACCCCAGGGACTAGACACTGTGGCCTCAGGAGAGGCCAGTTGCTATGCGAGTTGCCAGGAACCTGTGGAGATTCCTCCGAAGACGTCACCGGGTCCTCAGTCCTCGTCTGGTGCTGCGGCCAGAGCGTGTGTTTGCCTGTCACATGCTGACATAGGTTTTCGGGTTCCCCTGAAGCCCCCAGAGGGGAGTCAGGCCTCATCACACCTTGGGTCACGAACACCCGTTTTCCTCCACAACTGCAAGAACAGTGGCCGGATTCCTGTTGAGCGGATACAAGGATCAGTGGCTTGATCTCAAGATAGCCCAGGTCTACCACACGTGCCAGTGTGCCTGAGTTGAGCCTTGGGGTAACAGTCGAGGCAATGCAGGGCAGTCAGATTCATCTGGAGTGGACTAGGCATTTGGGGGTCTTGTGGAAATGTGACCCGATGCCTTAGTATTCTCTGGACTCGCCTGGTGTGAGTGCCTCCTCTTAGAATGTGAGGGGAGAGCCGGGAAACCTTTCCCGATGGAGCAGGGAAAGGGCCCCTCATCTGGAGCTGAGCATGGGAAAATGAAGCTCGTCTTGAGTCATGGCAGGACCCTCGGTGGTCCTCTCGAGTGGGTATGGGTGGGGCAGGGCACTTCTTGGGTCACAGCAATGGTGTGAATGACCATTTTGTGGTTCAAGAGGGAACGGGTGATTTCCCCCGGGATGTCACAGAGCACAAGGGCCTCACTCTGCCTGCAAAGGTGAAGCTTCTGGTTTTTCATGAGTTGCGGCAGGGTCCTCTCGAGTTACGATGGGGACCACAGGGATCCGCCCGTGTGGCCCCAGGGTAGGCCAGTCGCCATGAGAGGGGCAAGGCACATCTGGGCATTCCTCCCCAGTGGTGCCAAGTCCTCAGTCCCCTTCTGGTGCTGACTCTGCAGCTTGAAGTTGCCTCGCCCGGGCTGACATTTGTAGTGGTCTTCCTCGGGAGCCCGCAGAGGGAAGTCAGTCCTCGTATCCACTGAAAGCGTGCACAGCCGCTTTCCTTCCCAAATGTAGTAACAATGTGCGGGACCCTGTCGAGCGGATACAGGGATCTTTGGCTTGCGCTCGAGGTACCCAAGGGCTGTCACATGTGCCAGGGTGCCGGAGTCGAGCCTCGGGGTTACAGTCGAGGCAGTGCAGGGCAGTCAGGTTCATCTGAAGTGGACGAGACATTTGGGGGTCTTGGGGAATGTAAGCCAAAAGTGTGAGACTCCTCCCAACATTCAAGGTGCCAGCACCTCGTCTTGGGATGCGAGGGGAACACCACAAAACCTTTCCCGATGGAGCAGGGAAAGGGCCCGTCATCTGGAGCTAGCAGGGGAAATCGGGGATCTTCTTGAGTCCTGACGGGACTCTCGGGTTCCTATTGAGTGGGGACGGGATGGGCAGAGAACTTCTTGGGTCACAGCAAGGGTGTGAAGGAGCCTTTCGAGGTCCATGAGGGACGGGGTGAATTCCCCTGAGATGCCTTGCGGACAAAAGACACACCACATCTCCAGAGAAGAAGCTTCCGGTTTTTCTCTAGTTGTGGCAGGGTCCTCTCGAGTTATGACGGGAACACCAGGGACCAGCCCCTGTATCCTCAGGAAAGGGCATTCTCAGTGCAAGTTGCGAGCCGCCTCTCGGATTCCTCCCCAGTCATCGCCGGGTACTCAGTCCTCAACTGGTGCTGAGATCGGAGTCTGAGATTTCCTCGCTCATGCTTTCATAGGTCTTGATGTTACTCTGGAGGCCCTACAGAGTTGTCAGGCCTCTTCTCTCCTGGAGACTTGCACGGCCTCTTTCTTCTCCAATGGCAGTGGCACTGTCCAGCTCCCCATAAAGCGGACACAGGGATCTGTGGCTTGCCATCGAGGTACTCTAGGGCTGTCTCACGTGCCAGTTTGTTGGGAGTCGAACCTCGTGGTGACAGTCGAAAAAGAGCAGGGCAATCATGTTCATCTGGTGAGGACGAGGCATTTGGGGATCCTGGGGAGTGGTGGTCAGAAACCTCAGACTCCTCCTGACTATCCTGATGAGAGGCCTCCTCTTGGAATGCGAGGGAAGCTCTGGAAAACTTTCCCGATGGCGCAAAGAAATGGCCCCTCATCTGCAGCTCAGTAGGGGACCCAAGGGGTTCCTCTCGAGTGGGGACGGTTGAAGCGGGGAACTTCTTAGGTCACAACAAGTGTATGAAGGAGCCTTTCGAGATCCAAGAGGGAAGAGGTGATTTCCCCCGAGATGTCACAGAGAACAAGGAACTCATCCTCCCTGCAGGGGAGAAGCTTCTGGTTTTTCTTCAATTGCGGCGGGGTCGTCTCGAGTTACGACGGGGACGCCAGGGACCCGCTGCTGTGCCCTCATGAGAGACGAGTCTCCATGTGAGTTGCTCGGCAACTGTGGGATTTCTCCGGAGACATCGCCAGGTCCTCAGTCCTCGTCTGGTGCTGAGACCGGAACCAGTGCTTACCTCGCCCGTGCTGACATAGGTCTTGGGGTTCGCCTGGAGCCCCTACAGTGGAGTCAGACCTTGCCTCGCCTGGGAACGTGCACAACCGCTTTCCTCCCCAACTGCAGCAACAGTGTCTGGGTCCCTTTCGAGCGGACACAGGGATCAGTGGCTTGACCTCGAGGTACCCCAGGGCTATCACACGTACCAGTGTGCCGGAGTCGACCATCGGAGTGACAGTAGAGTCAGTGCAGGACAGTCAGATTCATCGGGAGTGGACTAGGCATTTTGGGGTCTTGCGGAAATGTGACCCGACACCTGAGGCTTCTCTGGACTCGCCTGGTGTGAGTGCCTCCTCTTGGGATGCGAGGGGAGAGCCGGGAACCCTTTTCCTATGGAGCAGGGAAAGGGCCCCTCATCTGGAGCTGAGCAGGGGAAAATGGAGCTCCTCTTGAGTCGCTGCAGGATCCTTGGCGTTCCTCTAGAGTGGGCAAGTGTGGGTCGGGGAACTTCCTAATTCGCAACAAGTGTATGAAGGAGCCTTTCGAGGTTCAAGTGGAAAGGAGTGATTTTCCCCGAGATCCTGCAGTGAACAAGGGACTCACACTCCCTGCAGGCGAGAAGCTTCTGGTTTTTCTCACATTGTGGTGGGGTCCTCTTGAGTTACGACGGGGATACCAGGAACTCGCTGCTGTTGCCTCAGACGAGGCCAGTCAACATGCGAGTTGCGAGGTCCATGTGGGGATTCCTCCCGAAACATCGCTGGATTTTCAGTCCTCATCTGGTTCTGAGGCTGGAGCCTGTGCTTGCCTCGCCCATGCTGACATAGGTCTTAGGGTTTCCCTGGAGCCCCCATAGGGGAGTCAGGCCTTGTCTCGCCTGAAGACGTGCACAGCTGCTTTCCTCCCGAAATGCAGCAACAGTGTATGAGTTCCTGTCAAGCGGATACAGGAATCAGTGGCTTGACCTCGAAGTTCCTCAGGGCTATCACTATTGCCAGTGTGCCGGAGTCAAGACTCGGGGTGACAGTCGAGACAGTCGGACAGTCAGATTCATCTGGAGTGAACTAGACATTTGGGAGTCTTGAGGAAATATGACCCGACGCCTGAGGCTTTTCTGGACTCACCTGGTGTGAGTGCCACTTCTTGGGATGTGAGGGGAGAGCCGGGAACCCTTTCCCGATGGATCAGGGAAAGGGCCCTTCATCTGGAGCTGAGCGTGGGAAAATGGATCTCTTCTTGAATCGCAGTGGGACTCTTGGCAGTCCTCTCGAGTGGGGACGTGTGGGGCGGGGAACTTCTAGGGTCACAACAAGGGTGTGAACAAGCAATTCGAGGTCCAAGAGGGAATGGGTGATTTCCCCTGGGACGCAGCAGTGCACAAGGGCCTCACACCGCCTGCAAGGGTGAAGATTCTGGTTTTTCTCGAGTTTCGGTGGGGCCTTCTCAAGTTACCACCAGGACCACAGGGATCCACCCCTGTGGCCCCAGGATAGGCCAGTCTCCGGTCGAGGGGCGAGGCACATCTGGGGATTCCTCCACACTGGCACCAAGCCCTCAGTCCCCTTCTGGTGCAGAGCCTGTAAACTGAGACTGCATCGCCGATGATGACATTTGTATTGGACATCTCCTGGAGCCCGCAGAAGGGAGTCAGGCCTCGTCTTGACTGGAGATGTGCACAGCAGCATTCCTTCCCAACTGCAGTAACAGTGTCCGGGTCCCTGTCGAGAGGATAAAGGGATCTATGGCTTGCGCTCAAGGTACGCTAGGGCTGTCACACGTGCCAGTGTGCCAGAGTCGAGCCTCAGGGTTACAGTCGAGGCTGTACAGGGCAGTCAGGTTCATCTCAAGTGGACGAGGCATTTGGGGGTCTTGGGGAATGGTGGTCGGACACCTGAATCTATTCCCGACCCTCCTGATGCGAGGCCACCTCTTGGGATGAGAGGGGAGCACTGGAAAACCTTTCCAGATTGAGCAGGGAAAGGGCGCCTCGTCTGGAACTCAGCAGGGTAAAATGAGGCTCCTTTTGAGTCTCGGCGGGACCCTCGGGGTTCCCTTGGAGTGGGGACGGTTGGGGCAGGGAACTTCCTAGGTCACAACAAGGGTATGAATGAGCCTTTGTAGGTCCAAGAAGGAAGGGGTCATTTCCCCCGAGATGCTGCAGCGGACAAGACTCAACCTCCCTTCAGGGGAGAAGCTGCCAGGTTTTCCTGGAGTTACGGCAGGGTCCTCTCGAGTTACGACGGGGACCCCAGGGACCCGCCCCTGTGGCCTCAGGAGAGGCCAGTCTCCATGGGAGTTGTGAGGCACTTGTGGGGATGCCTCCCAAGACGTCGCCGGTTCCTCAATTCCTCGTCTGGTGCTGAGGCCGGAGCCTGTGCTTGCCTCGCCCATAATGACATAGGTCTTGCGGTTCCTCTGGAGCCCCCATAGGGGAGTCAGGCGTCATCTCGCCTGGGGACGTGCACAGCCGCTTTCCTCCCAATTGCAGCAACAGTGTCCGGGTCCATGTCAAGCGGATACAGGGATCAATGGCTTGATCTCGAGATACCCCAGGACTATCACACGTGCCAGTGTGCCGGAGTCCAGCCTCGGGGTGACAGTCGAGGCAGTGCAAGACAGTCAGATTCATCTGGACAGGACTAGGCATTTCTGGCTCTTGCGTTAATGTGACCTGACGACTGAGGCTTCTCTGGCCTCACCTGTTGTGACTGCCTCCTCTTGGGATAGGAGGGGGGAGCTGGAAACCGTTTCCCGATGAAGCAGGGAAAGGGCTCCACATCTGGAGCTGAGCATAGGAAAATGGAGCTCCTCGGGAGTCACAGCAGGACCCTCAGCGGTCCTCTCGCGTGAGGACGTGTGGGGCAGAGAACTTCTTGGGTTACTGCAAGGGTGTGAAAGAGCATTTCCAGGTCAAGAGGGAACGGGTGATTTCCCCCAGGACACCGCAGCCGACAAGAGCCTCACTCCGCGTGCAAGGGTGAAGGTTCTTGTTTTTCTCGAGTTCCGGCAGGGTCCTCTCAAGTTACGATGAGGACCAGAGAGATCCACCAATGCAGCCCCAGGATAGGCCAGTCTCTGGGCGAGGGGCTAAGCACATCTGGGGATTCCTCCCCAGTGGCGCCAAGTCCTCAGTCCTCTTCTCTTGCTGAGGCTGCAGCCTGAGATTGCCTCGCCCGTGCTGACATTTGTATTAGGCTTCCCCTGGAGCCCGCAGAGTGGAGTCAGGCCTCGTCTCCACTGGAGATGTGCACGGCCGCTTTTGTCCCCAACTGCAATAACAGTGTCCCGGTACCTGTCGAGCAGATACAGGGATCTATGTCTTGCGCTCAAGGTACCCTAGGGCTGTGACAAGTGCCAGTGTGCCAGAGTCGAGCCTCAGGGTTAGAGTTGAGGCAGTGCAGGGCAGTCAGGTTCATCTGAAGTGGCGAAGCATTTGTGGGTCTTGGGGAATGGTGGCCCAGGCTGTGAGACTCGTCCCGACTTTCCAGGTGACAGCACATCCTCTTGAAATGGGAAGGGAACACTGCGAACTCTTTCCCGACAGAGCGGGGAAAGGACTCCTCATCTGGAGTTCAGCAGGGTAAAACTGGGCTCCTCTTGAGTCTTGGTGGGACCCTTGGGGTTCCTCTCGAGTGGGGATGGGTGGGGCGGGGAACTTCTTGGCTCTCAGCAAGGGTTTGAAGGAGTCTTTCGAGGTCCACATGGGATGGGGTGAATTCACCTGAGATGCCGTTGCCGACAAGGGCCACACCACGCCTGCAGGGGAGAAGCTTCCGGTTTTTCTCGAGTTGTGGCGGGTTCCTCTCGAGTTACGACGAGGACCCCAGGGACCCACCCCTGTATCCTCAGGAGACGCCATTCTCAGTGCAAGTTGCGAGTTGCCTCTGGGGATTCCTCCCTGGTCATCGCCGGGGCCTCAGTCCTCATTGGGTGCTGAGGTCGGAGCCTGAGATTTGCTCGCTCATGCTTTCATAGGTCTTGAGGTTACTCTGGAGCCCCCTCAGGGGGGTCAGGCCTCTTCTCGCCTGGAGACTTGCACGGCCTCTTTCTTCTGCATCTGCAGCAGCAGTGTCCGTCTCCCAGTAAAGTGGACACAGGGATCTGTGGCTTGCCATCGAGGTACTCCAGGGCTGTCTCACATGCCACTGTGTTTGGAGTCAAGCCTCGGGGTGACAGTCGAGACAGTGCAGGGCAGTCATGTTCATCTGGAGTGGACGAGGTATTTGGGGGTCTTGGGGCCTGGGGTCGGACACCTGAGTCTATTCTCAACCCTCTTGATGCTAGGGCACTTCTTGGAATACGATGGGAGCGCTGGAAAACCTTTCCCGATAGAGCAGGGAACGGGCCCCTCATCTGGAGCTCAGCAGGGGAAAACGGGGCTCCTCTTGTGTCACGTTGGGACCCTCGGGATTCCTCCCCAGTGGGGACGGTTGGGGTCGGAACTTCTTTGTTCACAACAAGGGTATGAAGGAGACTTTCGAGGTCCAAGAGGGAAGGGGTGATTTCCAAAGGTATGCCACAGCGGATAAGGGACTCACCCTCTCTGCAGGGGAGAAGCTACTGGTTTTTCTCGAGTTGCAGCAGCGTCCTCTCAAGTTAGGACGTGGACTCCAGGGACCCGCTGCTGTGGACTCAGGAGAGGCCAGTCTCCATGCAAGTTGCGAGGCACCTGTGGGGATTACTCCTGAGACGTCGCTGGTTCCACAGTCCTCGTCTGGTGTTTAGGCCCGAGACTGTGCTTGCCTCTCCCATGCTGACATAGGTCTTGGTGTACCCCTGGAGCGCCCATACGGGAATCAGGACTCGTCTCGCCCAGAGATGCGCAATGCCGCTTTACTCCAGGGTGCAGCAGCCATGTCCGGCTGTCTGTCGAATGGACAAAGCGATCTGTGGCTTGCCCTGGAGTTACCCTCGGGCTATCACATGTGCCAGGGTGCCTGCAGTCGAGCCTCAGGGAGGCAGTCAAGGCAGTGCAGGTCAGTCAGGTTCGTCTGGAGTGGACGAGGCATTGGGGTTCCTGCGGAAAGGTCACCAGAGGCCTGAGGCTCCTCTGGACTCGCCTGATTTGAGGGCCTCCTCTTGGGATGTGAGGGGAACATCACGAAACATTTCCCGACTGAGCAGGGAAAGGGCCCTTCATCTGGAGCTCAGCAGGGGAAAATGAGGCTCCTCTTGAGTCTTGGCGGGACCCTTGGGGTTCCTCTCGAATGGGGATGGGTTGGGAGGCGAACTTATTGGGTCACAGCAAGGGTGTGAAGGAGCCTTTTGAGGTCCAGTAGGGACGGGTTGAATTCCCCTGAGGTGCCGTTGCGGACAAGGGCCACACCATACCCACAGGGGAGAAGCTTCTGGTTTTTGCGAGTTGCAGCTGGGTCCTCTCGATTTACGACGGGAACCCCAGGGACCTGCCCCTTTATCCTCAGGAGAGGCCATTCTCAGTACGAGTTGCAAGGCACCTCTGGGGATTCCTCCCCAGTCATCGCCGGGTCCTCAGTCCTCGTCTGGTGCTGAGGTCTGAGCCTGAGATTTTCTCGCTCATGGTTTCATAGGTCTTGAGGTTACTCTGGAGCCCCCACAGGGGAGTCAGGCCTCTTCTCGCCTGGAGACTTGCACGGCCTCTTTCTTCCCCAACTGCAACAGCAGGTTCCGGCTCCCCATAAAGCAGACACAGGGATTTGTGGCTTGCCATTGAGGTATTCCTGGGCTGTCTCACGTGCCAGTGTGTTGGGTGTCGAGCCTCGGGGTGACAGTCGAGACAGTGCAGGGCAGTCATGTTCATCTGGAGTGGAGGAGGCATTTGGGGATCTTCGGGAGTGGTGGTCGGACACCTGAAGCTCCTCCCGTCTCTCCTGCTGCCAGGCCACCTCTTGGGATGTGAGGGTAGCGCCGGAAATCCTTTCGCGATGGGGCAGGGAAAGGGCCCCTCATCTGGAGCTCAGCAGGGGAAAACGGGGCTCCTCTTGAGTTGCGGCAGGACCCTCGGGGTTCCTCTCGAGTGGGGACGGTTGGGGCGGGGCCCTTCGTAGGTCACAAAAAGGGTATGAAGTAGCCTTTCCAGCTCCAAGGGGGAAGGGGTGATTTCCCCGAGATGCTGCAGCAGACAAGGGACTCACCCTCCCTGCAGGGGAGAAGCTACTGGTTTTTCTCGAGTTGTAACAGGGTCCTCTTGATTTAGAACGTGGACTCCAGGGACCTGCTACTGTGGACTCAGGAGAGGCCAGTCTCCATGCAAGTTGCGAGGCACCTGTGGTGATTCCTCCTGAGACGTCGCCAGGTCCTCAGTCCTCGTCTAGTGCTGAGGCCTGAGACTGTGCTTGCCTCTCCCATGCTGACATAGGTCTTGGTGTGCCCCTGGAGCCCCCATAGGGCAGTCAGGACTCGTCTCGCCCATAGACGTGCAAGGCCGCTTTACTCCAGGGTGCAGCAGCCCTGTCTGACTCTCCGTCGAACGGACAAAGCGATCTGTGGCTCGCCCTGGAGGTACCCCCGGGCTATCACATGTGCCAGGGTGCCTGCAGTCGAGCCTCAGGGAGGCAGTCGAGGCAGTGCAGGTCAGTCAGGTTCGTCTGGAGTGGTTGAGGCATTGGGGTTCTTGCGGAAAGTTCACCAGAGGCCTGAGGCTTCTCTGGACTCGCCTGATTTGAGGGCCTCCTCTTGGGATGCGAGTTGAGATCCGGGAACCCTTTCCCGATGGAGCAGGAAAAGGGCCCCTCTTCTGCAGCTGAGCATGGGAAAATGGAGCTCCTGTTGAGTTGCAGCGGGACTCTCGGAGGTCCTCTCGAGAGTGGACGTGTGGGGCGGGGAACTTCTTCGGTCACAGCAAGGGTGTGAAAGAGCATTTCGATTTCCAAGAGGGAACGGCTGATTTCCCATGAGATGCCGCAGTGGACAAGAACTTCACTCTGTCTGGAAGGGTGAAGCTTCTGGTTTCTCTCGAGTTGCGGCGGGGTCCTCTCGAGTTATGACGGGTACCACAGGAATTCACCCCTGTGGATCCAGGATAGGGCAGTCTCGGTGCAAGGGGCGAGGCAAAGCTGGGGATTCCTCCTCAGTGGCGCCAAGTCCTCAGCCCCCTTCTGGTGCTGAGGCTGCAGCCTGATATTGCCTCGCCTGTGCTGACATTTGTATTGGGCTTCCCCTGGAGCCCACAGAGGGGAGTCAGGCCTCATCTCGACTGGAGATGTGCAAGGCTGCATTCCTTCCCAACTGCAGTAACAGTGTCTGGGTCCCTGTTGAGTGGATGCAGGGATCTATGGCTTGCGCTTGAGGTACCGTAGGGCTGTCACACGTGCCAGTATGCAGGAGTCTAGCCTCGCGGTTACAGTCGAGGCAGTGCAGGACAGTCAAGTTCATCTGACATGGACGAGGCGTTTGTGAGTCTTGGGGAATGGTGGCCCAACCTGTGAGACTCGTCCCGACTTTCCAGGTGACAGCACCTCCTCTTGGGATGTGAGGGGAACACCGCGAAACCTTTCCCGATGGAGCAGGTAAAGGGCCCATCATCTGGAGCTCAGCAGGGGAAAATGAGGCTCCTCTTGAGTCTTGGCGGGACCCTTGTGGTTCCTCTCGAGTGGGGACGGGTGTGGCGGGGAACTTCTTGCTTCACAGCAAGGGTGTGAAAGAGCCTTTCGAGGTCCATGAGGGACAGGATGAATTCCCCTGAGTTGCCATTGTGAACCAGGGCCACACCACGCCTACACGGGAGAAGCTTCCAGTGTTTCTCGAGTTGCGGCTGGGTCCTCTTGAGTTAGGACGGGGACCCCAGGAACCCGCCCCTGTATGCTCAGGAGTGGCCATTCTCAGTGGGAGTTGGGAGGCACTTCTGGGGATTCCTCCCCAGTCATCGCTGTGTCCTCAGTCCTCTGCTGGTGCTGAGGTCAGAGCCTGAGATTTCCTCGCTCATGCTTTCATAGGACTTGAGGTTACTCTTGTGCCCCCACAGAGGAGCCCGGCCTCTTCTTGCCTGGAGACTTGCAAGGCCTCTTTCTTCCCCAACTGCAGCTCCATTATCCAGCTGCCTGTCAAGCGGACACAGGGATCTGTGGCTTGCCATCTAGGTACTCCAGGGAGGTCTCACATGCCAGTGTGTTGGGAGTCGAGCCTCGGGGTGGCAGTCGAGACAGTGCAGAGCAGTCATGTTCATCCAGTGTGGACGGGGCATTTGGGGATCATGGAGAGTGGTGATCAGACACCTGAGGCTCCTCCCAACTCTGCTGATTTGAGGCCACTTCATGGGATGCTAGGGGAGTGCCAGAAAAACTTTCCCGATGGAGCAGGGAAAGGGCCCCTCATCTGGAGCTCAGCAGTGTAAAAAGGGGCTCTGCTTGAATTGAGGCTGGACCCTCAGGGTTCCTCTCGAGTGGGGAAGGTTGGGGCGGCGAACTTCCTTGGTCACAACAAGGGTATGACGGTGCCGTTCGAGGTCCAAGAGGGAAGGGGTGATTTCCCCCGAGATGGTGCAGCGGACAAGGGACTCACCCACCCTGTAGTGGAGAAACTTCTGGTTTTTCTCGAGTAGCGACGGGGTCCTCTTGAATTACAAAATGGAACCCAGGGACCCACCACTGAATCATCAGGTGAGGCCATTCTCAGTACGAGTTACGAGGCAACTCTGGGGATTCCTCCCCAGTCATCGCCGGGTCCTCAGTCCTCATCTGGTGCTGAGTTCGGAACCTGAGATTGCCTCGCTCATGCTTTCATAGGTCTTGAGATTCCTCTAGAGCCCTCACAGGTGAGTCAGGCCTCTTCTCGCCTGGAGACTTGCACAGCCTCTTCCTTCCCCAACTGCAGCGGCAGTGTCTGGCTCACCGTAAGGCAGACACAGGGATCTGTGGCTTGCCATTGATGTACTTCAGGGCTGTCTCACGTGCCAGTGTGTTGGGAGTCGAGCCTCGGGGTGACAGTTGAGACAGTGCAGGGCAGTCATGTTCATCTGGTGTGGACGAGTCATTTGGGGATCTTTGGGATTGGTGGTCGGACACCTGAGGCTCCTCCCCACTCTTCTGATGCATGGCCACCTCTTGGGATGCCAGGGGAACACTGGAAAACCTTTCTTGATGGAACAGGGAAAGAGTCCCTCATCTGGAGCTCAGCAGGACAAAACGGGGATCCTCTTGAGTCGCGCGGGACCCTCGTGGTTCCTCTCGAGTGCGGACAATTGGGGCAGGAAGCTTCCTAGGTCACAACAAGGGTATGTAGGAGCCTTTCAAGGTCCAAGAGAGAAGTGATGAATTCCCCTATGATGGTGCAGCGGACAAGGGACTCACCCTCTCTCTGCAGGGGAGTACCTTTTGGTTTTTCTCGAGTTGTGCTGGGGTCCTCTCGAGTTACGATGGGGACCCCAGGGACCCTCCCCTGTGGCCTCAGGTCAGGGCAGTCTCTATTGGAGTTGCGAGGCACCTGTGGGGATTTCTGGTGAGACATCGCCGGGTCCTCAGTCCTCATCTGGTGCTGAGCCCGAAGCCTGTGCTTGCCTCGCCCATGCTGACATATGTTTTGCGTCTCCCCTGGAGCCCCCATAGGGGGGTCAGGCCTCATCTCGCCTGGGGGCATGCACAGCTGCTTTCCTCCCCAATTGCAGCAACAGTGTCCGGGTCCCTGTAGAGCAGATCAGTGGCTTGATCTTGAGGTACCCCATTGCTATCACACATGACAGTGTGCCGGAGTCGAGCCTCAGGGTGACAGTCGAGGCAATGCAGGACAGTCAGATTCATCTGGAGTGGACTAGGCATTTGGAGGACTTTCGGAAATGTGATCCTATGCCTGAGGTTTCTTTGGACTCGCCTGGTGGGAGTGCCTCCTCTTGGGAATCGAGGGGAAAGCCGGGAACCCTTTCTGAATGGAGCAGGGAAAGGTCCCCTCATCGGGAGCTGAGCATGGGAAAATGGAGCTCCTCTTGAGTCTTGGCGGGACTCTCGGGGTTCCTCTCGAGTGTGGCCGGATGGGGCGGGGAATTTCTTGGGTTACAGCAAGGGTGTGACAGATCCTTTTGAGGTCCACGAGTGATTGGTGAATTCTCCTTAGATGCCTTTGCGGACAAGGGCCACACCAAGCCTGCAGGGGAGAAGCTTCCGCTTTTTCTTGAGTTGCAGCGGGGTTCTGTCCAGTTACGATGGGGAACCTAGGGACCCGCCCCTGTATCCCCAGGAGAGGCCATTCTCAGTGGGTGTTGTGAGGGGCCTCTGGGGATTCCTCCCCAGTCATGGCTGGGTCCTCAGTGCTCGTATGGCCTGAGGTCGGAGCCTGAGATATTCTCGCTCATGCTTTCATAGATCTTGAAGTTACTCTGGACCCCCCACAGGGGACTCAGGCCTCTTCTGGCCTGGCGACTTGACGGGCTCTTTCTTCCCCAACTGCAGCGGCAGTGTCCGGCTCCCAGACAAGCGGACACAGGGATCTGGGTCTTGCCATGGAGGTACTCAGAGCTGTCTCACGTGCCAGTGTGTTGGGAGTCAAGCCTCGGGGTGACAGTCGAGACAGGGCAGAGCAGTCATGCTCATCTAGAGTGGACAATGTATTCGGGGATGTTGGTGATTGGTAGTCGGACACCTGAGGCTCCTCCCGACTCTCCTGATGTGCGGCCACCTCTTAGGATGCGAGGGTAGCACCGAAAAACCTTTCCCGATTGAGCAGGGAAAGGGCCCCTCATCTGGAGCTCAGCAGGGGAAAATGGGGCTCCTCTTGAGTCGCAGCATGACACACAGGGTTCCTCTCGAGTGGGGACGGTTGAGGAGGGGAACTTCAAGGTCACAACAAGGGTCTGAAGGAGCTTTTCGAGGTCCAAGAGGGAAGGGGTGATTTCCCCCGAGATGCTACAGCGGACAAGGGACTCACTCTCCGTGCAGGGGAGAAGCTTCTGGTTTTTCTCGAGTTGCAGTGGGGTCCTCTCAAATTATGACGGGGACCCCAGGGATCGGCCCCTGTGGCCTCAGAAGAGGCCAGTCTCCATGCGAGTTGCGAGGCACCTGTGGGTATTCCTCCCGAGACATAGCTGGGTGCTCAGTCCACGTCTGGTTCTAAGGCCAGAGCCTGTGTTTGCCTCGCCCATGCTGACATAGGTCTAGGGGTTCCCCTGGAGAACCAATAGGGGAGTCAGGCCTCCTCTTGACTGGGGACGTACACAGCAGCTTTCCTCCCCATCTGCATCAGAAGTGTCCAGGTCACTGTCCACCGCATACAGGGATCAGTGGCTTGACCTCGAGCTCTCACAGGGCAATCACACGTGCCAGTGTGCTGGAGTCGTGCCTCGGGGTGACAGTCGAGGCAGTGCAGGACAGTCAGATTCATCGGGAGTGGACTAGGCATTTGCGGGCCTTGCGGAAATGTGACCTGACCCCTGAGGATTCTCCGGACTTGCCTGGTGTGAGTGCCTCCTCTTGAGATGCGAGGGGAGAGCAGGGAATCCTTTCCCGATGGAGCAGGGAAAGGGCCATTCATCTGCAGCTGAGAATGGGAAAATGGAGTTCCTCTTGAGTCGCGGCGGGACCTTCGTAGGTCCTCTGGAGTGGGGACGTGTGGGGCGGGGAACTTCTTCGGTCAAACCAAGGGTGTGAAGGAGTCTTTTGAGGTCCACAAGGGACGGGGTGAATTCTCCTGAAATGCTGTTGCGGACAAGGGTCACATCACATCTGCAGGTGCGAAGCTTCAGGTTTTTCTCAAGTTGGAACTGGGTCCTCTCGAATTATGACGGGAAACCCAGGGACCCGCCCCAGTGTCCTCAGGAGAGGCCATTCTCAGTGCGAGTTGTGAGGTGCCTGTGGGGATTCCTCCCCAGTCATCGCTGGGTCCTCAGGCTTCATCTGGTGCTGAGGTCGGAGCCTGAAATTTCCTCGCTCATGCTTTCATAGGTCTTGAGGTTACTCTGGAGCCCCCACAGGGGAGTCAGGCCTCTTCTCGCTTGAAGACTTGCACGGCCTCTTTCTTCCCCAACTGCAGCGGCAGTGTCCGGCTCACCGTCAAGCGGACACAGGGATCTGTGGCTTGCCATCGAGGTACTCCAGGCCCGTCTCATGTGCCAGTGTCTTGGGTGTCAAGCCTCGGGGTGATGGTCGAGAGAGTGCTGGGCAGTCATGTTCATCTGAAGTGGACGAGGCATTTGGGGATCTTGGGGAGTGGTGGTCGTATACCTGAGGCTCCTCCCAACTCTCCTGATTCGAGGCCACATCTTGAGATGCGACGGGAGCACCGGTAAACCTTACCCAATGGAGCAGGGAAAGGGCCTCTCATCTGGAGCTCAGGAGGGGATAACGGGGCTCCTCTTGATTCGCGGCGGGACCCTCGGGGACCTCTCGAGTAGAGACAGTTGTGGAGGGGAACTTCCTAGGTCACAACAAGGGTATGAAGGAGCCTTTCGAGGTCCAAGAGGGAAGGGGTGATTTCGTCCAAAATGCTGCAGGGGACAAGGGACTCCCCCTTCCTGTAGGGAAGAAGCTACTGGTTTTTCTAGAGTTGCAGCAGGGTCCTCTCGAGTTAAAACGGGGACCCTAGGGACCCGCCCCTGTGGCCTCAGGAAAGCCCAGTCTCCGTGCGAGTTGCCACTGGGTATTCCTGCTCAGTCGTCACTAGGGCCCCAGGCCTCGTCTGATGCTGAGTCCGCAGCCTGAGCTTGCCTCGCCCATGCTGACCTAGGTCATGGGTTTCCCCTGGAGCTCCAAAGGGGAGTCAGGCCTCATCACGTTTGGAGACCTGCACGGCCGCTTTCCTCCACATTTGCATCAGAATTGTCCAGCACCACTTCGAATGGACACAGTGATCTGTGGCCTGCCCTCGAGGTACCCCAGGGCTGTAAAAACGTGCCACTGTGCCAGAATCAAGCCTCGGGTTGACAGTCGAGACAGTGCAGGGCAGTCAGTTTCATCTGGAGTGGACGAGGCATTTGAGGGTCTTGGGGAATGGTGGCCCAAACTGTGAGACTCCTCCCAACTCTCCAGTTGTGAGCACCTCCTTTGACATGTGAGGGGAACCCGCTAATCCTTTCCCGACAGAGCAGGGAAAGGGCCACTCATTTGGAGCTTAGCAGCGGAAAACGGGGATGCTCTTGAATCTTGATGGGACTCTCGGGGTTCCTCTCGAGTGGGGACGTGTAGGGCGTGGAACTTCTTGGGTCACAGCAAAGGTGTGAAAGTGCCTTTTGAGGTCCAAGAGGGAAGGGGTGAATTCCCCCAAGTTGCCACATCGGACAATGGCCTCTCCCCACCTGCAGGGAAGTGTCTGTTTTTTTTTTTTTTCGAGTCATGGAGGGGTCCTCTCAAGTTATGACGGGGCCCCAAGGACCCAATCGTTTGGCCCCAGGAGAGGCCAGTCTCCGTGTCAGCGGTGAGGCACATTTGGTGGTTCTTCCCCAGTGGCGCCAAGTCCTCAGTCCCATTCTGGTGCTGAGGCTGGAGCCTGAGCTTTCCTCATCCGTTCCTACATGGGTCTTGTGGTTCCCCTGGAGCCCCCTCAGGGGAGTCAGGCCACATCTCGCCCATATACTTGAATGGCCGCTTTACTCCAGGGTTCAGGAACCATGTCCAGCTTTCCATAGAACCGACAAAGGGATCTGTGGCTTGCCCTAGAGGTACCCCAGGGCTATCACATGTACCAGTGTGCAGGAGTCGAGCCTCGGGGAGGCAGTTGAGGCAATGCAGGGCAGTCAGGTTCATCTGGAGTAGAATAGGCATTTGGGGGTCATGGGTGTGAAGGAGCATTTCCAGGTCCAAGAGGGAACAGGTGATTTCAACCGGGATGCCGCAGTGGACAAGGGCCTCACTCCGCCTGCAAGAGAGAAGCCTCTGGTTTTCCTTGAGTTGTGGCGGGGTCCACTCGAGTTTCAAAGGTGACCCCAGAGACTCACCCCTGTGGCCTCAGAAGAGGCCAGTCTCCTTGCGAGTTGCGATGCACCTGTCAGGATTCCTCCCGAGATGTCACCGGGTCCTCAATCCTCGTCTGGTGCAGAGGCTGGAGCCTGTGCTTTCCTCGCCCATGCTGACATAGGTCTTGGGATTCCCCTGGAGCACACATAGGGGAGTCAAGCCTCGTCTTGCCTGGGGACGTGCACAGCCGCTTTTCCTACCCAACTGAATCCACAGTGTCCGGGTCCCTGTCGAGCGGTTACAGGGAAGAGTGTCTTGACCTCGAGGTACCCCAGGGCTATCACAGGTTCCAGTGTGCCGGAGTCCAGCCTCGGGGTGACAGTCGAGGCAGTACAGGGCAATCAGATTCATCTGAAGTGGAAGAGGCTTTTGGGGGTCTTAGGGAATGGTTGCCCAACCTGTGAGACTCTTCCTGACTTTCCAGGTATGAACACCTCATCTTGGGATGCGAATGGCACATTGGGAAAGCTTTCCTGATGGAGCAGGGAAAGGGCCCCTCATCTGGAGCTCTGCAGGGGAAAACAGGTCTGCTCTTGAGTCTTGGCGGGACCCTTTGAGTTCCTCTCAAGTGGGGATGGGTGGGGCGCGGAACTTCTTTGGTGACAGCAAGGGTGTGAAGGGCCCTTCAAGGTCCACGATGGACGGAGTGAATTCCCCTGAGACGCCATTGTGGACCAGAGGCACACCACGCCTGCACGGGAGAAGCTTCCGGTTTTACTTGACTTGCGACCGGATCCAGTCGAGTTACGACAGGGACCCCAGGGACCCGCCCCTGTATCCTCAGGGGAGGCCATTCTTAGTGCGAGTTGCGAAGCACCCCTGGGGATATCTTCCCAGTCAGCACCGGGTCCTCAGTCCTCGTCTGGTGATGAGGTCGGAGCTTGAGATTTCCTCGCTCATGCTTTCATAGGTCTGGAGGTTACTCTGGAACCCCCACAGTGGAGTCAGGGCTCTTCTCGCCTGGAGACTTGCACAGCCTCTTCCTTCCCCAACTGCAGCGGCAGTGTCCGGCTCCCCATTAAGCAGACATAGGGATCTGTGGCTTGCCATCGAGATACTCCAGGGCTGTCTCATGTGCCAGAGTGTTGGGATTCAGGCCTCGGGGTGACAGTCGAGGCAGTGCAGGGCAGTCATGTTCATCTGGAGTGAACGAGGCATTTGGATGTCTTGGGGAGTGGTGGTTGGACACCTGAGGCTCCTCCCGACTCTCCTGATGCGAAACCACCTCTTGGAATTCGTGGGGAATGCCAGAAAACCTTTCCCGATGGAGCAGAGAAAGGGCCCCTCATCTGGAGCTCAGCAGGGCAAAACGGGGCTCCTCTTGAGTCGCGGCGGGACCCTCGGGGTTCCTCAAGAGTGGGGACGGTTGGTGCTGGAAACTTCCTGGGTCACAGCAAGGGTGTGTAAGAGCATTTCGAGGTCCACAGCAAGGGTGGGAAAGAGCATTTCGAGGTCCAAGAGGGAACGGGTAATTTCCAACGAGATGCTGCAGCAGACAAGGGACTCACCCTCCCTGCAGGGTAGTAGCTACTGGTTTTTCTCGAGTTTTGGCGGGGTTCTCTCGAGTTACGACGTGGACCCCTGGGACCCGCTGCTGTGGCCTCAGGAGAGTCCAGTCTCCATGCGAGTTTTGAGACACCTGTGTGGATTCCTCCCGAGACGTCCCCAGGTCCTCAGTCCTCGTCTGGTGCTGAGTCCTGAGCCTGTGCTTGCCTCGCCCATGCTGACATATGTCTTGGTGTACCCCTGGAGCCCGCATAGGGGTGTCAGGCCTCGTCTCGCCCATAGACGTGCAGGGCCACTTTACTCCAGGGTGCAGCAGCCTTGTCCGGCTCTACGTCAAATGAACAAAGCCATCTGTGGCTTGCCCTGGAGGTACCCTCATGCTATCACATGTGCCAGGGTGCCGGCAGTCAAGCCTCAGGGAGGCAGTCGAGGCAGTGCATGTTAGTCAGCTTCGTCTGGAGTGGACGAGGCATTTGGGTTTTTGCCGAAAGGTCACCAGAGGCCTGAGACTCCTCTGGACTCACCTGGTGTGAGGGCCTCCTCTTGGGATGCGAGGGGAGAGCCGGGAACCCTTTCCCGATGGAGCCAGGTAAGAGTCCCTCATCTGGAGCTGAGCAAGGGAAAATGGAGCTCCTGTTGAGTCAAGGTGGGACGCTCGGCGGTCCTCTCACGTGACAATGGGTGGGGCGGGGAACTTCTTGGGACACAGAAAGGGTTGAAGGAGCATTTCGAGGGTCAAGATTGAACGGGTGATTTCCACCAGGATGCCACAGTGGACAAGGGCCTCACTCAGCCTGCAAGCGAGAAGGTTCTGGTTTTTCTCAAGTTGTGGCAGGGTCCTCTCGAGTTATGACGGGAATCCCAGGGACCCGCCCTTGTCTCCGTGCAAGTTGCCACTGGATAGTCCTCCCCAGTCGTTGCCAGGTCCCCAGGCCTCGTCTGATGCTGAGGCTGCAGCCTAAGATTGCCCCACCCATGCTGACCTAGGTCTTGGGGTTCCCCTGGAGCTCCCAAGGGGAGTCAGGCCTCGTCTCGCCTGGAAATATGCACAGCCGCTTTCCTCCCCATCTGCATCAGAAGTTCCAGCACCCCTTCGAGTGGACACAGGGATCTGTGGCTTGCCCTCGAGGTACTCCAGTGCTGTAAAAACGTGCCAGTGTGCCAGATTCGACTCTCAGGGTGACAGTCGAGGCAGTGCAGGGCAGTCAGGTTCATCTGGAGTGGACGAGGCATTTGGGGGTCTTGGGGAATGGTGGCCCAAACTGTGAGACTCCTCCCGAATCTCCAGGTGTGAGCACCTCCTATGACATGCGAGGGGAACACCGGCAATCCTTTCCCGACAGAGCAGGGAAAGGGCTTCTCATCTGGAGCTCAGCAGGGGAAAACGGGGCTGCTCTTGAATCTTGGTGGGACCCTCCGGGTTCCTCTTGAGTGTGGACGTGGAGGGCGTGGAACATCTTGGTTCACAGCAAAGGTGTGAAAGTGCCATTTGATGTCCAAGAGGGAAGGGGTGAATTCCCCCAAGATGCCGCATTGGACAAGGGCCTCTCCCCGCCTGCAGGGAAGTGTCTGTTTTTTTTCAAGTCGTGGAGCGGTCCTCTCAAGTTATGACGGGGCCCCAGGGACCCAAACCTGTGGCCTCAGGAGTGTTTCCGTATGAGGGGTGAGCCACATCTGGCGATTCTTCCCCAGTGGTGCCAAGTTCTCAGTCCCATTCTGGTGCTGAGGCTGGAGCCTGAGCTTTCCTCACCCATGCCTACATAGGTCTTGGGGTTCCCCTGGAGCCCCCTCTGGGGAGTCAGGCCACATCTTGCCCATGGACATGAATGGCCGCTTTACTCCAGGGTGCAGGATCCATGTCCGGCTCTCCGTCGAATGGACAAAGGGATCTGTGGCTTGCCTGGAGGTACCCTAGGGCTATCACATATGCCAGTGTGCCAGCATCGAACCTCGGGGAGGTAGTAGAGGCAGTGCAGGGCAGTCAGGTTCATCTGGAGTGGAATAGGCATTTGGGGATCTTGGGGAAAGGTGACCAGACACCTGAGGCTCCTCTGGACTCGCCTGGTGTGAGGGCCTCCTCTTGGGATGCCAGTGGAGAGTCGGGAAACCTTTCCTGATGGAGCAGGGAAAGTGCCCCTCATCTGGAGCTGAGCATGTGAAAATGAAGCTCCTCTGGAGTCGCGGCAGGACCCTCGGCGGTCCTCTCCAGTGGGGATGTGTGGGTCAGGGAACTTCTTGCATCAAAGCAAGGGTGTGAAGGAACATTTCGAGGTCCAAGAAGGAACGGGTGATTTCCCCCGGGACGCCGCAGTGGACAAGGGCCTCACTCTGCCTGCAAGGGAGAAGCTTCTGGTTTTTCTTGAGTTGCGGTGGGGTTCTCTCGAGTTACGAAGGGGACCCCAGGGACCCGTGCCTATGGCCTCAGGAGAGCCCAGACTCCGTGTGAGTTGCCACTGAGTATTCCTCCCCAGTCATCGCCGGTTCCCCAGTCCTCATGTGGTGCTGAGGCCCCAGCCTGATCTTGCCTCGCCCATGCTGAACTAGGTCTTCAGGTTCCCCTGGAGCTCCCACAGGGAAGTCAGGCCTCATCTCGCCTGGAGACGTGCACGGTCGCTTTCCTCCCCATCTGCAGCAGAAGTGTCCAGCACCCCTTCGATGGGACACAGGGATCTGTGGCTTGCCCTCGAGGTACCCCAGGACTGTCACACGTGCCAGTGTGTCAGAAGTCAAGTCTTTGGGTGACAGTCGAGGCAGTGCAGGGCAGTGAGTTTCATCAGGAATGGACGAGGCATTTGGGGGTCTTGGGAATGATGGACCGACCCCTGACGCTCGTCCTGTCTCTCCTCGTTCGAGCGCCTCTTCTTGAGATGCCAGGGGAGAGCCGTGAACACTTTCCCGATGGAGTAGTGAAAGGGCCCATCATCTGGAGCTCAGCAGGGGAAAACGGGGCTCCTCTTGAGTCTTGGCGGGACCATCGGGGTTCCTCTCGAGTGGAGACAGGTGGGGCGGGGAACTTCTTTGGTCACAACAAGGGTGTGAAAGAGCCTTTCGAGGTCTAGGAGGGAATGGTTGATTTCCACCTAGATACTCCCGTGGACAAGGGCCTCACTCCACCTGCAGGGAAGAAGTTTCTGGTTTTTCTTGGGTGCTGGGACCCCAGAAACCTGCCCTTGTGGCCACAGGAGAGGACAGTCTCTGACCGATTTGTGAGGCGCCTCTGGAGATTCGTTTCCCAGCGTCGCTGGGTCCTCAGTCCTCGTCTGGTACTGAAGCTGGAACGTGAGCTTGACTCGCCCATGCTAACATAGATCTTGGGTTTGCACTGGAGCCCCCACAGGGGAGTCAGGCCTCGTCTTGCCTGGAGATGTGCACGGCCGCTTTCCTCCCCAACTGCAGCAACAGTGTCCGGGTCCCTGTCGAGGGGATACAGGGATCTGTGGCTTGCCCTCGAGGTACCCCAGGGCTGTCACACGTGCCAGTGTGCTGGAGTCGAGCCTTGGGGTGACAGTCGAGGCGGTGCAGGGCAGTCGGGTTCATCTGGAGTGGACGAGGCATTTGGGGGTGTTGGGGAATGGTGGCCCAACCTGTGAGCCTCCTCGCGACTATCCAGGTGTGAGCACCTCCTCTTGGGTTGTGAGAGAAACACCGCAAAACCTTTCCTGACGGAACAGAAAAAGAGCCCCTCATCTGAAGCTCAGCAGGGGAAATCGGTGCTCCTCTTGAGTCTTGGCAGGACCCTCAGGGTTCATCTCCAGTGGGGACGTGTGGAGCAGGAACTTCTTGGGTCACAGCAAGGGTGAGAAGTAGCATTTCGAGGTCCAAGAGGGAACGGATGATTTCCCCCAGGATGCCGCAGTGGACAAGGCCCTCACTCTGCCTGCAAGGGAGAAGCTTCTCGTTTTTCTCGAGTTGCGGCGGGGACCTCTCGAGTTACAATGGGGACCCCAGGGACCCACCTATGTAGCCTCAGGAGAGGCTAGTCTCCGTGCGAGTTGCCACTGAGTATTCCTCCCCAGTTGTCGCCAGGTCCCCTAGGGCTCGTCTGGTGGTGAGGCCGCAGCCTGAGCTTGCCTCGCCCATGCTTACTTATGTCTTGGGGTTCTCCTGGAGCTCCCACAGGGGAGTCAGGCCTTGTCACGCCTAGAGACGTGCACGGCTGCTTTCTTCCCCATCTGAAGCAGAAGTGTCCAGCACTCTGTCGAGCGGACACCGGGATCTGTGGCTTGCCCTTGAGGTACCCAAAGGCTATCATATATGCCAGTGTGTCGGGAGTCGAGTTTCAGTGTGACAGTCGAGGCAGTGCAGGGCAGTGAGGTTCTTCAGGAATGGGCGAGGCATTTGGGGGTCTTGGGAATGATGGACCGACCCCTGAGGCTTGTTCTGTCTCTCCTCGTTCGAGGTCTTCTTCTTGGGATGCCAGGAGAGAGCCGTGAACACTTTCCCGACAGAGCAGGGAAAGGGCCTGTCATCTGGAGCTCAGCAGGGGAAAACGGGGCTCCTGTTAATTCTGGCAGGACCCTCGGGGTTCCTCTCGAGTGGGGACGAGTGGGATGGGGAACGTCTTTGGTCACAACAAGGGTGTGAAGGAGCCTTTCGATGTATAGGAGGGAAGGGGTGATTTCCCACGAGATGCCCCGTGGACAAGGGCCTCACTCCACCAGCATGGGAGAAGTTGCTGGTTTTTATCTAGTCCCGGTGGGGTCCTCTTGAGTTAAGACGGGACCAGCAGAAAGCTGCGCTTGTGGCCACAGGAGAGGACAGTCTCCGAGCGATGTGCGAGGCGCCTCTGGGGATTCATCCCCAGTAGTCTCCGGGTCTTCAATCCTGGTCTGGTGCTGAAGATGGAGCCTGAGCTTGCCTCGACCATGCTGATATAGGTCTTGTTACAGGGATCAGTGGCTTCAACTCGAGGTAACCCAGGGCTATCACATGGGACACTATGTCGGAGTCTAGCCTCAGGGTGACAGTCGAGGCAGTGCAGGGCAGTCAGGTTCATCTGGAGTGGACGAGGCATTTGGGGTTCTTGGGGAAAGGTGACCAGACACCTGAGGTTCCTCTGGACTCACCTGGTGTATTGGGGAATGGCGGTCCAAACTGTGAGACTCCTCTCGACTCTCCAGGTGCGAGCACCTCCTCTTGACATGCAAGGGGAACACCGGGAAACCTTTCCCGATGTAGCAGGGAAAGGGCCATTTATCTGGAGCTCAGCAGGGGAAAACGGGGCTCTTCTTGATTCTTGGGGGGACCCTCGGGTTTCTTCTAGAGTGGGGACGGGTGGGGAGGGGAACTTTTTGGGTCACAGCAAGGGAGTGAAGGGGCCTTTCGAGGTCCAAGAGGGAATGGGTGAATACCCCCGAGATGCCACTTTGGACAAGGGCATCTCCCCGCCTGCAGGGAAGTGTCTGGTTGTTTTTCGTGTTGTGGAGGGGTCCTCTCAAGTTACGACGGGGCCCCAGAGACCCACCCCTGTGGCCCCAGGAGAGGCCAGTCTCCGTGAGAGGCGCGAGGTGCATCTCGGATTCTTCTCCTGTGGCACCAAGTCCTCAGTCCCATTCTGGTGCTGAGGCCGGAGCCTGAGCTTTCTTCACCCATTCCTACGTAGGTCTTGGATTTCCCATGGAGCCCTTTCAGGGGAGTCAGGCCTCGTCTCGCCCATAGACATGCAGGGCCTCTTTACTCCAGGGTGCAGCAGCCGTGTCCAGCTCTCCATCGAACGGACAAATGGATCTGTGGCTTGTCCTGGAGGTACCCCAGGGCTATCACCAGTTCCAGGGTGTCGGAAGTCAAGCCTCGGGAAGGAAGTCGAGGCAGTGCAGGGCAGTCAGGTTCATCTGGAGTGGACGAGCCATTTGGGGTTCTTGGGGAAAGGTGACCAGACACCTGAGGTTCCTCTGGACTCACCTGGTGTGAGGGCTTACTCTGGGGATGTGAGGGGAGAGCCGGGAACCCTTTCCCAATGGAGCAAGGAAAGGGCCCCTCATCTGGCCTGAGCATGGGAAAATGGAGCTCCTGTTGAGCCGCGGTGGAACCCTCGTTGGTCCTCTCGAGTGGGGACGTGTGTGGGGGGGATCCTCTTGGGTCACAGCAAGGGTGTGAAGGAGCATTTCAAGGTCCAAGAGGGATTGGGTGATTTCCTCCGGGACGCCACAGTGGACAAGGGCCTCACTCCCTTGCAAGGGTGAAGATTCTGGTTTTTCTCGAGTTGCGGAGGGGTCCTCTCGAGTTATGACGGGGACCCCAGGGACCCGCTGCTGTGGTCTCAGGAGAGGCCAGTCACCTTGGGAGTTGCGAGGCACCTCTGGGGATTCCTCCCCAGATGTCCCCAGATCCTCAGTCCTCATCTGTTGCTGAGTCCAGAGCATGTGCTTGCCTCGCCCATGCTGACATAGATCTTAGTGTCTCCCTGGAGCCCCGACAGGGGAGTCAGGCCTTGTCTCGCCTGGACACGTGCACAGCCGCTTACCTCGCCAACTGCAGCAACAGTGTCCGGTTCCCTGTCCAGCGGACACAGGGATCAGTGGCTTGCCCTCGAGGTACCCCAGGGCTATCACACGTGCCAATGTGCTGGAGTCGAGCCTCGGGGTGACAGTCAAGGCGGTGCAGGGCTGTCATGTTCTTCTGGAGTGGACGAGGCATTTCAGGGTTCTTGGTGAATGGTGGACCAAACTGTGAGACTCCTCCCCAATATCTAGGTGTGAGCACCTCCTTTGACATGCGAGGGGAACACCGCCAATCCTTTCCCGATGGAGCAGGGAAAGGGCCCCTCATCTGGAGCTCAGCAGGGGAAAATGGGCCTCCTCTTGAGTCTTTGCAGGACCCTTGTGGTTCCTCTCGAGTGGGGATGGGTGGGGCTGGTAACTTCTTGGGTCACAGCAAGAGTGTGAAGGGACCTTTCGAGGTCCAAGAGGGAAGGGGTGAATTCCCCCAAGATGCCACATCGGACAAGGGCCTCTCCCCGCCTGCAGGGAATTGTCTGTTTTTTTTTTTTTTTGAGTTGTGGAGGGGTCATATCAATTTACAACATGGCCCCGGGACCCACCCCTGTGGACCCTGGAGAGGCCAGTCCCAGTGAGAGGGGCGAGGCACATCTCGGATTTTTCCCAAGTGTCGCCAAGTCCTCAGTCCCATTCTTGTGCCGAGGTCAGAGACTGAGCTTTCTTGACTCGTGCCTACGTAGGTTTTGGGGTTCCCCTGGAGCCCACTCAGTGGAGTTAGGCCTAGTCTCGCCCATAGACTTGCAGGACCGCTTTACTCCAGGGCGCAGCAGTGGTGTCCGACTCTCCGTCGAACAGACAAAGGGATCTGTGTCTTGCCCTCGAGGTACCCCAGGGCTATCACACGTGGCAGTGTGTCGGCAGTCGAGCCTTGGGGAGGCAGTCGAGGCAGTGCAGGGCAGTCAGGTTCATTTGGAGTGGACGAGGCATTTGAGGTTCTTGGGGAAATGTGACAAGACACAGGAAGCTCCTCTGGACTTGCCTGGAGTGAGGGCCTCCTCTTGGGATGCGAGGGGAGAGCCGGGAACGCTTTCCCAATGGAGCAGGGAAAGGGCCCCTCATCTGGAGCTGAGCATGGGAAAATGGAGCTCCTCTTGAGTCACAGCAGGACCCTCGGCGTTCCTCTCATGTGGGGACGGGTAGGGCAGGAATCTTCTTGGGTCACAGCAAGGATGTGAAGGAGCATTTCGAGGTCCAAGAGGAAACAGGTGATTTCCCCCTCGGACGCCGCAGTGGACAAGGGCCTCACTTCACCTGCAAGGGAGAAGCCTCTGGTTTTTCTCAAGTTGTGGCGGGATCCTCTCGAGTTATGACGGGGACCCCAGAGACCCGCCCCTGTGGCCTCAGGAGAGGCCAGTCTCCTTGAGAGTTACCACTGGGTATTCCTCCCCCGTCGTCGTCAGGTCCCCAGGCCTCGTCTGGTGCTGAGCCTGCAGCCAGAGCTTGCCTCGCCATGCTGACCTAGGTCTTGGGGTTACCCTGGAGCTCCCACAGAGGAGTCAGACCTCGTTTCGCCTGAAGTCGTGCACAGCCGGTTCCTCTCCATCTGCAGCAGAAGTGTCCAGCACCGCTTCGAGTGGAAACAGGGATCTGTGGCTTGCCCTCGAGGTACCACAGGGCTCTCACACTTGCCAGTGTGTCGGGAGTCGAGTCTCAGGGTGACAGTCGAGGACGTGCAGGGCAGTGACGTTCATCAGGAATCGATGTGTCATTTGGGAGTCTTTGGAATGATGGACCGACCCCTGAGGCTCGTCCTGTCTCTCTTCATTCGAGCACCTCTTATTGGGGTGCCAGGGGAGAGCCGTGAAAACTTTCATGGCAGAGCAGGGAAAGGGCCTGTCATCTGGAGCTCAGCAGGGGAAACGGGGCTCCTCTTGAGTCTTGGCAGGATCCTCGGGGTTCCTCTCAAGTGGGGATGCATCAGACGGGGAAATTCTTTGGTCATAAAAAGGATGTGAAGGAGCCTTTCGAGTTCTAATAGGGATGGGGTGATTTCCCCTGAGATGCCCCCGAGGACAAGGGCCTCACTCCACCTGCAGGCTAGAAGATTCTGATTTTTCTCAACTCTTGGTGGGGTCCTGTCTAGTTACGATGGGACTCCAGAAAGTCGCCCTTGTGGCCACAGGAGACGACAGTCTCCGAGTAATGTGCGAGGCGCCTCTGAGGATTCATCCTGAGTCATCACCGGATCCTCAGTTCTGGTCCGGTGCTGAAGATGGAGCCTGAGCTTGCTTCGCCCATGCTGACATAGTTCTTGGATTTCCGCTGGAGCCCCACAGGGGAGACAGGCCTCATCTCACCTGGAGACGTGCACGGCTGCTTTCCTCCCCAACTGCAGAAACAGTGTCCGGGTCCCTGTTGAGCGGATACAGGGAACTGTGGCTTGCTCTTGAGGTACCCCTGGGCTGTCACACGTGCCAGGGTGCCAGAGTCGAGGTTCGGGGTGACAGTCGAGGCAGTGCAGTGCAGTCCGTTTCATCTGGAGTGGCCGAGGCATTTGGTGGTCTTGGGGAATGGTGGCCCAAAGTGTGACACTCCTCCTGACTATCAAGGTGTGTGCACCTCCTCTTGGGATGAGAGGGGAACACCGCAAAACCTTTCCCAATGGAACAGAGAAAGGGCACCTCATCTGGAGCTCAACAGGGGAAAACGGTGTTCCTCTTGAGTCTTGGCGGGACCCTCAGGGTTCAAATCTAGTAGTGACAGGTGGGGCGGGAAATTCTTCGGTCACAGCAAGGGATAGGAGCCTTTCGAGGTCCAGGAGGCACCGGGTGAATTCGGCTGAGATGCCAACGTGGACAAGGGCAATCCGTGCATGCAGGGGAGAAGCTTCCGGTTTTTCTGGAGTTGTGGCAGGGTCCTCTCGAGTTACGACGGGGAACCCAGAGACCCGTCACTGTATCCTCAAGAGATATCAGTCTCAGTGCCAATAGCGAGGCGCCTCTTGGGATTCCTCCTCAGTCGTCGCTGGGTCCTCAGTCCTCGTCTGGTGCTGAGATCGGAAACCTGAGATTTCCTCACTCATGCTTTCATACGTCTTGAGGTTACTCTGGAGCCCCCACAGGGGAGTCAGGCCTCATCTCGCCTGGAGACATGCACGGCCTCTTTCTTCCCCAACTGTGGCAGCAGTGACCAACTCCCGTCAAGTGGACACAGGGACCTGTGGCTTGCCTTCGTAGTACCCCAGGGCTGACACACGTGCCAGTGTGTCGGGAGTCGAGCCTCGGGCTGACAGTCGAGACAGTGCATGGCAGTCAGGTTCATCTGAAGTGGACGAGGCATTTGGGGATCTTGGGGAGTGGTGGTTGGACACCTGACACTCTTCCCGACACTCCTTATGCGAGGCGACCTCTTAGAATGTGAGGGGAACAACGTAAAACCTTTCCCGATGGAGCAGATTAAGGGCCCGTCATCTGGAGCTCAGCAGGGGAAAACGGGGCTCCTCTTGAATCATGGCCAGATCCTCTGGGTTCCTCTCGAGTGGAGACAGTTGGGGCAGAAAATTTCCTAGGTCACAACAAGGGAATGAAGGAGCCTTTCGAGGTCCAAGAGGGAAGGAATGATTTTCCCCGAGATGTTACAACGGACAAGTGACTCACCTTCCCTTCAGGGGAGAAACTTCTGGTTTTTCTCGAGTTGCAGCGGGGTCCTCTCCGGTTATGACGGGAACCCAAGGACCTGCCACTGTGGCCTCAGGAGAGGCCAGTCACCATGTTAGTTGCGAGGCACCTCGGGGGATTCCTCCCCAGACGTTGCCAGGTCCTCAGTCCTCGTCTGGTGCTGAGGCCCGAGCCTGTGCTTTCCTCACCCATGCTGACATAGGTTTTGGGGTTCCCCTGGAGCCCTCACAGGGTAGTCAGGCCTCGTCTCGCTTGGAGATGTGCACAACCACTTTCATTTCAAATGCAGCAACAGTGTCTGGGTCCCTGTCGAGGGGATACAGGGATCAATGGCTTGCACTTGAGGTACCCCAGGGCTATCACACATGCCAGTGTGTTGAGTCGAGTCTCAGGGTGACAGTCGAGGGAGTGCAAGATAGTCAGGTTCATCTGGATTGGACAAGCTTTTGCGGGTCTGGGGAATGATGGCCCAAACTGTGAGACTCCTCCTGACTCTCCAGGTGAGAGCACCTATTCTTGGCATGAGAGGAGAACAGCGTGAAACCTGGCCAGACGGAACAATGAAAGGGCATCTCATCTGGAGCTGAGCATGGGAAAATGGATTTCCTCTTGAGTCACGGCGGAACTCTCGGTTGTCCTCTCGAGTGGGGACTTGTGGGGCGGGGAACTTCTTGGGTCACAGCAAGGATGTGAAGGAGCACTTTGAGGTCCAAGAGGCAACGGGTGAATTCCCCCAGGACCCCGCAGTAGACAAGGGCCTCACTTGACCTACAGGGGTGAAGTTTCTGGCTTTTCTCGAGTGCCGGTGGGGTCCTATCAACTTACGATGGGACCTCAGAAACCCGCCCTTGTGGCCACAGGAGAGTAGTTTCCTAGCGATTTGCGAGGCACCACTGGGGATTCATCCCCAGTCGTCACCGGGTCCTCAGTCCTGGTTTGGTGCTGAAGCTTGAGCTTGAGCTGCCTAGCCCATGCTGACAAAGGTCTTGGGTTTTCGCTGGAGCCTCTACAGGGGAGTCAGGTCTCGTCTCACCTGCAGACGTGAACGTCCGCTTTCCTCCCCAACTGCAGTCAGAGTGTCCGGGTTCCTGTCGAGCAGATACAGGGATCTGTAGCTTGCCCTCTAGGGAGCCCAGGGCTGTCACATGTGCCAGTGTGCTGAAGTCGAGCCTTGGGGTGACAGTTGAGGCAGTCCAGGGCAGTGAGGTTCATCTGGAGTCGACCAGGCATTTGGGGGTCTTGGGGAATGGTGGCCCAATCGTGAGACTCCTCCTGACTCTCTGGTGTTAGCACCTACTCTTTGAATGGAAGGGGAACATCGCGAAACCTTTCCCGATGGAGCAGGGAAAGGGCCCTTCATCCGGAGCTCAGCAGGGGAAAACGGGGCTCTGAGTGAGTCTTGGCAGGACGCTCGGGCTTCCTCTCAAGTGGGGACGGGTGGGGCGGGGAACTTCTTGGGTCAAAGCATGGGTGTCAAGGAGCCTTTCGTGGTCCACGAGGGACGAGGTGAATTCTTCTGAGATGCCGCTGGGCAAAACGGCCATACAACGCCTGTAGTGGAAGAGCTTCCGGTTTTTCTCGAGTTGCGGTGGGGTCCTCTAGAGTTACGATGGGGAACCCAGGGACCCACCCCTGTATCCTCAGGGGAGGCCATTCTCAGTGCGAGTTGCAAGGCGCTTCTGGGGATTCTTCCCCTGTCGTCGCTGGGTAATCTGTCCTCATCTGGTGCTGAGGTCATACCCTGAGTTTTCCTCACTCATGCTTTCATAGGACTTGAGGTTACTCTCGAGCCCCCACAGGGGAGTCAGCCCTCGACTCGCCTGGAGACTTGCACGGCCTCTTTCTTCCCCAACTGCAGCGGCAGTGTCCCCGTCAAGCAGACACAGAGATCTGTGGTTTGCCATTGAGGTAAACCAGGGCTGTCTCTCGTGCCAGTGTTTCGGGAGTCGAGCCTCGGGGTAACAGTCAAGACAGTGCAGGGCAGTCAGGTTCATCTGGAGTGGACGAGGTATTTGGGGATCTTGGGGAGCGGTGGTCGGACACCTGAAGCACCTCCCGACTCTCCTGATGGGAAGCCACCTCTTGGAATGCGAGGGGAGCGCCTGAAAACCTTACCTGAGGGAGCAGGGAAAGGGCCCCTCATCTGGAGCTTAGCAGGGAAAAACGGGACTCCTCTTGAGTCGTGGTGGGACCCTCGGGGTTCCTCTCGAGACGGACGGATCTGCCAGGGAACTTCCTAGGTCACAACAAGGGTGTGAAGGAGCCTTTCGAGGGCAAAGTGGGAAGCGTTGATTTCCCCTGAGATGTTGCAGCAGACAAGGGACTCACCCTCCCTGCAGGGGAGAAGCTTCTGGTTTTTCTCGAGTTGCGGCTGGGTCCTCTCGAGTTATGACGGGGACCTCAGGGACCCGCCTCTGTGGCCTCAGGAGAGGCTAGTCTCCGTGCAATTTGCCACTGGGTTTATCTCCCCAGTCATCGCCGGGTCCCAGGCCTCGTATGGTGCTGAGGCTGCAGCCTGAGCTTGCCTTGCCCATGCTTACTTAGGACTTGGGGTTCCCCTGGAGCTCCTACAGGGGAGTCAGACATAGTCACGCCTAGAGACGTGCACGGCCACTTTCGTCCCCAACTGCAGCAACAGTGTCCCTGTCCCCATAAAGCGGACACAGGGATAGGTGGCTTGCCATCTAGGTACTCCACGGCTATCACACGTGCCAGTGTGCCGGAGTCGAGCCTCAGGGTGACAGTCGAGGCAGTGCAGGACAGTCAGATTTATCTGGAGTGGACTAGGCATATGAGGGTCTTGCGGAAATGTGACCCGATGCCTGAGGCTTCTCAGGACTCACCTGGTGTGAGTGCCTCCTCTTAGGGTGAGGGGAGAGCCAGGAACCCTCTCCCGATTGAGCAGGGAAAGGGCCCCTCATCTGTAGCTGAGCATGGGAAAATGGAGCTCCTCATGAGTAGTGGCGGGACCCTCGGCGGTCCACTCAAGTGGCGACATGTGGGTCGGGGAACTTCTTGGGTCACAGCAAGGGTGTGAAAGAGCATTTCGAGGTCGAAGGGAAAACGGGTGATTTCTCCCGGGACGCCGCAGCGGACAAGGGCCTGACTCCACCTGCTCGGGTGAAGCTTCTGTTTTTTCTCAAGTTGCAGCGGGGTCCTCTCGAGTTATGATGGGGACCACAGCGATTCGCCCCTGTGGCCCCAGGATAGGCCAGACTCGGTGCGAGGGGCGAGGCACAGCTGGGGACTCCTCCCCAGTGGTGCCAAGTCCTCAGTCCCCTTCTGGTGCTGAGGCTGCAGCTTGAGATTGCCTCGACCCTGTTGACATTTGTATTTGGTTGCCATGGAACCTGCATAGTGGTGTCAGGCCTCGTCTCAACAGGAGACATGCACAGCCGCTTTCCTTCCCAAATGCAGTAACAGTGTCCCGGTCCCTGTTGAGCGGATACAGGGATCTATGGCTTGTGCACGAGGTACCCTAGGGCTGTCACACGTGCCAGTGTGCTGGAGTAGAGCCTCGGGGTTACAGTCGAGGCAGTGCTGGGCAGTCAGGTTCATCTGAAGTTGACGAGGCATTTGGGGGTCTTGGGGAATGGTGGCTCAAACTGTGAGACTCATCCCGAATTATCAGGAGCCATCACCTCCTCATGGGATGTGAGGGGAACACCACGAAATGTTTCCCTACAGAGCAGAGAAAGGGCACCTCATCTGGAGCTCAGCAGGGGAAAACGGGGCTCCTCTTGAGTCTTGGTGTGACTCTTGGGGTTCCTCTCGAGTGGGGATGGTTGGGGCGGGGAAATTCTTGGGTCACAACAAGGATGTGAAGGAGTCTTTTGAGGCCCAAGAGGGACGGGGTGAATTCACCTGAGATGCCGTTGTGGTCAAGGGCCAAACCACGCCTGCAAGGGAGGAGCTTCTGGTATTTCTCGAGTTGTGGTGGAGTCCTCTCGAGTTAAGACGGGGACCCCAGGGACCCGCCCCTCTATCCTCAGGAGACGCCATTCTCAGTGCGAGTTGTGAGGTGCCTCTGGGGATTCCTCTACAGTCATCGCTGGGTCCTCAGTCTTCTTCTCGTGCTGAGGTCGGTGCCTGAGATTTCTCGCTCATGATTTCATAGGTCTTGAGGTTACTCTGGAGCCCCTACAGGGAAGTCAGGACTTTTCTCGTCTGGAGACTTGCACGGCCTCTTTCTTCCCCAAATGCAGCGGCAGTGTCGGGCTCCCTGTAAAGCGGACACAGGGATCTGTGGCTTCCCATCGAGTTACTCAGGGCTGTCTCACGTGCCAGTGTGTTGGGAGTCAAGCCTTGCGGTGACAGTCGAGACAGGGCAGGGCAGTCATGTACATCTGGAGTGGATGAGGCATTTGGGGATCTTGGGTATTGGTGTTCGGACACCTGAGGCTCCTCCCGACTCTCCTGATGCTACGCCTCCTCTTGGGATGCGAGGGGAGCGCCTGAAAACCTTTTCCGATGGAGCATGGAAAGGGCCCTCATCTGGAGCTCAGCAGGGGAAAACAGGGCTCCTCTAGAGTCACGGCGGGACCCTCAGGGTTCCTCTCGAGTGGGACGGTTCGGGCGGGGATCTTCCTAGGTCACAAAAAGGGTATGAAGGAGCCTTTCAAGGTCCAAGAGGGAACGGATGATTTTCCCCGAGATGCTGCAGCAAACAGGGGACTCACTATTCCTGCAGGGGAGAAGCTTCTGGTTTTTCTCGAGTTGTGTTGGAGTCCTCTCGAGTTACGACTGGGACCCCAGGGACCTGACCCTCTGGCCTCAGGAGAGGCCAGTCTCTATGGGTGTTGTGAGGCAACTGTGGGGATTCATCCCGATACGTCGCCAGGTCCTCATTCCTCGTCTGGTGCTGAGGCCGGAGCCTGTGCTTGCCTCTCCCTTGCTGACATAGGTCTTAGGGTTCCCCTGGAGCCCCAATAGGGGAGTCATGCCTCGTCTCACCTTGGGACGTGCACAGCCACTTTTCTCTCCAACTGCAGCAAAAGTGTCTGTATCCTTGTCAAGGGGATACAGGGATCTTTGTCTTGCCATCCACGTACTCCAGGGCTATCACACGTGTCAGTGTGCCGGAGTCGACCCGCGGGGTAACAGGTGAGGCAATGCAGGACAGTCAGATTGATCTGGAGTGGACTAGGCATTTGGAGGTCTTGCAGCAATGTGACCCGACGCCTGAGACTTCTCTGAACTCGCCTGGTGTGAGTGCCTCCTCTTGGGATGCGAGGGGAGAGCCAGGAACCCTTTTCCGATGGAGCAGAGAAAGGGCCCCTCATCTGGAGCTGAGCACGGGAAAATGGATTTCCTCATGAGTCAAGGCAGGACCCTTGGTGGTCCACTCTAGTGGCGACATGTGGGTCGGGGATCTTCTTGGGTCACAGCAAGGGTGTAAGAGCATTTCGAGGTCAAAGAGGAAATGGGTGATTTCCCTCGGGATGCCGCAGTGGACAAGGACCTCACTCTGCCTGCAAAGGTGAAGCTTCTGGTTTTTCTCGAGTTGCGGCGGGGTCCTCTCGAGTTACGACGGGGACTCCAGGGACCTGCCCCTGCAGCCTCAGGAGAGGCCATTCTCAGTGCTCATTGTGAAGCGACTTGGGATTCAGCCCCAGTCATCTCCAGGTCCTCAGTCCTCGTCTTTTGCTGAGGTCGGAGCCTGAGATTTACTCGCTCATGATTTCATGGGTCTTGAGGTTATTCTGGAGCCCCCACAGGGGAGTCAGGCCACGACTCGCCTAGAGACTTGCACGGCTTCCTTCTTTTCCAACTGCAGCGGCAGTGTCCGGCTCCCCATAAAGCGTAAACAGGGATCTGTGGCTTGCCATCGAGGTACTCAAGGCTGTCTCACGTGCCAATGTGTTGGGAGTCAAGACTCGAGGTAACAGTCGAGACAGTGCAGGGCAGTCACGTTCATCTGGAGTGGACAAGGCATTTGGGGATCTTGGGGAGTGGAGGTCGAACACCTGAGGCTCCTCCCAACTCTCCCGATGTGAGGCCACCTCTTGGGATGTGACGGGAGCGCCAGAAAACCTTTCCCGATGGAGCAGGGAACGGGCCCCTCATCTGGAGCCCAGCAGGGGAAACCGGGGCTTCTCTTGGGTCGGGGCAGGACCCTCAGGTTTCATCTCGAGTGGGAACGGTTGGGGCGGGGAACTTCCTAGGTGACAAAAAGGGTTGAAGGTGCCTTTCGAGGTCCAAGAGGAAAGGGGTGATTTCCCCAGAGATGCTGCAGTGGAGAAGGGACTGACCCTTCCTGCAGGGGAGGAGCTTCCAGTTTTTCTCGAGTTGTGGTGGGGTCCTCTCGAGTTACTACGGGGACCCCAGGGGCCCGCCCCTGTGGCCTCAGGAGAGGCCAGTATCCATGAGAGTTGCAAGGCACCGGTGGGGATTCCTCCCGATATGACTCCGGGTCCTCAGTCCTCATCTGGTGCTGAGGCTGGAGCCTGTGCTTTTCTCGCCCTTGCTGACATAGGCCTTGGGGTTCCCTGGAGCCCCAGAAAGGGAGTCAGGCCTCGTTCTGCCTGGGGATGGGCACATCCGCTTTCCTACCCAACTGCAGCAAAAGTGTCCAGGTCCTCGTAAAGCGGACACAGGATTCTGTGTCTTGCCATTGAGGTATTCCAGGGCTATCACACGTGCCAGTGTGCAGGAGTTGAGCTCGGGGTGACAGTTGAGGCAGTGCAGGACAGTCAGATTGATCTGGAGTTAACTAGGCATTTGGGGGTCTTGCAGCAATGTGACCCGACACCTGAGCCTTCTCTGGACTCGCCTGGTGTGAGTGCCCCTTCTTGGGATGCGAGGGGAGAGCCAGGAACCCTTTCCAGATGGAGAAGGGAAAGGTCCCCTCATCTGGAGCTGAGCATGGGAAAATGGAGCTTCTCATGAGTCATGCCGGGACCCTCGGCGGTTCACTCGAGTGACGACATGTGGGGCGGGGAACTTTTTGGGTCACAGCAAGGGTGTGAAAGAGCATTTCGAGGTCGAAGAGAAAACAGGTGATTTCCCCCGGGATGCCGCAGTGGACAAGGGCATCACTCCGCCTGCAAGGGTGATGCTTCTGGTGTTTTTAGAGTTGCGGCGGGGTCCTCTCGAGTTATGAAGGGGACCCCAGGGACCCGCTCCTGTATCCTCAGGAGAGACCATTCTCAGTGCGACTTGGGAGGCACATTCTTCTTCTTCTCATGTTCTTCTACTTCTCACCATCTTATGCTTCTCACCTTCTTCTTTTTCTGCTTCTCACCTTCTTCTCACCTTCTTCTTCTCACCTTCTTCTTCTTCTCACCTTCTTCTTCTTCTCACATTCTTCTTCTTCTCACCTTCTTCTTCTCACTTTTTTCTTATTATTATTTTCAACTTCTTCTTATTATTCTCAGCTTCTTCTTCTCAGCTTCTTCTTCTCACTCTCTTCTCGTACTTCTCACCTTCATATTAGGCTTCTCACCTTCTACTACTTCTCTCCTTCTTCTTCCTCTCACGTTCTTCTGCTTGTCACATTCTTCTTCTTCTCACCGTCTTCTTCTTCTCACCTTCTACTTCTTCTCACTTTCTGTTTCTTCTTCAAATCATCTTCTTCTCACCTTATCTTCTTCTCATGATCTTTTTCTTCTCAAATTTTTCTTCTTTTCTCACCTGCTTCTTCTCAAATTCTTCTACTTCTCAAATTCTTCTCCTCACCTTCTTTTTATTCTTCTTCTCACATTTTTATTCTCCTCTCGCTTTCTTCTTTTTCTTCTTCTCACCTTCTTCTTCTCAGCTTCTTCTCACTTTCTTCATCTTCTTCTTCTTTTTCTCAACTTCTTCTTCTACTCACCTGCTTGTTCTTCTTCTCACCTTCTTCTTGTTCTTCTTCTCATCTTCTTCTTCGCACCTTGTTCTTATACGTCTTCTCAAATTCTTCTTTTCACCTTCTTTTTCTTCTTTTTCTCACCTTCTTCTTTTCACATTCTTCTTTTTCTTCTCACCTTTTTCTTCTTCTTCTCAACTTCTTTTTCTCACCTTCTTCTTCTTCTTCTTCTCACCTTCTTTTTCTTCTTCTCGCCTTCTTCTTCTCATCTTTTTCTTCGTCTTCTTACCTTCTTTTTATTCTTCTTCTCACATTGTTCTTCTTCTTCTCAAATTCTTTTTCTCACCTTCTTCTTCTCATCTTTTTCTTCTTCTTCTTCTTCTTACCTTCTTATTCTTCTTCTCACCATGTTCTTCTTCTTCTCAACTTCTTCTCCTCCTTCT